>JADLZK010010555.1:0-127447 GCA_015847255.1 Hyparrhenia diplandra
TGACATAAGTTTGCCCGCTTTCTCATGAATTGATATAAGTTGGCGGTATTTATTACCGGAGCAATGACCGCCAACAAGACCCCGATGCCATGGCACCAAGGCTCCTTAGTCTCGTAGATTTGAGTCCCAAACTGTCTACATATTGCGTGGTTTGACGAAAAGGAGGTCTCCGAGCCCTCAGGAGTGGTTAGTTCCCCACTCTGCCGAACCATGGATATGACCACTAGATTTATGGGGATGGGACACTAGCACCTCCGCCAAGCCCCAACGAACGGGCCGAGATTCCTGCTCAATTTACCGCTTGGTACTCACCGGATGCCTCGAGATTCCCCAACGAGGGAACCCAAGAGTAACATCCAACCCTCCTCCTTTAAAAGGACGCGCGTGAGGGACGAACCACAAGGTAAACCACATAACCTTGCTTGTGCTCGCCATGCCGTCTTCCCATTTGAAGGGTCCGACAAAGAGCATTACATGCACACTCACGCAGTAAAAAGGCTAACAAGTGCTGGGGATGCCAAATCTCCCCCATGGATCGAAATACATGAGTCCCAAATGGCTCCTCACGTAACACCGCCCCCTCACGTAAGAAACGGCAATAGGGAAAAAATGTTCTCCGAAAGCAAAAACGCCGACATCTACCGGCTAACCCACCGCCTTGGCGGCGTGAAACCGAAGACGCTAGGAGCACGACTACTCGCCGACCAAGGCAAGGGATGGTAGAGGTAAAGCAACAATCTCGTGAGAGAGCCCCTCCCGTCGGGTTAGCGCTTAACGGCTTAACGGCCTCGAACATGACCTGCAAGAGTCGCCTAAGGGTCAGTCGCCCCGAGCCGTAGTTTCCACATATATTATGTGGCAAAAGCCCGACTGGGCAAAGAAGTTTGAGATCAACACGTTCCCTTTGCTTCACAAGGGAACGAGCCCAAGTCACCCCTCGGGCTTGCGAGCCGCCTTTAGGCAAACGAGCCGACACCAAACCGTAAATGGTTATGGGCCCAAACACACCAAAGGCGTCAACCGCTGAAGACCTTGCATACCTTGCACCGTAAGCCCACACATTCTGTGGGCAAAAGCCCTGACTCAAAGAACGAGTTTGAGCATCAACATGTTTGCAAGGGAACGAAGCTTCAAGTCACCCCGAGCTTACGAGCCGCCTTCTTAGGGCAAACGAGCTTGACGCTAAACCAAAAATGGTTATGGGCCCAAACACGGCCAAGGCGCCAACCATTGAAGACTCGATACACCTTGTGCCGTAAGCCCACACATTCTGCGTGGCAAGAAGCCTCGTCAAAGAATAGGTCCGAAAGCACCAACACGTTCTCTTTGCTCAAGACCGAATAATCTCCAAGCCACCCCTCGTGGCTTGTGAGATGCCCTCGTGCAAACCAGATGGGCCGCCACGCCCGTGGACCCAACGCGGGACCAAGTCCGAGCTGCCCATGGGGCTCGTACACCTTTGAGTCAAAAAGCCACACACGGAAGTGGCACGGCTCGATAGGTGCCGAGCTTGACACGCCCTTGCTCAAAGGAACAATCTCCAAGCCACCCACGGGCTTGTGAGATGCCTTCAAGCAAAACCAAATGGGCCGCTTCACCGCAGCACCCAAACGCGGGACCATGGTCCGAAGGCCCATGGGGCTCGGGTACACCTTGAGCCAAAGAGCCACACGGAAGTGGCACGACATCGGATAGGTGCCGGCCACACGCTCCCTTGCTCAAGAAGGGAACAATCCCCAAGCCACCCTCAAGGGCTTATGAGATGGCTTCTCGTGCAAACCGTATGGTCGCCATGTTTACGGACCCAAACGCTTAATTAAGGTCCGAGCTGCCCATGGGGCTTGGTACACCTTGAGTTAAAAAGCCACACGGAAGTGGCACAACCCTGGATAGGTGTCGGGCGCCGACATGTTCCCTTGCTCAGCAAGGGAACAATCCAAGCCACCCTCGGGGGCTTGTGAGATGCCTTCTTAGGCAAACCAGATGGGCTGCCACGCCTGCAGACCCAAACACGACCGAGGTCCGAGCTGCCCATGGGGCTCGGTACACCTTGAGTCAAAGCCACACGGGAAATGGCATAGCCCTCGATAGGTCCCGAGCGCCATCACATTCCTTGCCAAGTAAGGAGCACCTCCAAGCCACCCCTCCAGGTCTTGCAAGATGCCCTCGACCTCCGCCAAACAAGCACAAAAAAACAACAAAAGTTCATCACCTAGAAAACATGCTTGATCAAAAAAATGAAGCATCAAGAAGGGGGCATACCTTCACACTTTTGCTTCCATTCAGATCTCAAGTGTGCTCGGACGCCACCATCCGTCGAAGCAGCCCATGCCCTCTTCGAACTCAAGCTCGGTCACCGCTCCCAAGACGAGAGTTGAGGGCGCCGGCCATCTAAGATTGCTTCTTGGCCTCCCCCGAGCTTGGTCCCACTCGCCGCGAGCTTCTTCGAGAAGCTTAAGGGACGGGGTCCGGCCTCCATGAAATCTTGGCTCGCTTTAGCCGCCTCGGGATCACGCCTTGACAGCCTCGGCTTCGGCCGCATGAGCCTGCTTGCCGTGAGCCGCGCTGGGATTCGCGTTTCTTCAAGAAGGGCCGTGAGGCGAAGTCCCTCACCCCAGGCCTGATCAAGTCAACCCGGGTGCGCCCCGTGGGCGCCCCAAATTGAGCGCTTCCTACGCAACAACTCGACTTTTTCCCGAGCGACCCTTCAAGCTCTACAAAAACAAGGACATAGATCAGCCAGACGAACCAAACAAAGAAGAAAAAGCAAGTGTAGAAGCACGAGCAAGTAACAAACCTCATCTGTCTGAGCCAAACGCTAGGGACAATGTTTCACTAATCTTGTGCAGCCCTTCTGCCACCCACCTCCAGATCTGATCCTGTTCAGTCCAGGCAGCCACCACGGGGCGGTCATGTACCACCTTGGTGAGGGGATCACCCGCTTTGCCCCGAGCTCGAGGGGAGGGGCTGTTGATTTCTTAGCGCAATCATTAGAAACGGTTTAGAACCCATCTCTAATAACGGCGTTAAATGTGCCACGACATTCCTAAGTGAAACCACCATGTCGTGATCATACTAGGAACATCAACGGTGATAGACCATGCCAAAATAGATATTCATCCGCAAGCGCACGGATCTATCATTGTAGCATTTCACCCGAGATATTCAGTGGTATCGTTATTTATATTTTCCCAAAGTAAGGCATGGTGGAAAAGGATCTAATAGAGACATGAACAAGATAACATGATTGTGCAATGGGCCAATGCTTATAAAGGGATATAAGGAACGGTAAAGAGGATAACTTGACACACTCACTCAAGCCAAACTCAAGGATAAAGATAAATAAGGAATAAAGAAAGTCCTAAGTGGAGCATACAGATTCTAGTCATGGTCATGTGCATAGAACCGAGTTGATAGTCGTGCAACACTCATGAGTAGGAGGTCGGAGCTGAGAGTGAGATGGATAGGGAGACCTTCCCGGGTGCATACCGCCCAATGAAAAGGCACTTTAGACTCCTACACAACATACGAACGGGGATTACAGAGGAGGGATGTGGGCTGCCACAACCCTGCCGCCTACCCCTTGACCATGGCATGCCGTCATATTCGAAGGATACCCGCATCCGACACCACGCCAAGATACAAGGACACTACTCATATCCCCATGGTCCCCACCCTACGGATGGACGGAATAGGACATTTTAGCAAGCCCGAAGGACATTGAACAAACCACCATTCAAGACAATCCCGACACTACTCAATTATATTGCATGAATGGTTTAAGCATAAAGTTCTATATGACGATATCACAACATAGAGACTATAGACTATAGTTCATATGTCATGATCATGTCAAGAACAACATGTTAGATCATAGGATAAATCATGAGGCATATATAACATGAAGACTCTAATTCTAATGCACAACCAAGATAAGATAAGAGCAAGGCTTTGGAAGAATACCATAGAAAGATTTATTCCAAGAATCCATCTTCTAAGGAGCCAAGCCCTCCTTGGTGGCTTTGCCTAGCTCCACATCCTACTAATCCTACTAGGAGGAAGAAGAAGAAGAAATGGAGAGGAGAGAGTGGCTCTCTTGTGAGGTGTGTTTTGAGAGGGGGAGAGGAGAGGCCTACTTATACAAGTGAGAGAGGGGGCTAAGTGCAAAAGTACACCAAACCGACCATCTCGGGCGCCTAGGTTCATCAATCGGCCGATCCACCCCCGCACCGCGTCGGTTTTGACACTTAATGCACCCTCGCCAAGTTTGGGCCGGATCGGCGCCAAAGTGGGTGCGGGCGCACTTTAGGGTGCGGCCGCATCTCGCAAACGGGCCGGGCTGGGCCTGAGCTTTAAGTGTGGGCCGTGGTCGGGCCTGAAAAAGTTGTAGGGAGATGTGGCTCGCCCAGTTCTACGTGTTTGGTCCATTTCTCCCTTGGGCTTGATGTTCTTCAGAATGCGCTTTGGGGAGGTGCCTTTTGGTACATTTTCCACTTGGTTTTTATATAAATCTTGCAAAACATTATTTCGCACTACAAGTGGAATTATGTCAATAATAAATGTATATGTGTGTAGTAAGGTATAGTTTCACCCTCTTATTGGTAGAATGTTGACGCTAAAAATACATCGTTGGTGACCACAACAAGGGCCACCCCTAGCAGCTTGGGTCATTGGAGATAGGGGTGCTCCCCGGAGGCCTCCTCCATACCGGGGAAGCTGGACCAGAAGAAGTCCGAGGACCTCACAACTTACGAGGGCACCAAGGTGCTCGTCCCCCTGGACGTAAGGGCCCCCCGCAGTCCAAGCAAGGCACTGATCGGGAGGATTGGAGAGCAACAAGTGAAGGGCGCCCTCGTGATGTTTTGGGGAAGGGGAGAGCCTCTCGGCCTCCACTGCCTCAAAGAGCACATCCTCGAGAATCGTTGACATTTCTAAATGCAATCACAAAAGGATGGATCTAAGACCCAACCTCAGGACGGCAATTTAAATGTATAATGGTATCTATCTAATAAGTTAGTCCGATGTGGAGTTAATCTCACATTCTAGTAAGGGTTAGGGCGGAGAGTTAAAATAGTTAGACGAAATTAGTTATGGTGTATGACTCAGAACATTATCCATGGTGGAGTTAATCTCACCAAGATAGGCACTAAAGTTGTACCACACATTCTAGCATTGCTTACCAAACTAGTCTGTCACCCTAGCTCACAACGCTAAAGAAATGCGTGAACGGATATTCTTAATATGACACTTGAATCTTTGCAATGATAATATAATTATGGTATCTTGCAAGTGCACAGATAGAATTACCCAATTGTAGCACTTCACCGTGAGTCTATCCGTGTATCGTATTTATATTTTACCACGTGGAAGAGGTAGGCTATGGGTAGGTTGATGATTTAAGTTGATTCACTTGCAATGGTGTAATGTAGAGTAAACCATATGCATCATACTAAAGTCAAACTAGGTAAGTCACATAATAAATATAATAAGATAAATGATAATAACTGCCAAGTCAAAGATCATGATGTGCCACTAGAAAGTGTCATAATAGGCTAAATAACATGGTATAGGTAGAGCAGACAGAATATTCCTAAGTTACTCGTACTTATATGTCAATGCATACTACAATTAGTGCAATAATCTAGTCATCATGGTATGAAAGCAATATATCTACACATAGTGAACATTACTAAGGAAGATGAGGAACAAAGCAAGTCTACCATAGTAATAAAGCTCAACTAGCCCTACATTCGGGGGGTGGACTACAAAGGACTCAATGGCAATATCACATCCACGATCTACCACACATCCCGAAATATAGGGTGATGTCGCAGGCAAACGTTGTATAAACACCACGTTTACACATTGTCGACCACCCACATAGTGACCATCTGCTACGGAAACTTCTGTTGTAGATATACCAACAACAACCTCCCCAAGAAGGGCCCCGAACGTTTCGGCAACATGGGACTCCTCCTGAGCCTTTAGACTCACCTCCGTGAGGTTTATCATCGACGCATCCTCAGTGCGCGCCGCCTCCACTCCAAAGCCCTCCATGGCTATTGTACGCTGTGGCGGGGACGGTGCCGGCGGAACGGGCACCTGCTGAACCAGAACTTTCCCCCGAGTTGGGCCTATAGGGGGTCCAGCAATAACACCTCGCACACAACAAGGGGCAGACACCAAAGATGGCACCGGGATCTCCCCGACTGTTGGCTAATCACCCCCCGGGATGCCCCGTGGGAAGGAGGTGGGGCCGCCGAGGGGTCGTGGACTGCACGACGTGCCCTCACGGCGAGAGGCATCCCGCCGGAGCGCCCGCGGAAGCTTGGGTGCCGGACTTCAACGCCTTCCACGGGTGCAGGGTGAGCGCCCTCGGCTCCCCATTTCCCGGCACGGAAAGCATAGGAATTAGAGGCCCCAGCCTACGTTAGGAAGACTCATCTAAAACCAAACCAAGAGAAAAATGTAAGGGTGAACTTACAACGCCCGAGGGCGGCCTTCGGCCGCCAAGCGGCCCTCGATGGTTGGGACTCGGGGGTCGGCTGTGCCTCTGAACCCGAACCCCGACTTCGCCGTGGGCTGGGGCATTATATTGAGGATGTTGTGGGAGTTACGGGTTCCTTCCCCCGGGCTTCATGGCGCCGCCCGACGGCTCAACCCAGCCCGTTGTCCCCGAGGAGGGCTCGAGGCCCTTGGGATCTCCTCGCCACCCCCGAGGGGTTCTTCGCATACCTATCGGCCGCCCGGATCATCTCGGGTGACGACAGCGATCCCATCACGGCCCCGGGCGCCGGAGTTGGTCGTTAGAGCCCTCAAACGACCCCGCTTGAATCATCGCTGGATGAGGGCTCGGGGACTCATCCCGCCTTCTCTTCTCACGGCGGTGGTTCTCAAGGGACACCCTCTTCGCTTTTCTTCTCGCCCCTCCCGTGCCTTTTTTCTCGCCTTTGTCGCTCATTTTGTGCTCGGTTGATGGCATGTTAGCCTTGGTCCTCGGCATGGGAGGAACCGAGGATCTATATGAAACTCTTCCCCGCGTGGAGATAAGAGAATGGGAGTCAAGAATCAAGTAAAAGAGGATAGCAAATTGCGCCGAGAGACGTTGCTTACTAAAGAAATATACCCCTCATAAGGGCGCATGGGGATTTGAGGAAGCTTCTTAGTAGTGTTGGTGCCTAGGGTCTCCCGAACGCACCGCATCAAAGCCTCACCACTAAGGTTCCTGGGACCATCCGTGTGCCTCGAAGGTCCACCGAGGGCTTCATCTCGAAGAGACACAAGGGGCGCGTGCAGCCAAGGGCAGCACCGGGCGACGATGGAACGCGGCCACGACCGCCGCCACATTAACGCCACATTCCCTCGAGTGTGAGGATGGCGCACGGAGGCCATCTAGGTGAGGCCGATCGGTGGTCGAGGGACCGTGGAACCACCTATCCGGGCGTACCTTTATCACACTCCCTGTGTAGGTGGGTAACTCATCATCTCCATCATTTCAGAGATAGAACCACTCGTCCCCGCTACCCCCTTGTTCGAGCCGATGAGCTTGGAGACGATGTACTCATCCGCGCGGCTTTTTCTCGACCTTCGCCCCGCGGGCCGGATGACACAACAGCCGACGCCAAGACGGCCTTCCGCGGCGCGCCCTTCTTCCCCGGCTAACGGTGTTCACGCCTTGAAGAACCACCGCCACGCATCCCTGGGCATCGATACTGTGAAACCCTCACAAAGGGTGATAAAGATCGCCGCTTGAGAGATTGAGTTGGGCGGAACATGATGGAGCTCGACGTCGTAGCAATGCAGGAAGTGAACACTGGTGCGCCGGCACCCCGAAGCCCCGCTTGTGGTGCTCCATCAGACTAACGACATAGCCCGGCGATGGACGGGGCTCTTCATCTGATGCGCTCGGCGCCAACCACTCCGGCCTGGTGGTGTCGGTGCGAGGATGGAGGAGCCCCTCGTCCACCAGCTGCTGAAGTTTCGCCGCCATGGCCGACGACCGCGAACATGGATGTGCCGAGGGACGATGGGCGCTTCATCCCCTCCGTGTCGTTAACAACCTCCCGAGGCAACTTTGACGGCGAAGGTATTTGCCACAAGCAAGAACTATAATCGCTCTCCCTCTCCTCGCTTCTCTCCCTCCTTTCTCTCTTTTCTTTGGATGGCAGAGGATTGCAGGGAAACAAGAGCGCGGGGAGAAAAAGAGCAACCATACGCCACTAGCGGTGCCCTCAAATATATATAGAGAGGGGAAGGGGAACCGCCGCGAACTCAACCGATGCGTAATGCGAACGGACGACTGTGCACTGAGTACAGCTAATCAATCCGACGGCTTTTGGGAACCCCAGAATCGGCGGGCCCACACATTAAATGCGGGGAACGGGAGTGCACCCGTTCTGACTCTGGCAGATGCTACAGAGTCCTGTCCCATCGGACATGAACCGTCATTTCCCACACTAGGAGAGTGGCGTGAAAAGGCGTGCCAATGCGCCCGACCCCTAGGCAAGAGTAGAAATGTCCGGCCATTGCCCGACTGATATACTCGACCCCTAGTAGGGTACGCTCCGCCCTCGGGGAGGGATATGACATTCAAGGCATTGCCCCGAGGGGCGGTGCCGGGTTCGAGCCCACTTTGGTCCAGGGGTTCCAAGGCTAGGCCCCATTGGGTTTCTACAACCTGCCCCAGTGACAACCGAAAGTTAGGGATGTAATGGAAATGCACAACCGACATGCCCGCCCCTGGGGCTCGATTTCCCGGACGTGTCTAAGACTCGCGATAATCGCTCATAGGGATGTCCCATCCATGGGAGCCCTACAGTGCCCTCAAGATCCGACCCGTCGGAAATTGGGATCCACTAAGCTGCTCGTGAGTTCTCATGGAGTGAGTCCTAGACCACACAGCCACCCCCCCGGCCCCGGGGGGGCACGGGTGCTTGTTGATTCGTAACCAACCGCAATTTAAACACCGCCAACACAACACCAAAACAACCTAGAAATAGGGATTTCAACTAACATATTCCAAAGTTTTGGTGTTTATTTGACTTGCGTGTACCAACCCAAGGATTATCACTTTGGGCCAAAAAAGACAAAGCAAAAAAAGAAATAAAACCAACAAATAGAAAAAAGGCCCAAAGGAGCAAATGGCAAGCCCAAACAGAATCGACAAAAACGCCAAAACCAGGCCGGCCAGACCGCCTCACGACTTTTCACAAAGAAGGGAGGCCCACCGCCGGGCCGGCCGGAGAAGGGGGCCCCAAAGAGGGTGCACGCCGCACCACTGGTGCGGGCCGCACTCGGCCGAGGCTGTTCGGGCCCAGCCGGGGAGGCGGTTTGTTACCTTCCAAAATGAGCACTACCGACGTTGGATGGTCGGATTCGCAGATTAGGAAGGTGTTCCTGTGTCGGTTTAGGTGATTTTAGCACTTAGGCCCCTCCCCTTGTGTATAAATAGCTCCCTCCTTCACCTCTCTATACAACAATTCAAAGGAGAAACCAAATCCACTTGTGCAAGAGAGTAGAATTAGTTCTTCTTCTTCTACTTCTTCCTCTATCTTCTAATTCTAGAGAGTGAGAGAGGGAAAAGCTAGAAAGAAGCTTTGTTCTTTCTACCCGGAGTTGCCGGTTCGCCTCTCGGTGTTCCGCGGTTCCTAGGAGGACGGAGTGCCGGACTTGTCTGCATACGCCCCGGCTTGTACCCCCGCAAGTTGCTTACACTTTGGTAAGGAGTCTTGTGATTATCTTGCAGCTACTTAATTTCCTTCAGATATTTCTTAGCCATTGTAGACTTGCGGGATTGATAGTCGCTCCTTCGGGGCGGTGCTCTGGTAGAAGGACCCCGGGGACGGGTAAGCCTTGTCGACACGCCACAGTAATAATCACTAGTGTAGACGTGGTGTCTAGACTAAGGGTTTTCTATCTTTTGCGGTGCATCCCACGGTTGAGGGGGTAGGCGGCTTGGTCGTTGTTGACGGTCACTAACGACACATTTTTAACGTCAACATTCTACCAATAAGGGGTTGAAACTATACCTTACTACACACATATACATTTATTATTGACATAATTCTACTTGTAGTGTCCAAATTCTTATTGTGCAGATTTATATAAGAAACAAGTGGAATTTGTACCAAAACGCGCCTCCCTCGAAAGCGCATTCCCCTGAAGAACATCAAGCCCAAGGGAGAAATGGACCAAACACGCAGAATCGGGCCGAGCAAACACCGCCACACAACTTTTCAAGCCCAACACGCCAGCCTCGCAAGGCCCGGCCCGAACCGAAGCCCAGACAGGTGCGCTACAACACCACTGGTGCGCCCGCACCCATCCCGAGGCTGTTCGTGCCTGTGTTTGGCGAGGCGGTACATTACCTTCCATAATCTGGTCGTGCCGACGTTAGATGGTCGGTTCAAGCAGATTTGGAAGGTGCCTAAGGACGGTTTTGGCTCCTTCCATATGGGGAGGGACATTTTCCAATGAGCACCCTCTCCTCTACCTATAAAAGGAGGCCCTCTCCCCCTCATTCAACACACACCTCACAAGAAAGCTACTCTCTCCTCTCCACTTCTTCTTCTTCCTCCTCCTAGTAGGATTAGTAGTTTAGGATGTGGAGCTAGGCAAAGCTACCAAGGAGGGCTTGGCTCCTTGGAAGATGGATTCCGGGAATAAATCTTTCTATGGTATTCTTCCAAAGCCTTGCTCTATTCTTATCTTGGTTGTGCATTAGGATTAAAGTCTTCATGTTATTTCTATACCTCGTGATTTATCCTATGATCTAACATGTTGTTCTTGACATGATCATGACACATGAACTAGTCTATAGTTTCTATATTGTGATATCGCCATATAGAACTTTATGCTTAAACCATTCATGCAATATAATTGGGTAGTGTCGGGATTGTGTTGAATGGCGGTTCGTTGTGTCCTTCGGGGCTTGCTCGTGTCCTATTCCGTCCATCCGTAGGGGTGGGGGCCATGGGGGCATGAGTAGTGTCCTAGTATGCGGACGTGGTGTCCCGGATGCCGTATCCTTCGAATATGACGGCATGCCACGGTTGAGGGGGTAGGCGGCCGGGTCGTGACAAGCCTTGACCGCCCCTTGAAATCCCCCCCACGCTCGTATGTTGTGTAGGAGTTCGTGAATGCCTTCCATTGGGCGGATGCACCGGGAGGTCTCCCCGTCCATTTCATTCTCGCTCCGACCTCCCCGCTCATGCGTGTTGCCCCGACTATCAACCGGTTCTATGCAATGTACCATGACTAGAATCTGATGCTCCACTTAGACTTTCTTTATTCCTTACTTATCTTTATCCTTGAGTTTGGCTTGAGTGAGTGTGTCAAGTTATCCCTTTACCGCTTCCTTTATATCCTGTTATGAGCATTGGTCCATTACACGTCATGTTATCTTGTTCATGTCTCTATTAGATCTTTTTCCACCATGCCTTCCTTTGGGAAAATATAAATAACGATACCCTGAATATCTCCGGGTGAAATGCTACAATGATAGATCCGTGCGCTTATGGATGAATATCTTATTTGGCAAGATCTATCACCGTTGATGTACCTAGTGTTATCACCGACATGGTGGTTTCACTTAGGAATGTCAACGACGCATTTCTGGCGCCCGTTGTGTTTCTAAGCCGCTAGTGCCAAAAAGGCAAGAGCACTGGGAACCACAAAGTTGACTTCCCACAACGACTTCGCCGGAATTGTTACATTCCAGCCTACCATCGCCACGGATGATGTGGCATTCTCAGCATTTATTTACGTAACAAGTCCGCAAGCCGCACGGAAATACCGTTGTAGCATTTCACCCGGAGATATTCAGGGTATCGTTATTTATATTTTCCCAAAGGAAGGCATGGTGTAGGACTCTAGCAGGGGGCATGAACAAGACAACATGTCTATGCAAATTGACCAATACTCAATACAGGGGTAAGTCATGATAGTTTAAGATAGTGTGACACACACTTGGGCCAACCTCAAGGATAAAAAGGAAAATAAAGAATAAAGAATATTCCTAAGTAGAGCAGCATTCTAAAGTAGCCGCAAAGAACCGTTAATAATCATGCAAACATAGATGACTAGAGTTTTAGGGCTGAGAGTGAGATGGACAGGGAGACCTCCCGGAGCATCCGCCCGAAGGAAGGCATTTACTGAACTCCCAAAGACACACGAACGTGGGGATTTCAAGGGACGGACAAGGCTTGTCACGAAGCCGCTTACCCTCAACCGTGGCATGCACTCATATTCGAAAGGATACAACGCATCCTGACCCCACCACCACCCAAGATACTAGACACTACTCATGTCCCCATGGCCCCCACCCTCGGATGGACGGAATAGAACTAAGAATAGAAACGCAAACCCGCCACAACAAAGACAACTCAAAGACTTACTCTTACTCAACTCAAATACATGGCACTAATGGTTAGGCCCTAAGTTCTATACGACTAACCACTATTACATAGGAACTATAGTCTAGTTCTTCTATCATGATTGTGTCGAGAACAACATGTCAAGAATATAACATGTAAATACTCTAGCTCTATTGCACAAGCATATGAGATCAAGACTTGAGGATAAACCATAAATGTATTCATACCGAATATTCCTTCTCCCAAGTACAAGCTCTCCAATGAAGCTTAGCCTTGCTCCAAATACTACTAAAGACTAAAAGAACTAGAGAAGTGGAGGAGTAGAGAGGAGAGGAGAAGAAGAGTAGAAAGTGAGGAGGCTCCAAATGGTGTGTGTTGAGAGAGGGAGAGAGAGGGGGCCTACTTATACACTTGGAGGAGGGGCCTAAGTGCTAAATTACACCAAACCGAAGTAAACCTTCCTTGTGTGCAAACCGACCAACTCGTATGGAAACCCCGCTTGAAGGTGCACGAACCGCCTCCCGAGGGTGGGCCGAAACCGCCTCGGGAGGGTGCGGTCAGCACACCGGTGCGCTACAAGCACCCCGGGCTTGGCCTCGCCCGGGTCTTGGTGGGTGTCGCCTTTCGCCGAAAAGTTGTGGGTCGGGCTTTGCTCGGCCAGCTTTGATGTTTTGGGTCGATTTGCTCTCGGGCTTGAGTTTTGCAATAATGCGCTTCCCCGAAGGCGTATTTTGGTCGATTTTTCACTTGCTTTTATTATAAATCTGCAAAATAAAAATACAAGATACTACAAGTGGAATTTATTAGTGATAAATGCATATGAGTATAAAAGGTTTAATTTTACTCCCTTTATGATAGTAAGTTGACGGAAAAAATATGTCGTTGGTTATAACACAAGTATTAGAGATGGGTTCTAAACCTGTTTCTAGTGATTGCGCTTTAAGAAATGCAATAGTCATGACAAGCCTTGTCCGGCCCCTTGAAATCCCCCCCACGCTCGGGCCGTGTCGTAGAGCTAATTGCCGGAAGCTTCCAGCTTTTGGCGTTGGCCGGTGCCCGAAGTGAGTAGATAACGGACTTTAGAAATCACCGCCTGGAAAACTTAGCCTATAGATACCTCATTACTCTTAGAAAACAAACCCTTGCCTTAGGTTGACATGCACTGTAGTGCAAGCTGCGCGACCGCCCTGTGTAAAATACGATACCCCGCTACCACCGGGTGAAGTGCTACAACGGTATTTCCGTGCGCTTGCGGATTTCTCTCGTGTGCGTAAGAAACACCAACAAAGGCTCCACTTAGACTCCCCCCGCTATAACACTCACCGGAGCATGTCACATTCGCTTATAGGGCATTGTGGCACGCCTCCCTCCTCCTCCCTTCCACAACAAGCGACAGAAATTTAATCAAAGCCGAGGAGGCTTGAACGACCTTGCACACACAAGCACGGGCTCGAATCGACCCCTCGCAAAACAGACAACCTTTGCAAACAAGCACAAACAAAGGTTGTTTAGATCTTGCCAACATGCAAGATTAGAAAAGACCTCGAAGGAATTCAACATTCCTCCGAGGCCCTGGGGTTACATCCAACGGTGCGCTTTTGCACGCACCGGCCGAGAACCCAAGAACTACTCCATTAAGAAGGACTCAGGGACAACCAACCCCCCGAGCGAGCCACACCACTCCCTGGGGCTACTATTGGGTACCAAAATAATGGGCACCCGAGCATTCTCTGCGAAGAAGATATGCAACGACCCATCTTCATAGTCGAATCCGCCCATATGCCCAAGGCCAAATGCCCCCAATAACATCATAAACGACGACCATGTTGACTCTAGGAGGTGGACTACTAGCTACCTAATCTGCAAGCTTGAAGACAACAAACATTTGGGCCTACTGCCCATAAACAGCCCGCAACGGCCCATGATAGCTTATAAAGGGCCTATAACGAGTGCTGTTAGAATCATCAAGAGTGTGGAGAAGAAGGACCAAAGGTAACAACCATACCGGGCTTAATACTGCTAGTCACCACTCAGCCACAAAGGAGCAAGTATCCAGGCTTAAAACACCCCCCGCAGACTTGACCCGACCCCTGTTGGACTCAATTCCGCCTCGCCCGAGGGGGTCCTAGCCGGGCACCCCCTCGATCACCACCACTCCGCTTCGCCCGAGGAGGCGGCCCCGCGCCATACCCCCGGGCGCACAAATTCCGCCTCGCCCGAGGGTCAGCCCCGCGCCCTACCCCCCGGCACGTAAACCCGCCGCACGGGGGCAGGGGCTCATCAAGCATTGAGGCTCCGGCCATGCAAAGAGGGGAACAGCCGCATTAAATGCTAGTCGCCTCTTTCGCACGGCGCGCAGGGTAATCGACACCCTGGCGATTCGCCCGACCCGTTATCTCCTCACAAATCCCGTTGATGGGACATAAAGTGACGGGTTGCATAATACGCCCCCGGCACGGGGAACAACACCGTCACTATTCACCCTCCGACGATACGCCTTCTTGCCATGTCTCCAATATCCCTCGGGACTTCGACACGCCACCATGATGTTACCAAGAAACACTCACCCCGGGCGGACTCAAAGGACTACTCTCGGGCTCTCGGCCCAAAGATCGGCTACAAAACACGATCGACAGTTCAAAGACACGCCTCCAACTCCCAACTCCGCCTAGACCATTCGAGCCTGTGCCTCGGACATGCAGCAATTTGGGGTCCCGGACAATAGACACTTTAGCCTTAGTAACTCACACACAATGTAAACCACGCCTCCCTTCCCACTATAAAAGGGAGAGTAATGATCCATTATCAGGGGTCGACTGTTTAGGATTCACAAACATACACGCTGTAATCAAGAGGTTGATGTCCCACTTCTCTTCTCACAACCGCTTGTAAACTCTTTGACTGGGCACATTTGGTGAGAGGTAATACGAAGCGACACCCTGCTAGACGTAGGGCCACCCATGGCCTGAACCAGGATAAATACTCGTGTTCATCTCGCGCACGCCATCCGAATGGGAGCGCATAGCTTATAAATTTTATTACCGGTCCTTGAGATACCCCGTTTCTCAAAACACCGACAAATATCAAACTAGAATATACTAAGAACATAACAATGAGTAATATAAAGAAATAAAGCAAAGTAATAATGAGAAATCAAATAAAATGTATTACTGAATCTCCAAGAATAACATATCTGAAGTCTTAATCAATGCTCGAACTCTTACTTGAGTCTCTAATAGAATGTCTAAACTATATATCTTGAAGAACTAGAGCTCTCTAATATCTAATCTCTATCTAATCTATTACATTGAAGAGTCTAATCCTAGATCTACATTGAAGAGAGAGAGTTCCTTACACTAGGACCCCTCTCTAATCAATTAGATGAGAAGAATAATGAATTAGGGTTTGAGGGGGTACCCCTGCCCTTGCTTATATAGGCTAGTGGGATGAATCTCAGCCCTCAGATCAAACCGACTTGATTGGATCGAATTTAGATTGATCTCAAGGTCGGTGGAAGCTTCCGAAATGTGACAAGTGGCGCCTAGGTGGTAGGCTACCCGGCCCCACCTGCCGCCAGTGGGCCCTCGCCTATGTGAGTTGTCTTCCTTATCCATTTAGGTCCCTAGAATTTATACTAATCACCCGGTTTTAGTCCTTTTCTCCTATTTCTCTATTTCTTCCTCTTTTTTGTGTTTTTCAAAGGTGTTTTTTCAGAGATTGTCCCTCAGAAAAACCGAGTGTGTACCAAAACTCGTGGAATTGATCAAGAAAAAACCCTATCTTCTAGTGTTCTTGTTCCCAAATGTTCTATTTTTTTCATAATAAAAAGTTGACATTAACGACCATCAACACGCCATCGCTGCGGCGGAGATCGCCGGAGCCGGTTACGGCGGCTCGCCGCCTCCCACCCATCCACGCCGGCGCGGCGGCGCAGGGCAAGGCGGAGCCACTAGCCCGGGCGACACATGGTGGTGGCCCGGGTCGAGCCGGTGGGCGCCGCGCCGTGGGGACTCCACCGCCGAATGCCGCCCCTCGTCGTCCGGCGGCCGCGGGCCTCGTGCTCCACGGTGCTCCCTCGCCCGCCGCCAGACGGATGCGGCGACGTGCGCATAAACGAGTACAACCGGAGAGAGAATGAGGGGAGAGAGGGGGAGGTAAGAGAAAGAGAGAGAAAAATCATATGTGTGGGTCCCACCTTGGAAGAGATAAAGGATGATGAGTGCCGAAGAACCGAGTGTAGAGGAGAGAATCTCGATGACCATGATAGAATATTCCTTTTAAAGGATGCATTTTCTATTTTATAAAATAGTTAAATAATAAAATTTGGCTATTATTTCTACCAGCGGTTGGAGTTTCTATTTTATAAAATCATATAGCAAATGGGCTATGGCTGAATATATATGGCTATCGAGATTTTAGGGATAAGATGTTTGCTATTTTACAAAACCAAATAACACATCTCTTTGAGTTCAATTTTTTTCTAAAAAAAGTTATATATAGCCTCGTCTCTAGCTGCTCTTGGCACATGAACACTGAGTGAGTGAATCGCTAAAATGGAGACTCGTTTACCCGTGAACAAGGAGTAGGGTAGTAGTAGATAGATAAATTGACTTTTGATGGTTTTTGCCATGAAGCAAGACAGCGACTCCCCAACAAAATCACCTGCTGCAACGCCTTCGAAGGCCAGAGCTTTACTCACATCGGGCAGTTCACATCTCCCCGTTCCCGCAGCGCCGTACCAGCCATGCGCATCTTCGTGCTGTCCGGGCAGAGTAACATGTCCGGCCGTGGCGGCGTGCTACACCGGCACTGGAACGGCGTGGTGCCCCCGGAGTGCGAGCCGGATCCATCTATCCTCCGCCCTCCGCGGCGCTGCAGTGGGAGGAAGCCCGCGAGCCGCTCCACGCCGACATCGACACCACCAAGACCTGCGGCATCGGGCCCGGATGGCCTTCGCCCACGCTGTGCTCCCGCGCCTGCAGGAGGACACCCCCGGCGCTGGGACCCAGACCGGGATCGGGCTCGTGCCGTGCGCCATCGGTGGGACGGCCATCAGGGAGTGGTCTCGCGGGGAACACCTGTACGAGGAGATGGTATGCCGGGCGCGCGTCGCGGCCGCGTACGGCGAGATCGAGGCCGTGTTGTGGTACCAGGGGGAGAGCGACGCTGAGTCCGATGCCGACACTTGTGCCTACTTGGAGAACGTCGAGAGGCTCATCGGTAATGTCAGGGCGGATCTTGGGATGCCGCAGTTACCCTTTATTCAGGTGATGGCGTTTTTCCTGCTCCTAACATCCTTCTTGTGGTGATTTCTCATTCTAGCAAGGTTTGTTTGTTTGAGGGTGTGTGTGCGTGTGTTTCCTTAATTTTACATTCATAGTCTTCTAGTATAATCTTTCATTATCTAGATGGTTTCAACTAACGGTTGGTAGGCTGAAAGATAATTAAGAAGGGTACTGTTGAGTGCTTCAGGCAAGATTAGTCATTGCCACCATTTCTGATTAGTTCTCATAGTGCTGAAAGTTTTTATACTTTACCATTTATTGTCGCTAATATTAGTTAGAATGGAGCGGTCGACAATCTCCATGGTTCAACATAAGTGTGAATTGTTGTGACCATGTGGTATTTGGATCACATGTACAACACTCTGATTTATAATAAGACTGAATTTTACAAAACCACATGTAAAATTAAGGTGACATTCGTCCCTGAATGACTGAAGAATAACACTCAAATTTGGGCTGTCTCCAAAAAATAACAGAGTTTCTATGCTTTCAAAGTAGCCAAGCTCATAAAATAACCCACCGTGTTGATGCCCTTCCTTTTCTCCTTCGGAACTCGCTTGTTGATATTACGCCACCAATCTGCAAAAGTTTGCTCATACTATTGGCACACATGTCTGAAACCCCAATGGCTCCAGAACTCTGAACCAAAAATTCCGAGGAAACATGCCTGAGGTGAGTAGGTATTAGGTGTTTTCAGTTTTTAAAAATTAAGGTAGGTTTAGATGCCAATAGTTAACATAAACCAAGTTAGCTCCCATTGGCTGACTAGTGAATTGTGGGGGTTACAATTTGGGTTGCAAGAAGTCAACCTATCAACGCTCATCAATTGGTTTGTGTACATTGAGATTGAACTTTTGAACCATTTTCAAAAGTTCAATCTCTTTATACGAAGCTTGCCCCCTTGACTCTATATAAGGGCGGTCAGCTCTGCCTTCCAAGAGGATGAACAAACGGACCCTCGAGACTTCATTCGGGCAGTCCTTCCAATTTGGGTTCATCAATTGGTTTGTGTACATTGAGATTGAACTTTTTGAAAATGGTACAGATATGTTGTCTAATTGTCTTTCATAATTATGTACAATTTGTAAATATAGTACAGATTAATTAATAGTGAATGCTGTGTTTTGGGATTGTATCAGTGTCTTACTCTTTGTGAGTGGAGGCAGTAGTTACACGTGAGCCTATCCCCAACCATATTGTATAGAGTTATAGCAAAAAAAAATAATTAAATTCATTTCAAGATGATACTTAGAATGCCAATCAAAATATTGGAATTGATAAAAATACAGGTACAGCTAAATAGTGCAATCTTATGCAGGATTCAAGCAGCTTGCATGGTGCCATAGGTTCATCTTTGATTCTTTATTAGCTTTAGAACATTTTCTGAAATAAATAACTCCTCATCATTTTGACTTGTCACATAATTTTTCCTCATATTCTGTAGTGTGCCATCAGATTTTGTTTCATCCTGCTAAAAAGAAAAATGTTCCATTCTTAACTGGTAAAATAATGCTTTTTACTTGCTATACTAATATTTAAGCACTTGAATTTGCAACAGCATTGTTTAATTAAGGAATTGATTTCACTGTTGATACCTTAGCCCTTTTCGCATTAAGCATTCATCCTATATTGTCCTTGATACCAGTTGCAGTGTCTAGTACTTTTTGCTATATCAAGATTGTTTATTATGATCTGAGCAGGTTGCTCTTGCATCTGGAAATAAAAGGAACATTGAAAAACTCAGAAATGCTCAGTTTAGTGTTAGCCTGCCCAATGTTGTAACTGTCGATCCGATGGGTATGGCATTGAACGAAGACAACTTGCATCTTGCCACTGAGTCACAAGTAAAGCTTGGCAAGATGCTTGCAGAAGCCTACATCATGAACTTCCTAACAACTAGGTGAATACAAGGTAAATTTCTTTGGGACTCTTATAGATACCATGACCTGTTTGACCATTTATTTCTTCAACTATCTTTGTTGATACATCCATGTGAGTTCTTGGTGATATAAGGAGTAAATGAGTCTTTAACACCTGGTTCTCAAGTATAGTGTATTAACCAAAATCATGGTAGGAAAAAGGTTTTACCAATACATTTCTTGGCTTTTGTTTCATTCCTTTTTTCCCCTTTTTGCAGGCTTTCAACATCTTCAATCCACCCAAGCACTTAATCAGTTGAAGACAATGTGCCTATCTGAGCCTCCATGTAATCATGTATATCATTTCAAACTCGCTTCATAACATTTTCCTCCATATTGTAATAATGGTTGCTGCCGTTTGGTTTTTCTTGCGAAACTTGTGCAACCTGTTTTGTGATGCACCAAAGAAAACGTCCCGCACATGGCTTGCCCCTATTCTTGCTGATTATTTTTTAAGAGAGAATTACACTTGCGGTCCTCGAACTATTACCGTTGTGTCATCTAGATCCCCAAACTATGAAATTCCACATCTGCCTCTCTAAACTATTCGTGCTATGTCATTAGGTCTCCCAAACTATGAAAGTGTACCTCTACCTTTCTGAACTTTCAAAGGTGTGTTATCTACCTTTCTCGAACTTTCAAAGGTGTGTTATCTAGGTCTAAATCTTCCCATGCCACACTACTCTATCTGTCTTGGACAATGAGTATTTCTTAAATCAATAATTAAGTAAATAGTACTCTTACCAAAATGTTACAAAATAATGCTATGAGTAATAAAAAAACACCACTCACACGCTGGTGATTAGCTCAAGCAAATTTACCCCTC
The DNA here is from genome assembly GCA_015847255.1 of Hyparrhenia diplandra. Lineage (NCBI taxonomy): Eukaryota > Viridiplantae > Streptophyta > Magnoliopsida > Poales > Poaceae > Hyparrhenia > Hyparrhenia diplandra. Next base: position 20,405 of record JADLZK010010555.1, read on the forward strand.
ACGTGCCATGCATGAATTATTTACTTAAAAAAGTGGAATTAATAGTAACAAAAAAAAATTGTCTGATCGGCGGCCGGACATGCCGGTGATAAGCTCACTCAAATTTACTAGTCACATGTGAGGAAGGAATTATTTACTTACCAAAATGTTACTAATAGTAATAAAATAAAGATAGTCTGGTCAATAGCTGGACATGCCGGTGATAAGCTCACTCAAATTTTCGCTTACATGTTGATGATTGGTCACGTAAATTTATCGCTCTTTTTTTTACTACCAAAATGTTACTAATAGTGATAAAAATAGCCGGACGGGTGGCCGAACACAGTGGTGATTAGCTCACGTAAATTATTGTTCAAGGTATACAAAGAAATTATTTACTTAACAAAAAGATACAAATAGTAATGAAAATAGTCTAACCGGCGACCGGACACGGCAATGAAAAGCTCATGCAAAATTATCACTAGAATGGTAGGACGGAATTATTTGTTTAAGAAAATAATACAAATAATAAAAAAAATCATGCCTATAGTGTTTACTGAATTATTTATTTAAGGAATTGTTTACTTAATTATTTATTTTAAAAAATATGCATTGTCCAAGACAGAGTGATGTGGCATGGGAAGATTTGGACCTATCCTTTGAAAGTTCATGGAGGCAGATGTGCACTTCCATAGTTAGTTTGGGGACCTAGATGACACAACGGGAATAGTTAATTTAATCGTCGCTGTAATTCTCTCTTTTTTAAGCTTAATTAGTTTTATAGAAATATTACTAACATGTGTGTCTCTAAATAAATTTATTATAAAATAAAATACTAATTATGCATCATAACTATTAATAAAATACTAATTATGCATCATAAATATTACTAAATGAGGACGTTTTTCTCAAGGGTTCAATGCCATCTCGTTTTTGACTAGCAAACCGGCTCTTGTGTTGCAATAGGAAAAAATAAGCTATTGAATGTCTGTGTAAAACGCAAGCATAAATATTATTCCCTCCATCCCTAATTATAAATTATTCTATCTTTTCTTTTGAGAGTCAAAATATTTCAAGTTTGATAAAAAAATATAGGCAAAATTATAAAGTTTTATGACATAAAAGTAGGTATATTGTGAAAATCTAACTAGTAAAAACCTTAATGATACTTTGTCACAAAGACAAGTTCGACCCAACCCCAGGCAGGTGGTAGGTGCGGCCCAACCCGCCAGATGGCTAAGGAGGGGAGGGCGCGCGGCGCCTCGATGGGGGGCCGGCGCCATCGCCGCCACTGCTGCCCTCGTCATCCACGTCATCTTTTGTATTGGATTAGGACTAGGTTTTTGGTGTGAATGAGATATTCCAATCTATAAGGAAATCTCCTATTAGAAAAGAATAAGAGTTTGCTTGTAAAATGTATTCGGAATATAAGAAAACCTTTAGAGATTGCTTGAGATACAAGTCCCTATGAGGGCTATATAAACAAGGAGGATGTAATCTTTTAGGGACAAGCAAATAAAGAAAATATTCCCCGGCTCCTACTCCACCGCAGCCGCCCCCCGCTGCCCTCAAGCGCCACACGTGCCGCCCCTCCCCACGCCGCGCCGCGCCGCCGCCGCTCCCGGGCGGCGCCAAAGACCGTCATCGCCGCCCCCCCAAGGCGGCTGTTGTAACACCCTAGGTGTTAAGCACCTTGAAAGCATGATCATTTGCATAGCATAATCATCATTTCATGCATAATCATGTTGCTAGTGACATTCACTTTGATTTGACTTCATATGATGCTTGTTTGATCTAGCTACTATAAGATCTTTGCTGTAATGTGGTTTTGGACCTAGATTGTGCCTAGATATATTTTTGACATAATTTAGGACCATGTTTGAGCTTGTGTTTCAAATTAGAAAATTTTTATAAATCTGCCCTAGAGCTTCAAACCTCCTTGAGTCATTTTGAAACTCCTTTCAAAAGTGCATGATAGAGTTGTTTCTAGCAAAAGTTTTCTATAGATGAAGTGTAGTACTTTTTATATAGATCAAAAAGTCCTTTATGAGTTTCTTGTGAAAAGGCTTGCAAGTGGTTCAATTCGTGCCCAACAGTTTGGGTCAAATTTGATTTGAATTCAAACTCGCATTTTTTTTTTTGAGTGGATGATGATGACCTTGCTGTTTTTAATTTTTATCTCCTAATCTAGGCCGAATTAGAAAAGTTCATATTGAGAGTTTTGTAGCTTATGAAATTCTCTACAAAATCGCTGTTTTGAGTTTTTCCAAATTCCGCACGAATCTCGATGTACAGAGCAAAAACCAGGGCTGTGTCGAAAAACAGGGGAAGGGGACCTATCGCCACCGTCCGCCCGCCGGCGGCTACGGCTGACGTGGCCACCCCATCCGCCGCCGATGTACGGTCCGGGTGAGGGCTGCCCGCCGTGCCCTCGCCTTTAAAAACTGTGCCCGGCACGTTGCCCCTAACCCTAGCCTCACTCCCGAGCCGCCGCCACCCGCTCTTCACGCCCAGAAAACGCCGCCGAAGCTCGCCCGCCGCCCGCCGCCGCCGCCGCGTTCCACCGCCGCTAGCCCGCCAAATCTCACCAAAACGAATCCCTAGCTCCGCCATGAGCTGCTCTACCTAAAGCCATTGTCAAAAGGAGGTGAAAGTCGGGGTAAGGACCTCATTTCCGCCTTCCCGACCGTCCGGGCGAGTCCGCCATGGTGGCCGACGGGTCAAGCTCGGTTCGAGTCGTTTAGGTCGCGGTTTAGGCCTTTCTTTCGTGTGTTCTAGGTTCGTCAGATGTGCTCGAGCTCCCAAGCTAGATGGTTGAGTGAAGTACGCCGTCGTTTAGCCGGGACGCGCCGTCGCCGCCGCGGTGACTCGTGACCGCCGCCGTGCTCGCGCCGATTCGTCGCCGTCGTTCTCGGCCGCTTGAAACCGCTTTTACATGTCTTGGTTAGGTCAAGGGGAGTCGGGAACGTGAGCTAGCTCGCTTCGCCGAAAGCAATCGAACGGGCCGGACCGCCGCCGCCCGCGCCGCCGTGAGCCGCCGCCGCCGCCGCCGCCGCCGTTTCGGCCCATTCCAAAGTGCAAAACCAAGGGCACCAATGAGTCCGCCTCGCCGAGTAGATTCGATTTGGCTAGCCGGGTTGCGTAGTTTGGTCATCGCCGGCGAAGATCCGCCGCACTCCGCCGCCGCTCTGCTCCGTGTCGCCGACATGGGGCCCCACGTGATTTTTTTTTTCTTTTATCTTTTCCCTTTTTCTAGTTTTGTTTGAAAAGCTTTGGAAATTCATAACTTGGTCATTTCGAGGTGTTTTTGAGGGAGTCAAATTTTGTCATGCTTGTTAGATGATAAGCTACAGCATAAAAATATGAAACCTTATTTTCTGATAACTTTTATATAGAGTTTTATTTATGGCCATAAATGCTTGGAAAATGAGAAAATCCATATCTTTTAATTGGTGCAAGATAAAAATATGCTTCCTGTACAAAATGTTCTTGGTTTTGTGAGTAGAATCCAGGAAAAATATCATGCATGGTATGTTCTATAGAAGAAACGTGATTTTCTAATTATGTGCCCTTTTTCAATGTGATCTTTGGAAATTCATAGAAAAAAATAAATATTAGGGTTTTGGATGTGAGACTTGGGATGTTTGCTTTTGATAGGTTTTAGAAGCTTATCATACTCAGAAATCTGTTGTCTGACACTACTCATAATACAAAGTATTTTCATGCATAGATTTAGTGCCAGCTTGTCATTTTTGTGTAGGGCTGTATGTGCATGATCTTGCCATGAAATTTTTATGGTAGCTGTTGTATGTCAAGAAGATGCTCTGGTAATATTTGTAGAATTTTTCAAGTAGTTATGTATTTACCATATTTATATTGTATAGAAAATAGCTGAGAAATGCATGTTTATATTAAGGTAATGTGTTTTGGGTGATTTACTAATTGTTTCTAGCATGAATAGGACCTGCTGGTATGCTTACCCTGGTAGTTTAAGATGTTTGGTCAATTTATTATTCCTAGCATGTATATATATATTATAATGTGCATGTGTAGTGTTTATTAGGGCATATCATTTTATGTGCTTTAATTTATCTTTTGGCTTATCCAGTAGGTTTATTTGGTAGATAATGACTTAGTTTACCCGCTGGTCAAGTTTGATAAGTTTTGCATGAGTAGTTTGCAAGTTATAGTAGTTGTATGTAATGAATTGAGTTAAAAATGTAGCCTCTCTTTTCTCTATTGTTGAGGTTGTTAATGTCTAATCAGGTCGGGGGTGATATGGAATGTTTTGTAGGAAATTTTGTTAGCTTTTCATAGAGTATTTGTGTCGATGTTTTACGACCGAGAGCCTGCCACGGGGTGAACCGGGCAGTTTGTTCGGGCCTCGACGAACCTGGAGCCCGGCGGTTTGTTGCGCAGCTGACATGGAGAGCGGGGTTTTTATACTGGTTCGGGCCCTCGATCAAGGATCGAGTAAAGACCTTTACGTCCAGTCGGCGTGAGCCTGTTTTTGATTGATGGGGTCGCCCGAGAATCGGCCGCCAAACTTACAGCCGCTTGGTCGTAGCCAAGCTTGTGTTCTGTATGCTTTGTTCGCTTCCTCCTCTACGAGGTGTTCCTTGGCCGCCTTTTATAGTCCAAGGGGCCAAGGAACTCGCTACGATCCTAGTCGGATACAGAGAGGGTTGTCCGTAGAGGAACCGAACACCCGAACTCTAAACAAGGTAACCTGACTAGTGTTCTATCCTAGTTACAACAGAAGTCACCGTAGCTATGCTTCCATTGCCTTCGAGTTGTTTGTGGCCGCAGGCTAGATAGAACCCCGCAAACAACTCGGTAGAGTTCTTTGGTGATCCTCAGATCCACAAGCCCCCAAGCATCTCAAGGTCGAGTCATGAGGGTTGTTTTTCTTCTTCGGCGAGGCCTTGATATGGTCTTCAAGATAATCTTTACGGAGTGCAATTTTGAAAAAAGTGCACCCGTAGGGTGTAGCCCCGAGCTTCTTGCTTTTTGGCACAAAGAGCTGGAAGGTCTTCGAGTTCTTCTCCTCCGTCTTCGAGTTCTTCTTTCGCCGTTTGAGCTCTTCTTTCTTGAAAGGAGAGCCTTGTTCCGCTTAGCCCCCGAGCATCTCAGTTTGAGTCACGAGCCGCGTTTGCTCTTCTCGGTGCGCCCTTGATGCGGTCCTTGTTGTCTTTATACGGTGTGCACTTTGTTGAAAAAAGTGCACCCGTAGGGTGTAGCCCCGAGCTTCTTGCTTTTTGGCACAATGATTTGAAGGTCTTTGAGTCCTTCTCCTCCGTCTTCGAGTTCTTCTCGCTGCCGGAGCTTTTCGAAAAAAATTGTGCCCCGGGTACCTTGTAGCCTCTCGAGCGTCTAAGAGTTCTTTTGTAAATAGAGCTCTTAGAGGTTCTTCATTTTTTCTAGGATTTTGACCGTTTCTTTTTTCCGTGCAAGCCACGGAGTCACAAAGGCGCTTTTTATCGCTTGTGGTTTTTCGAGACGCCGTTGCATGGCGTCATTGCCATAAATTCCCTTCTGCGTGATTTGAGGTGACCACTCCTTTCTTGCTGGTTGCCTCGTCTTCCATGGACTTGGTCCATAGGCGTGCTGGTTCCGCCTATAAATATGTCCTACTTTGCTTCGGTGAGGATCCAGAGTGTCTTTCTTCTTCTCTGCTTCTTCTTCCTCTAGACAGTCTCTCTTCTCGTAGAAAAAGCTTCATTCTGAGCTTGGATCCATGGCGGTGCCTTTGAGTGAGTTGGATCAGCCCCGGGCGTCTTCTTTAGCCTTTCTAGGTTCTTCCGTGGAGTGAGGGATGTCTTGTGATCTAAGATGATCTCCTCTCCTCCTTCGTTTTTTCTTGGTGCGGGTCAGGTAGGGTTCTTTTCGTTACCCTCCCCGGTCCTCTTTGGTTTCCTTCCTCGCCGCTTGGTAGACATATGCCGGCTTCCCAACCGGCATTGGTCGCCGCTCATCTTCGGGAAGGTTGTGCCTTTTGAGGAATTGCTGAAGATGGTGCTCTTTGGGTACGCTTCCTTCTACTCTTTGTGGAGTTGAGCGTTTCCCCTTGGGCTCTTTTCATCCTGCCGCGACATGGTGAACTCGAGCCTTTCGCAGAGGGTTCTTTTCTTCACCGTGTCGCTTATCTTGATCTCGGGTTCATTCGCTATCGCCGCCGGGGCTCTTCGAGCTCTGTGTGTTTATGGACTTGGGCACAAGGGTCTTGACTTCGAAGTAGCCCCCGAAGTTGTTGATATTCGGGCTCTTGGGGTTCAGATACAGTCCGAGCGCTCCATCTTTTTTCGCCGTTGGATGCCGGTTTCTCCCGCCCTCGCGGTGTTGTACTCCTTAGGTTATAGTCCCGGGTCTTCTTTGTATCTTGTACGCTGGAGTTCTTGTTGGGCCCCCGTGCATCCGAGTCTTCTTTTTGTATCTTGTAGGGAGTTGTTTCCCATGTAATCTTCAAGATGTTGAATAAAGAGATCTGTCCCTTTATTTATTCTCAGACTTGTATTTTTGTATGGCTCTGATCTGCCTTCGTGCAGACTTGTTGCAGTTAGTCCTCTGCTTGTTGTTGTCGTGGTCTTCCGAGTTCTTTTCCTTCGGATGACTTGATGTGATTGCGCCTTTAGAGTTCTTCCTTAGGCTTCCGGCTCTTATGTCCTTTATGTAGGTTCGTTCCGAGTTGTCCTGAGTCACTCATTGTGACACCATTGTTGTCTCGGTTGATGATCCAAATTTTGCCTTTCTCAGAGACTTGGCCGTTTATAGTATTGAAGTTCTCGCTTTGAGTTGTCGTGGCTGTTTTTCCCCGACTTGTCGGCTTGTCTTGTTGTAGATCCGCCGAGGGTAGCGTAGGTTCTTGTCCTTGTGCGCCTTTGGGTTGTTTCTCCCTTGACGCGTTGGCTAGCCTGTTCGTAGGTCTTGCCGTAGTAGAATGGAGCCTTGTCTCACTGCTTCAGGGTTCTTTTTCCTGAAGGAATTAGCTTTCCTGCTTCTGTAGACTTGGCTGGAGATAGTTCTGAAGTTCTTCTCCTGAAATCCAGTACTGTTTTTCCTGGAGAGTCAACCCGCCTTTTCTATAGACTTGATTGAAGATATTTGTAGAGTCTTGCTCTGGTTTGTCAGGATTGTTTTCCTCTGACAAATGACTTCCGTCTTCTTCCCGAGACTTGTCATGATGATTGAGGCTTGCTCTTGAATTCCGAGTTCTTCTTTCTAGAGTATCGCCCATCTTCTCTCGTAGATTAGCCGATAATAGTTGTGGAGGCTTGCTCCTCGGTCTTCGTGGTTGTTCTTTCTAAAGGTTTAGCTCGCCCTTTCTCAGACTTGTCAAGGTGATAGAGTCTTGCTCTTGGTCTTCGTGGTTGTTGTTGTTTTCCAAGGTGATAGAGTCTTGCTCTTGGTCCTTTCGAAGGTTCAGACTTTCAGAGACTTGTCAAGGTGATAGAGTCTTGCTCTTGGTCTTCGTGGTTGTTCTTTCAAGGTTCAACTCGCCCTTTCTCAGACTTGTCAAGGTGATAGAGTCTTGCTCTTGGTCTTCGACTTGTCAAGGTGATAGGTTGTTCTTTCTTCGTGTTGTTGTTCAAGATTCACTCGTCCTTTTTCTGTAGACTTGTCAAGGTGATAGAGTCTTGCTCTTGGTCTTCGTGGTTGTTCTTTCCGAATGTTCAGCCCTTTTCTTGCCCTTTAGAGTCTTGACTTCTTCTTAAGATTCCAGCGCCCTTCAGAGACGTGGAGGCTTGCTCCCGGTCTTCTCGTGGTTGTTTTTTCAAGGTTCGCCTCGCCCTTTCGTAGACTTGTCAAGGTGATAGAGTCTTGCTCTTGGTCTTCGTGGTTGTTCTTCTCAAGATTTAGCTCGTCCTTTCTCAGACTTGTCAAGGTGATAGAATCTTGCTCTTGGTCTTCGTGGTTGTTCTTTCCAAGGTTCAATTTGTCCTTTTCAGACTTGTCAAGGTGATAGAGTCTTGCTCTTGGTCTTCGTGGTTGTTCTTTCAAGATTCACTCGCCCTTTTCGTAGACTTGCCGACAAGTAGTCGTGGGGAGGCTTGCTCCCCGGTCTTCGTGGTTGTTCTTCAAGGTTCAGCTCGCCCTTTTCGTAGACTTGTCAAGGTGATAGAGTCTTGCTCTTGGTCTTCAGGTTTATTCTTTTCAAGATTCAAATTTGTAGAGACTTGCCGATGGTGGTTGGGGCCCCCCCCGCTTTTGCCGTGGTTGTTTTCCTCCGGCTTGTGACTTGCGTCTTCTTTTGAGACTTGTCACGATTGTTCTGAGGGTTACCCAGCCGTTAGGTTTCTCCATTTAGGCCCTCTAGCGTTTGTCCTTTCTTGGACATGCTAGTGTATTTTGGTGGAGTCGTGCTCTCGAAAGAGTTATTCTAACTCGTGGTTGTCTCTTCCGGGCTAGGGCTCTCCCATGCTGTCCAAAGGACTATCGCATGACGCCCCTCGCTGGCGCTTTTTAACGTTATTACTACTTAATAGATTTTAAACCTATCCCCTAAGAATGGCACCGTAAATGCTTGTTGGCATTTCTTAGCACAATCACTAAGAATAGATATTATGATTAATGATAACGTTAAGAGAACGCCGTGTGATAGATGAATTGAATATTGCAAGGGTCAACCCGCAAGCGCACGGATCTATCATCGTAGCATTTCACCCGGTGAGTAATCGGGTATCGCTTCATTTATATTTTCCCATGGGAAGGCAGGTTTAGATTTAATATGATGATGATATAGCCCACAATGTATGTATGGATAGCCACTAATCATATATGTGGGGTAAGTGATAATAATATTGAGATAGTGGTGGCACACACTTCTTGAGCACTAGAAGGAATAAATAGAAAATAACATAAAAAGGAAAATCTATGTTGAGTTGGCTATTCTAATATCGCCAATGCGTTAGACTATAGTCTACATACGTCATTCATGGTTCAAAGAGAGATGGGCTAAAGTGATGAGGAGATGCCCGCGGGCCGGTATCCGCAACCGGTTGCACTTGATAAGACTCCAACCCAACACCCGGACGTGGAGGAGTGCAAAGGACGGACAGAGTTGTCACACCTCTCGCCGCCACCTCACTACCGTGGATGGTGATGATTCCCTATAGACCTAAGCACCATGCTTACATTTATAGAGAACTACCTAAACCCCTCACGGCACCCCGACCCTACGGATCGATTGTGAAAGAGTAAAGGTAAACCCGAAGGTACACTGCATCATCACTCGAACTTAGTTCTACTATGTTCCAAGAATAAAATATGATTCAACTAAAGTTAGTCATGTTAATTATCACATTATACTAACTATACTCTAGTTGGCACAATATGAATATAACATGAGGGTAACTATACTCTAGTTCATATGCATTGCGTATATAAATAATGAGACTTGAATAAAGGAAAGAACTTCATAATAAATTACCAAAAGATCCTTCCAAGGAGACAAGCCTCCTTGAAGCTCCGCCTAACTCAAATACTAACACTAAACTAATGAAGAGGAGAGAGTGGTGCTCAAGGTGAGGATGTAACAATGTGTAGTGTGTTGTGTGTGTGTGTGTGTGTGTTACAAGTGAGGAGTGTCTTTATATAGTGGAGAGGAGAAGGGAATGGAGGGCTCTCCTTGCTTCGAGGTGTTTTGGCGGAACGAAAGTTTGCACCACATGCAAGCCGCTGAAGATCGTTCCAAACCGCCCAGAAAGGGCGGGAACTTTGGCCAAATACGCGCCTCTCCGCCGCCCCTCGGGCCGGGCCTCTCGTCCTTTCCTTGCTTTTGTCACTTGTATGTTGGTCCTATGGTGGTGCATGGGCCGCTTTATGCGCTGGGTTTGGTCTCTTGCTCAATCCACTCCTTTGGCGCTTTTATTCAAATACGCTTTCTAATTTATTTGGTAACTTTGTACTGCTTTCCACTTTTATACCCGCAAGACATAATTTCTAGAATACAAGTGGAACTAGGTTAGAAGTAAAGGTATATGCATCATAAGTTTGCCTCTTTCTCATGAATTGATATAAGTTGGCTGTATAATATACTCAATAATGACCGCCAACGCCCCTTGAAGGGTTCTCGTCCCGGCCCATTTAAGTGCATCATGGATCGAAGGTCAAGATGGTTGGGTTCCTATTTCATAACACTACAATCCATCTTGCCCGGTTTGGGCTGCTCTACTTTCGAGAGACTTGTGTGAGACGATGGGTTTCTATTTCACAACACTACACCGTTCACGCCCGATTCAAAGGCCGTCCGCCGTCATTGGACATAGTGGCGCTTTCTCGACCCTTGATGGCCTCTCGCGACCTAGACGGCCGATCCCAACGCCCTTCTTTTTCCAAGAGTCAAAGTTCACGATCTTCCGCTAGGATTTAAGGTGTGGACGCTTATTCCGTAGCTAGACTTCACGTGGTTCCACCTTTGGAAATTTGACCTCCATTCTCGGTGGTCGGGTTTGCCTTCTTTTGGTTGACTTCTTCTCGTGAAGTGCCAAACTCGCCTGCTTTTGTTCTTTCTCCCTTAGGAGGCATGCAGCTTTTGACTCGGGCATCTTTGTTTCTTTTGAAGTGCCCGGTGGTCGCTGTATTTGGTGACCTTTTTGATGGTCCGTAGTTCTTCTCGTGCTTGATCTTCTTCTTCTTGAGGTACCGGAGAGTTGTTTTTACGCTCGCTTTCTCTTCTATTGCCTTGAGATTCTCTCGATTATGGATAGAACCTTTCGAGCTGGTTTATGTGCCAAGAGTTTCTAACTTCTTCTCCTTGCATGGTCATCGCCTTGTAGGTTCCCTCGGGTCCCGCACTCTTTGACGATAAATGGTCCTTCCCAAGGGCCGAGCAGCTTTTATGCTTGCCTTCCATCTTTTGATTTCTCTTGAGTACTTGATCTCCCCGGGTTGAGTTTTCTTGGACGTGTGCTTCGTCGTAGTGCCTTCTTAATCCTTACAGTATATCTTGCGCTCAAGGACGGCGCTTGTTCTCGACTTCTTCCACACGCCGATTTCTAGTCTTCTTTGTCCGTTTCTCCTTCTCCTTCTTCAAATTGCTCAATCCTTTGAGAGCTCCATATGAGGTCCGGCCGGTAGGATGGCTTCCGATCCGTGAGGTCGTGAAGAAGGGTGAATAGCCCGTTGCTCACGATTTGAGTTCTTAGGCCCTGCATAACTTTTTGGGAGTTCTTCGATCCACTTGGCTCCATAGTCCTTGAGTTCTTTCAGATAATCTTGGCTTTAGTCCGCCAAGGATGAGTCCGTTTGCTCTTTTCGACTTGTCCGTTAGCCCGAGGGTGTGCTACGGAGGCATAATCTATCCGTATGCCACAATCTTGTGCCCGCCTTCGACCTCGCCGCCGTGAACGGTGATCCGAGGTCGTGATGATCCCGCTGGGCATCCCAAATTGCGGCATGATCTCTTAGATGAACTCGACCGCTTTGGTGGAGTCAAGGTGACCAATGGCTTGTATTCTATCCATTTGGTGAATTTGTCGATGGCGACGTAGATGTACTCATATCCTCCCTTGGCTCTTTTTAAGTGGTCCGACTTGATCTAGTCCCCAAAGACTTAAAAAGGCCATGATGGTGGTATGCAGACGTTGTGTGTGTGTGCACATGCGCTTTTGTCTTGCAAACATCCGCATCCTTTGCATCTTCTCGACGAAGTTCTTCGCGCTTTGAGGGCTGGCCAAGAGTATCCTCTCAATGCTTTTCCCACGAGGGTTCTTGACGCCGCGTGGTTTCCACAAAGATCCGCAGTGGATTTCTTGTAGGATGTCTTTTTTCCTTCTTCGAGCTTATGCATTTGAGTAATACCCCGATGATGCCGCTCTCTTGTAGAGCTTGTCTTTGATGAGCACGTAGTTCTTGCTTTTCTCAAGATCCCGGTTGCTTCAAATTTTGTCTTCGGTAGTGTCTTGTTCTTGATGAAGTTTATGATGTCTTCGATCCGTGGAGTTGTTCTTCGACCTCGAGAGATTATCATTACCGCTTAGAGTTGGATTGCTCCATGTTGTCTTCTTTCTTCCGGGTTCTCCTTGATGGATGGCTTCAAGAGTTCTTTTGATGAATACTCCCTCGGTGGGACTTGTGCTCTGGTCGGATCCGAAGTTTGGCTAGCACGCCCCCGCCGCCACGTCTCGCATCTCCGAGCACGTAGGATTTCTAGGCCTTGGAAGTTCTTTTTTTCAGCTTTTGCGCACTTCTATGCAATAGAGGCCCATATTGTCCTTTGTGCAGTCCCAGCCTTTATTGACTTGATTGATGACAACCGCTGAGTCGCCGTATACTTGTAGTCTCTTGATTCCCAGAGTTCTTTGCTATCTTGAGGCCATGGATGAGTGCTTCATACGCGCTCATTGTTTGTAGCTTGCCACATGATTTGCAAAAGACGCATTACTTGAGTTGTCTTCCTTCCGAGATATGAATAAAATCCCCGCCTCCTCGCCTCTAGCTTCAACGATCCATCAAGTACATGTTCCAATGTTTCTTGATGTCGCCGGATATGGGATGTTGGAGCTCGTCCATTCCGCTATGAAACCGTAGCGCTCGGGATTTGATTGCTCTTCTTGGGGTGAACTCTAGATTCAGTGTTCGAGTTCCACCGCCCATTTTGATATGCGGCCCGTTGAATCTCTCGCTCCTGATGTCGCCTAGTGGTGAGTCAGTTACCACCGCGGATCTTGTGACCGCCGAAGTAGTGTCGTAGCTTTGTTGTGATCAAGATGGAGTAGAGTAATTTTTGTACATGAGGGTATCGAGCCTTGACTCTCGATAGAACCTCGCCACGTAGTAAACCGGCTCTCGACCTTGTTGGGTTGTTCAGCTCTTCTTTCCACGATGATTGCCGAGTCGACCATTTGATTTGTTGCCGCTATATAGAGCGTGAGTTCTTGATCTTTTGGAGGTGTTAGGACTGAGCCGTTGTAAGGTACGCTTGAGTTCTTCAAACACCTTGTCCGCTTCATCCGCCCACTTGAATTCTCCTTTTGTCTTGATGAGTTTGAAGAAGGGTAGCCCTTTCTCTCCAAGCTTGATATGAATCGTTGAGTGCCGCCATGCATCCCGTGAGCTTCTCGACGCCTTGACGCTTCGGGTTGTGTCATCTCGATGATTGCCTTGATTTGCTTGGTGCTGGCTTCAATGCCCTCGTTGTTTGACCAAAAACCCAAGAGAGCTATCCCGGAAGGTACTCCAAAGATGCATTTTGTTGGATTGAGCTTCCATTTCCACTTGTTGAGGTTTTTGAAAGTCTCTTCCGTGTCTTGAATCGAAGTTTCGTTCTCTCGTCTTCACCACCACGCCGTTTCACGAGGCTTCGCATTTTTTGCTAACCGCTTCTCCTGCATAAGTCTCAGACGCTTTTTGATACGCTGTTCGACGTTCTTCAATCCCGGGCGACATTGTTTTGTAGTAGTAGGCACCGAAGGGGGTGATAAAAGATGTCTTGCTTCGATCTTCAGTAACTGGTGATATCCCCGAGTAGCAATCCAAGAACGATAGTAGAGCCGATCCCGTCAGAGTCCACTATTTGGTCAATCCGTGGTAGCCCGGAAGGGGTCCTTTTTGGGCAATGCTTGTTCAGTCTGTGTAGTCCACACACATTCGCCGCCGGAGGTGTTCTTCTTCTAAAACCAGTAACCAGGTTAGCTAGCCAATCGTGGTGTAGGATTTCTCCGATGAATCCCCGCCGCGAGTAGTTTTGCAATCTCTTTTTTTGATGGCTTCCTTCTTTTTCTCGTGAGAATCTTCCTTAGTCTTTGCTTGATGGGTTTGGATCCCATATTGATGTCGATTCTATGCTCACCCAGCTCCCTTGGTACGCCAGTGCATGTTCGCCGGTTTCCGTGCAAATACATCTTTGTGTTGCCTTAGGAAGCCGGGTGAGCGCGAAGTTCCTATTTTGGAGATAGGTGGGCGCCGATGATCGCCGCCTTGGATGGATCGCCCGCTTGTAGATCAATGTGCTTGACGCCGCTCTTTCCGTGGAATCGAATTGCTTGCTTCTTGGCCCGGTATCTCGAAGTTCTTTTCTAGATTTGTATCCTCCGCCATCCGGTTGAGTTCTTTTTTCTCCAAGAGCTCCCCCGCCTTGTTTGCGATTTCCACGCTTGAACGTCACACTCAAAAGCTTTCTTGAGGTCTCCCTTGATTGAAAGAACCCCAAAAGGTGCCGCATCTTTAGTAGAAGATACGGGTAGTGTGGAATAGTCATGAATTTTGCAATGACGTGTCTCCCCATTATGGCATGGTATGGTGACTCGAGATCCGCTACTTCGAACTTGATGTACCGTCCGTAATTTGATGGAGATCCAAATGTGACCGGCAAGGTGACTTGTCCAACCGGTATGGCCGCTCGTCCGGTACTATTCCGTAGAAAGGAGTGCTTGAAGGAGCAATCAGCCCGAAGAGGTCTAGTCCCATCTTGTCCAATGTTTCGAGAATATGATGTTCAATCTAGCTCCTCCGTCAATCAACACTTTGGTAACGGTCACCCTGGCTATCGTGGGTTCCAGCATCAAAGGATACAGCCGGGCGTTGCCCACACTTTGTCCATTGATCCTCCCCGTGAACTGGATCGGGTATTGGGACCAATTGAGGTAGCGTGGTGTTGCGGTTCTACCGCCATGATTGATCCGAAAGTGCTAACATGTCCTCGCCTCTTGCTCTTCGATCCGGTACCTCCAGAATATGACGCTCAAAGATCTCTGCTTTCTGAAATCCCCTCGCCTTTTGCTCTTCAATGGCTTCTTCTCTCGTTTTCTTTTGATTGTTTCCCTTCGAAAGAGTTGTTTCCTCCCTTGTACTTTTCCCCCGAAAGTGGTACGTTTCCGAGCAGCGGAGCTCCAGGTGGTGGTAGATAGGGTGTGGTAGGTCTTCTAGCTTGATATTGCTTCCATTCCCGTCGCCATTGTTGTTGTTGTTGAACCTCCGCTTGTAAGGTTTCTTCGACTTTTTCTCGCCATTGCATCACAAGATTGTCCGGTCCTCGCTTCTTCGGCTATTGAGAGTTGTTCGATCTTTCTTCTGGCTTCGAAGTTCTTTTCTTTCTCGAAAGCGGTCTTGATTTCTTCTTCTTCATCGCCCTCCGATCATCTTCTTAACAAGAAGCTTGAACCGCCGCTCATCCCGGTTGTCTTTGTAGAAATCGAGAACCGCCATCTTGAGAAAATCCCATTACCGAAGGCATCTATCACTTCTCTCTTGGTGATGTCGCGGTACTTGGGACCTCATCTCCCCAAATCTTCGATAGTAATCTCTCGGGATTCTCCAGCTTCGCTTGAGGCTTTTCAACTCAGCCCGAGTAATAGGATGGGTGATGATTCCTGCGAAGTTGCTACAGAATGCTTTCTGTAAGTCTTCCAAGTAGCGTATTGAGCCCTCTTCGATCTTGTCAAACCATTGGAGCGGTAGAGCCTCTAGGGCCATGGGAAAGAAGACGACTTTTGCATCATCATCTCCTCTAGCCGCCTCAATGGATTGTGAGTAGACTCGAGCCATTGTCCGGGGCTGCTTTTCCCATCGTATTTTGAGTGGTTTGAGGGCTTGAACTTTGGCGGTAGCTTGACTTCCCGCAATCTTTCTTAAGCAAGGAAACCCGTTGTAGTTTTCCGCCGCCTTCTCTTCAAATCCTCCTTGAGGTTCTCCCTCCTCTTAGATGAGTTTCGCAGGGTCGATATGTTGATTCTACGACTCTTCTCGCCGGCTTGGTCTTGAGGCGGACTTTCCCTCCTGGGGTCTCGGTATCGTTTACCATCCTCCGGGGCGGCCTGGAGTTGTTGGAACCTTTGCGCCTTCCCAGCCTTCAAAGACGTTGATCGACTTCTAGGTGCCTCGAGAGCCGTTTGCCTTTGACCGCGATGTCCCCGGGATCTCTTTCTGGATAGCCTCTCAAAAATGTAATGCCTCCTTGATGAGCTTTTCCTCGTCATTTAGGTCCGTAGCAGTTTTCAGCGGTCGATCAACCCTTGTAGCCTTTCCCGGGTTGCTCGTTGGTCATCTTCAGCCTTCTCTCTGAGACTTTAGCCTTTCGCACTCATGTAGATCGGCTTGATACTTGTTCGGGCTTGCATGCGTGAGTTAGCCCCGATTCGGCCCCTCCCCTCCCTTTAGCTAGTTTCTTCTTAGCCTTTCTTGACGTTGGTGTTCTCCCTCGCCTTCAAGGGTTCTTTTCGTCCGCCGAGATGTTGGATAGGCCTTCGCCGCTGGACCTGATGTCCCGGCTTCGGACGGGCAAGGGGGGCGTGAGTTGTAGCCACCATGAAGATTTCCTTAGCACCGTAGCTTTGGGTCGCCACTCCTTCCGTCTAGGTAGGTTCTGCGGATGTTGATCCTCCCCCGTTGTCCCCGTTGCCCGACGATTGGCTTCGTTGAGGGTTCTGGCCGCTGGACGATGCACTCTTCTCGACGTTTCTTGTCAATATGAGCCCTCTTTGCGCCCTCCAAAGGAATCTCCAATCTTCTTCTTCGAGTTGTCTTGACGCTCCTTGAATACGCGAACGCCACGCTACGTAATCCTCGTAGGAAATCGAAAGGTAATGGATCGGAGTCCGTGGTTATATCCGAATTCGCCTTCTTTCTCCGAAGTTGGAGTAGTGTTGGTGGAAAAAAGTTTCCGAGTTGGAGTAACTTCCTTATCCCAACCGGAGTTGGAGTTGTATTTCGAAGTTGCCTCCGAATCCGCCTTTGAGTCCCGGGTTGTCCACCTTCCTCGAAGTTGGTTTCGGTTTGGGTTCCTCTACGCTTGTTCCCCGAAAGCAAGCTTCGAAGTTTGTTCTCCGCCTTTGAGGTGGCTTCGCAACCGCCGCTTGCCGGAGTTTCTCGGCGAAGCTTCGCTCGTCGGTCTTGGGGTCTTCGATGATGCAGCTTCGAGTCTCACCGCCGCCGCCGATCTTGCAAGCCCATGATCCGAAGATGATCGCCCTCCTCGTTGATGTGCTCATGATGTCGTGGTCCGCCGGACTCGCGGCTGAAATACCGACGAGAGCCCTACCGGGCGCGCCTACCGCCGATGTTTTATTTATCGAGAGCCCGCCACGGGTGAACCGGGCAGTTTGTTCGGGCCTCGACGAACCTAGAGCCCGGCGGTTTGTTGCGCAGCCGACATGGAGAGCAGGGTTTTTATATCGTTCGGGCCCTCGATCAAGGATCGAGTAAAGACCTTTATGTCCAAATGACGCGGAGCCTATTTTTGATTGATGGGGTCACCGAGAATCGGCTATCAAACTTACAGCGCTTTGTCATAGCCAAGCTTGTGTTCAGATGCTCGTTTCGCCTTCCTTCTACGAGGTGTTCCTTGGTCGCCTTTTATAGTCTAAGGCCAAGGAACTCGCTACGATCCTAGTCGGATACGTAGAGGGTTGTCCGTAGAGGAACCGAACACCCGAACTCTAAACAAGGTAACCCCGACTAGTGTTCTATCCTAGTTACAAATGTAAGACACCGTAGCTATGCTTCCATTGCCTTCTCGAGTTGTTTGTGGTCGCAGGCTAGATAGAACCCCGCGAACAACTCGTAGAGTTCTTTTGGTGATCCCAGATCCACAATTTGTTCACTGAATTTGGAGTTGTAGAACTATCTCGTAGGATCGCTTTTTAGTGACAAAGATGTCTAGCTGCCATTTTCTAGTGATTAGTAAGTTAGGTGTTTGCTCGATGTAGATTAGAAGGGTTTCTTGTGTAGAATTGATTGTTTTTCTACGTAAGAGATATCCACTTACTAATAGAATGCATCATGAAACATTCATTCATCATACAAATCTTATTTCATGCAAGTCTTTAATTATGTAATTGTAACCATTTCTTTTCTCCATCATATGCATCATCTCGTGATCGGGAGAGGTGATAGAGGAGCCGATCGAGGAGAGCGACCGGGGATCTTCACCACCCGGAGTCCAGCCCGTAAGAGGTCACCGGAGGAGAAGAGTCGACCGCCGAAGCTTCCTCGAGTGCCCCGAGCACGTGCTCGCTATGTTCCCCCGCGAGGCAAGCCCCCGAGCATTCTCGCCTTTCCTATTCTTCCAAATTAATATGACTTGAGTCTTTTATATGTTTCATGCATTAAGTTTAGGAAATGGTTGAAATTGTTGATGCATTGAGATCCTTGTCAAAAGTTGCCCTATCCTATTTAGAGGTCTAGGTTAATGCTCAAGCATCATGATTGCAAAGAGATGCTGATTCCGGCCACTTGAGGAATGATGTGAACAATCACATGGGTGATTGTCAAGTCGCCGTTGAGAACCCGATTAAATAAAACATGTAAGATCGGATGGATATTGTGGTCTTTCCATCTAATCAATTAAGGACTTACTTTGTCCGGGCCGTGGTCGGAAGTTGAACATACTGGCATTATAGTACGCCTCTCCGCCGGGTCGCGGAGCCACGGCTCGTGGGAATGCTAGGGGCCGGCTTTGCTCGCTTTATCGCTCCTCCTTTGGCGTGGTAGGTTGGGATTGATTGGGCGAAGAAGATGCGCACAGGCGCCGTCCTCGTTGCCGCGCCACTTGGTGGCCCGAGAAGGAGGGGGTAGCCGGGCAGACCGGAGACTTTACGCCCCTAACATCCCGGGAGTGATTGGGTCCGCTTTTACAAAGTAGACCCGTTTATGTCGTGGTATTTGCCACCGGTTTGCAAATCGATTCGAATCACCATCTCTCCTGGTCGCTGAGAACCCGGATGCTTCCCACGACATCGTAGTCTTAATATTACCATATATGTTATTACCATGTTGTTGCTGTTATAATCTTGATCAAGTTACTTATGCTGTTATTTATTCTACTGAGCAATGATTAATCTTGACTATACAGGATCTACAGTTATATATAAATAAGTAACCTTTTAACTTGAAAAAAAATATAAGTAGCATGTGTAGGATCACTAATCAACCTTATTTTTGGAAATTACCATGAGTCAGCTGAACCCCAGATAAAGCCTAGCATAATCCTTGGAGTCTTTTATTTTATTTTGGTCGGGTAAGTCTAGTTGAGTATTTTGTACTCAGGGTTTTATTCCCGTTGTTGCAGTGTGAGCATTTGTACCATGGGTACCGTGAAGACTTGTTTGTTCCCCGCCGATGAAGAGTAAGGCCGTGGCAAGGTAATTCTATATCCCCGCCTCATGCCGCTGTGTGGGTTGACTATCCGTTGGCACTATCTTATCTTTGTTTTCGCTTAAAGACTATTTGGTTTTCTAAAACTACCGCCTCGCATTTTGAACCTCGAGTTTGTAATAATTTATACATCGCACTCGATATTTAATATATGTCGAATTTGGTTTGAAATACCTACGGATTTTACTACCGAGCTCAACGATCCTCGCTTTGTGTTGTTGATGAGTTTGAAATCACTCGAGATTTTCGAATACCGGGTTTATATGGACTCAAGTGTAGATCGCGATTACTTCGTGATTGCGAATTATACTTGATTTCTTATAAATTGGTCGGCTCTCACAAACCGCATCGAGCTTAGTTCGTAATTACAACTGACCGCATTTAAATTAAAATGAACCAATAATCTTTTTGCGTAAAAAGTTTATAAAACAAAATCTTTTAAGTGGTGTGAGTAAAAGGTTTGCAAAATTAGTAGTGCCATGGTCATACCCTTTATGCCCAATTAAGGACGCTTAGGTGGCTTGGCTAATCGGGAATGGGTGAATGCATCATATTTTGTTGTTTGTGATTGGTTGCCGCGGCGCCGTAGGTACGGGCTACCACTTGAGTGGTCATGAATGGATCGAAATACCTCTACGCCCGTAAATGATGTTCAAATGCCTCTACACCCAAGGTAATGGTGTGAGCCGTGAGAGCATGATCGGATAAACGCCGGTCTAGGAGGGGAAATAAAATGTTTTGAGAGCTCCTTGGTCGGGTAGTGCCCCCGTGAGACTTGTGTATGGGTACACAGTGTGCCGGGTGTAATTGTGTTTTCCGCGATGTAGGGCGCGATGCCGTCGTGGACTCGACGAAGGTGTATATGCAATTTAATTTCTTGCATTGCATAAATATATTATGGGTGAGATGAAATTGCGTGTACACTAACAACGCAAAAAACGTAGATCGACTAGACACGCCTTATTTTCTTTTGAGAGATCGTTGGATGCCACCATTAATACGAGTAGAAACTTATCTTTCCTAAATCTGTGAGATACGTAGGAAACGCTCATGCATCATGTTTAAAATTTTACATCATGTCATTCATGCATCTTTCCATCTTTTCCCCTAATTAGTACTTGCCCTATTTGGTTAAAACTGGATCAAGTTAATTCTCAATCTCACTTTATCTCCTAAATCTTGCTACGATGGCCCACTACTTTGAGCCCTACTCACCTCCGATGATCTGGGCGACACCAGCTTTGCTGTGGGAGACGTTGCAGTCAGTTGGGTACAGCTAGGAGCCCATCTACGGATGGAGGCGGACCCATGGTCGAGGAGAGGTACCATGGATTTTAGTTGAGGTGACAGTGCAGCCACACCCGGTGGACCCCTATTGGCCAGCCTGGCAGTGCATTGGGCAAGGGCCTGATGCATGGACAGCCGCCCAGGTTGTGGCCATGGGAATGTTGGACCAGATGGCGCAGGACCGTGGGACTGCACTTGCTGGCAGCCCTGCCGTAGTGTTTCCTCGAGACGTACCGCTAGAGGAGAACGCGCAGCTTGGAGTTGCTGGTATGGCAGCGATGAGGGCTATGTTTGTTGTGACGAAGCTGAATGGAGCACTTATGACAGCCACGCGACAGACGCTACAGCAGAGGCCACATGTGTTAGAGAGGAGCTACGTGAGACACAGGCTAGTCTAAAGAAGCTGCAGAAGCGTACGAGTTACTTGGATGAGCGTCTCTCTATCACCATTGGGGAGCGCAACAGAGCGGTGTACGACTTCACCAATGCACGTCGTCGCATCAGAGAGCTTATGGGCGACCATAGTGAGGACTAGAGGGTGCTGCAGCAGCGCCAGCTGGAGAGGACCACCAGGAGGATCAGGATGGAGACCCCACTTCTCGCACTTCACAGGAGTAGACGACTGTGATGTTATGTTCTAGATTCACGCTAAATGTTAGCACGTAGACCCTGATCTAGATGAGACACCCTTGTAGCCGAGCGGTGTAGTGCCACTATTACCAAGTAATTTCCCTTTATTCATGAGTTGTCAAAGATATAAGACATGGATCCGTAATATTTTCAAGACCTTATTTGTATCGCTTGGGACCCTAATTTAGTTTGCAACCTATATTTGTGTTCGGTTTCATGGCGCTTTGAGACGTGTTCGCCGGGCCATAAATTATACCAATTGTGCAACATTTTGTTGCCCCGTTGTTGGGCGTAAATCTTGGCACACATATTGCGTTGACATGACCGTGATGTTGAGGAAAGACCGTATTGAGTTTATTGTTACCGTTATTGTGGATGAATTTATTCTCTCAATAAATTCCGCGTAACTTAAATTCAATATCTACGCTTTGAACAACATCATCCGATGGTTATTGTTGATTCAATTGTGCAAATGCCGCAAACTCGATCGTGTGCCGGGGAGATCGACAAAGAAATCACTTCCACCGAACCAGAGCGCTTCTTTGACCGCCTCCGGAGAGAGCGCGAATATCTCATGCAACACCGAGTAGGGAGGAGGATGAGGTGATGCGGTTAGGGATGGATTCCGGGCCGCATAAGGACTTTAAAGCCACGGAACCGCCAAAGTTCACTATGGCAAATGAACCCATGGAGGTCAAGAATGGCTTACTTCAAAAGAGAGGAGAAGTTTCGTTTGGTGAACTTGTCCGACATAACGAAGGCAGAATATGCAAACACACTTGCTAGAAGGACCCTGCAGGATATGGTGGAAGAATCACCGCGCCACTTTTCCCCGCCAATGTTCCTATCACTTGGTTCCAGCTTATGCCAGCTTTTTCGTGACACATACATACCTACCGGGTGCTTTGGCAAAGAAGTTGGGAGAGTTATTGCTTAGTCAGACAACAAGACCAAATGAGTACCTACGTGCTTTTAACAGTTCGCCTAGGTATGCTCCCCGACATGGTCGATTAATCGAGGCTAAGAAGTTGGCTAGCTTCAAGAGAGTGTTGAACCCCAAAATGCGTAAAACCATGGGAAATTCCACAAGGGATACTTTCCGTGCCTTTGTGACTGATTGCATCCATCGAGGGTTAGTAATGCTTTGTATGTTGCATCCAAAGG
Organism: Hyparrhenia diplandra; assembly: GCA_015847255.1. Lineage (NCBI taxonomy): Eukaryota > Viridiplantae > Streptophyta > Magnoliopsida > Poales > Poaceae > Hyparrhenia > Hyparrhenia diplandra. The sequence goes on from JADLZK010010555.1 coordinate 42,554, forward strand.
CAAGAAGAGAACGCTTGAGGGAAATCCGTGATAGGGCGGTGTTTCTTTTGACGCCGCCGAACTATCGCCCACCGCCGCACCTTCGCGTATGCACCCCCACGTAAGAAGAATCAAGCTGGAAACTCACGCTTCAGAAGGTGTTTGTTGCACCCGCACGTAAAGGAAAGCTCGCACAAGGGAATGCTCCACGCCCAATTCCCTTCAACCACAACAATCGCTACAATTGTGGTAAGCCCGGGCATTTCTCCGTGTTTTGCCCACAGCCCGTAAAGAACTACAAGCAAAGATGTGGGACAGTGCACACTTTGCTAATGTTGAGGAGGTTCCCGAGGGAGAGACCGCGATGATTTCTGCAGACGCGCTTAGTTAACAATCGTAGTGCTTTTGTTTTGTTTGATTCTAGATCATCGCATTCATTCATGAGTCAAGAGTTTGCAATAAGGAATGGTGAACAAATATCCGACTTAGGATTTGGGTATCGTCGATCGGGTTCAGGGGCTGACCAATTAACTAGGCAAAGGGTCAATGATGTGAAGATTATGATGGGAGACTTAGAAGTAGTAACTTCCTTGATAGTTTTACCCGGTTTGTGCTTGGATGTCATCCTCGGGTGAACTCGGATGAAGAGTTGGGGTGTGATCATAGATACGGTGAATAGAGTAGTACACTTGAAGCACCCTCGTGATCTAACTGAACATCAGATTCTGCTACCCAAAGCCATTGACCTTAACCGTGTTTCAGCCGCTTTGAAAGTAACTGGTATCTCTGACATACCAGAGTCCGTGAGTTCCCCGGATGTGTTTTCGAAGACCTACCCGGATTGCCACCAGATAGGGATGTTGAGTTTGCAATAGAACTAATTCCCCTGAATCGCCCCTATATCCCTGGAGACCCTACCGAATGCCACCCAATGAGTCGGGCGTAATTAAAAATACAGATTCGAGGGAGTTGCTTGAGAAAGGTTTCATCGACCTAGTTCGTCACCTTGGGGATGTCCAAATTTTGTTTGTGAAGAAGAAGGATCGACCTTGAGGATGTGTGTGACTATAGGCCACTCAATGCGTAACTGCCAAGAATAAATATCCTTTACCCCGCATTGACATTCTTTTGACCAATTGTCCCGAAGCTAAAAGTTTTCTCGAAGATAGACCTTCGACCGGGTACCATCAAATTAAAATCGACCGCAGATATACCCAAAACAACATTTTCAACGAGGTATGGTTTGTACGAGTATCTCGTCATGTCCTTTGGCCTGACGAATGCTCCAGCGCATTTCATGTGCTTGATGAATACGGTGTTTATGCCTGAACTTGATAAGTTCATGGTTGTATTCATCGATGACATCTTAGTGTATTCAAAAAATGAGGAAGAACATGCCGAGCATTTGAGGATAGTCTTGAGAGGCTCGTGAGAACATAAGTCGTATGCTAAGTTCAAGAAATGTGAGTTTTTGAAGGAAGTGCATTTTCTAGGACATGTGTTATCCGAGAACGGGATTTCAAAGAGACCCCAAGAAGGTGCAAGAGGTGATGGATTGGAAGGCACCAGTTTCCATTTCTAAGATACGGAGTTTTCTTTGGGCTAGCTGGATACTATCATAGGTTTATACCTGATTTCTCCAAAATCGCTAAAACCCATGACCCGATTGTTACGTAAAAGAAGAAAAATTTGTGTGGACACCGAGTGCGAGGCGCCGCTTTGTACCTTTATGAACGTTGTTAACTACCGCCTCCCGTGCTCGCGCAAACCCCGACATTGAGAAGCCCTTTGATATGTATTGTGACGCCTGTGGTACGTGTTTGGGATGCGCACTCATGCAGAGGGGGCAGAGTCATTGCGTATGCATCTCGACAGCCTAAGGAAGCATGAGGTTAATTATCCAACCCATGACTTAGAACATGCCGCCGTGGTACATGCATTGAAGATTTGGCGCCATTACTTACTTGGTAATGTATGTCATGTCTATACCGATCACAAAAGCTTGAAGTACATTTTCACCAAGAGGAGTTGAATATGAGGCGTAGAAGGTGGTTAGAGCCGATAAAAGATTATAATATAGAGTTGCACTACCATCCGGCAAAGCTAATGTTGTCGCTGATGCCGTTGGTATTTGTTATGCCCATAGAAATATTGAAGATTGTATAATCCGCAAGTTTACACGGATACCGTTGTAGCCTTCACCCCGAGGGTTTTAAATATCGTATCCACAGTGGAAATGTGTGAGGGAGACTAAGATCTAATCTTAACCCGCATTAGCACAAGACCTAAGAAGGTTAAAAGTATAGAGATTATTACTAAGATATCCGATCCTACTCGTAGTAAACTTGCCTTCTATTGTTCTATCCGGGGACATCACATAGGGAGAAGCACCAACAAAGGATGATTCATCTAGAGATAAATCCCACGAGTCCTACAGATGGGATGGGGAATACAAAGGATCAACGACACCCAACTAGTTGGTCATCCAACTAGGGGCTATCACGCCGGATCTACCACCAATCCGAATACGTGATGAATCTAATGAGATACCCGAGCCCAAACACCACGCTTTGCACTATTTAATATTACTTTAACCTAATGTACTAGATTAAAGTACTGCTGGTGTTTTTAGCTGAAGCGTAATAGTCCGCAAGCCGCACGGAAATACCGCTGTAGCACTTCACCCTAAGTGTTCAGTGGGTATCGATTTCCACAGTGGAACGGGTGTTAAGTAGGCTCGACTAGCTACCGTGATGAAGATGGAAAGGGTGAATTGGGTAGTGAGTTTCTACTACAGCGGATTATCCTAAAGCCAAATTACTTTTTCTTATACGCTCACGTAGCCACCGCCTCCCCCCGGTCCGCTGTAAGGGTCCGCCCGCACTCACCGCGACAACGGACGTGGAGGAATACTAAGGTCAGGTATGCCACCACCTACCTCACTACCGCGGTGATTGGTAAAACGAGGGTGACTTGTAGTTTAGACACCACGCCTACACTACTTATCACGCATTCTAGCGCAGAGCATCCGCCTTCATCGAGTCCTCTACTAGAGCATCTACCGATATGGTAAACAATCTAACCCGGTGAACGATAATTAAAGTAATAATTTAAGCTCAAGATAATTGTCAGAATAGAACACGGATCTCTTTACTCAAACCAAGAGGGATGATCCGTAGAGGTACAAATGTGGAGACGGGAGCCGACATGTGTTCGAACTCCGTCGCCTCGAGGTAGAGGGGTCGCTACTCCTCTTCTCCACACTTCCTCCCTCTCTCACTCCCTTCTAATTCTAACTTGGCTCCTTTCCTCTACTCCAATGTGTACTAAGTGTGAGTGATGGAGTGGGGTGTGTGAGTGGAAAAATGAGTGAGTGAATGGTTGTGTCTTCCTCCTTTAGAGGGAGGGTATGCCCCCTATTTATACATGAAGTGAGGCCAAAATTTAGGCACTTTGGCGGAGAAAACCGCACCAAACAACTTTGCACCATCTTTTCCCCGCCTCAACATTTCGGCATGTGAAAGTCAGCCGGCGGGCGGGATCGAGGCTCAAGCCCGCTGCGGGCCGGGGGGGGGGCCGGCCGGCAGCAGTTTGGCCCGGCCGAGGGCTTTCGCGCGCCGCCTTTGGCCCACTTTTGGTTCATTGTCCCATAGGTGCATCGGCCCGCTTTTGCCTAATTTCGATTGTTGGCCCTCCCTTGACAAGGCGCCAATCCGGTTTTGTGCTTTTCATTGTTGATTGGGCGATTTGTTGTACTTGTTTCCACTTTTATACCGCAAAACATGTTTTCTACCAATACAAGTGGAACTAGGTTAGAAATAAATGCATATGCACCATGAGATTGTTTATTTCCCTTGGAATGAACCTCGAAGTTGGTGGTATTAAATGCTTGATAATGACCGCCAACAACGCCCCCACACTTGGCTTTTACTCGCCCCTCGAGTAAAAGTCAACTTTGTGAGGTTGTTTTCCTTTGTCAAAATTCAAAGTGTTCTTCCACATTATCTTGAATGATCGATGCGATGGAGATAAGCAGGAGTTCTTTTTCTTTCTACTTACACCGCACAAATAGACTTGGTTGTTTTTTTTTTTTTTTTTTTTGAAAAGAATTTGTGCTATGTTCCCCGGTTTAATCAAACTTGAGAGTACCAACAAAATTGCTTACTTCCTTGTATGAAATGTCAAGTCAAATTCTAGATTAATGGAGGGAAGTGTCATATTCCTAGATCAAAGATGTGCATATGAGAAATGTTCTTTTTAGTTACGATGCCTCTTTGCTTTTAAAGAGTCATGGGCTTGTCGCTTTTTTTTTTTTTTTTTTTTTGGAGAAGTGGGCTCTTCTCCCTCTGACACTTATCCATTATTTCTTTCTCTCTTTTTTGGAGAAGTGGGCTCTACTCGCCCTCGGACACTTGTCCATTATTTCTTCTCTTTTTTTTAGATAGGCGGCATCAACGCACTCCATTGTTTTTGTTTATATGGGGCATGTGCCCATTTCTAGCATAGCCCATGTCTTTGAAGCATAAAGGTTTCATCATATTTTAGATCACCAATTTATTTGTGCACATGTGTTTTGATCTTGGGATCATGAAACTTCCTCAAACATTTAATCTTTGAATTTGACGATATACAATGAATAAGGAAGTAGCTATTTTGTTTGAATACTAATTCAGGTTTTGATTATCCCAGAACATGATTTTTTTAATAGGAAAAACCAAGTCTTATTTGTACAGAAGGAGAAATTCAAGTAATCATGCTATCTCTCAAAGCACAAAAATTCAGATAGTGTGTGGCTCTTTTTTTTAATAGATTGACGTAAAGGATAAAGTTTGTCTATGTTTTTAAGTAGGTCATTATGAATTTTATCTCCCCACACTTGTTTCTTTTTCACGTAAGTTTAAAGAGAATACATAGAGAAACAAGTGCACAATGAAATATTCAAAGACAAACTTTATTGATCTTCACCAAATACAAAGTAAATAAATGAAAATAAATGCGAGGAATTTTAAAAAGCCCTAAAAAAGCCAATAAATTTGAACCCTCTTTATTGTCTCTCGCTAGACGGTCTAATTTCTCATTAAACCCGCGGACGATAGTCGAAAGGGAATCTTCTAGATTTTTCACTTCTAATTTTGCTTTCGGCTACTTAATTTATGAATTCTCTCTATTATTCTTGTTTGTAGGTCGTTGATCCTTGTGTTGACCATCGCAAGTGTAATTTTCTTCTTAGGTTTTTCTTCCTCACTATCACTGAAAAAAACCGGGGCTGTCCTCTAATAGGAGGGCTCCCTAGTGGTGGTCTAATTCTTTTGACTACGTGTGCCGGCTTCTTGAGAGCAGTTTTTTCTATCGCCGGCTTTATTTTGTGGGGGAGTCGTGGTTGGTTTGGATGGCGTTTCTTGGAGATGAGTTTTTGCGCCGGGTTTGTTTGTTTTTCGAGGTTTATGAGGCCGGTTCGTGTTGGGTGAACCCTTGTTTCGACTGGGAAGGATGGCACGGGAGTTTTGATAGGTGTTGGTATTTTTAACGCACACGATAAACCGCAAGCGCACGGAAAGTACCGTTGTAGCTTTCACCCGGAGTATTCAGTGGTATCGATTTCCACGGGAAACGAGAAGTGAACTAGAAGGGATCAAGTACGCCCAAGAGATAAGATTGATAAATATTTTTGTAGGTAGAGAGGGTTCTCTAAGGTTTTCTCAAGATTACTAAATACCAAGGTTGGGCTTACTAAACCCTACTTACTGAGTAGCGGAACCTTTTCGATTCTCCGGGAAACTTGTAATCGGGGTTAGGCGCCTAAAGCTCTCTGAAAACACCAACACGCACGTGGTGGACTACAAAGGCCCTGGTCTGAAATTGCCACCCCCGGGGCTACCACAACTATTCCGTAGCATTGGGCGCAATCTCGGGTAAACTCTAGCCCAGGGCACCATGTCTACGCTTAGCGGTTACTTAATCTAGTTTCACGTAAAAACTAGAGCCTTCGGGCCGAACGGAGATCCAGTAAGAAGTAAAATAGAATAAGACTGAATTTAGTCAAGTAATAATCAAGATAATACCATAAGATAACCCTGGATATTACTCACAAAGAGTCGGCTCCGTAGAGGTACAAAGTTGAGGCGAAACCGACAAACCCGCTCCTCCTCTCCTCTTCCCTCTCCTCTCTTCCTATTTTCTAATTTGTACAACTAGGTGAAGAACACCTAGAAGGACACCACTACATTGTATGGGATTTGAAATTGAAGCTCAAGTGTGTTGTGTGTGTACAATAGGTGTAGAGGTCTCTTTATATAGGAAAAGAGAGGAGAGAATGGAGGGCCATCCTTGTTCCGAGGGGCATTTGGCGGGAACGAAAGTTTGCACCACATGCAACCGCCAAGCGTGAAGTCCAGAGCTTAACCGCCAGAGAAAGGGGCGGGGAAAAGGCGCCGAAATTTTGAGCCGGCCGCCCGCAAGCCGCTTGACCGGCCGCAAGATATGGGCCCCATTTTGCCTCCTTTCTCTGGTGGGCTTGTGGGCCTTGGTAGATGGTTTCCCCGCTGGTGCAAAGTCCGGATGAGGCGTGGAATCGGCCTCCTTGCTTTCCTTTGCTCTTTGGCGTATTTTACTTTTGCGCTTCCCACTTTATTTGTATTTCCACAACAGCAAAACAACTTAAAACACCAAAACTCGTGGAACTCGTTAGATAAATAATGTTTGGTTATGTTTTCACATGTAATATTGTATTAGTGGTTCACTTTGGTGGTAGTAAAACATACATTAAATGAGTGTCAACAAGTTCCCCACACTTGACTCTTTGCTCGTCCCCAGTAAAGGTTAGTGATAAATTAAGTATAAACATAGCAATTCGAGTTATGAACCCAACATAAAGATCATCCCTAGACATGCCTCATTACTGTGGGATATGTGGAGTGTCTAACATATATTCTTGGGCGGTTGAAAGATGGAACGGCTCTGAAAACAAAGTCATCCTATTTTTCACATCTTAGTAACTTGGAGTTTTTTTTTTTTGAAGAAAGCATAGTTCACAAGTACTCCTCAAATGGCACTCTCAAATCGCCAGTGGTGTACGTTCCCTTACCAAGGCATTTATTGCCTTCTTTTTCTTCCTACTTCTAAAAAGGCTTATGTGGAGCTTAGGTAGGGAAGAATTTGTGGGCACACTTGTATGCACATTTTGCTAGGTCAAACAATGGATCCATGGGAGAAAAAATATTATACAATTAAATCAAGATGTGCAAGTGTGTGGATATATATAGTGGCTATCCTATTTCTACTATGCTCCTTGAAAATATCTCTCTTTATTGAGACTTTGGAGGAAATATTTGTGAGAACATGGGCTATCTTTTTATTCTCATTTTTTCATCTTTTTTTTTTTTATAGAGAGGCGGGCATCTAAGTACCCATTGTTTTAATAGAGGACACTTGTCCATTTTTTTCTATTGATGATAGCCTCATGTCTCTTTTTGGAAGACTTTTTGAGAGGGATATATCAATAAGTATTTGGAGCATTTATTTTGATGAAACCTAAGAAAGATATTTTTGTTCACTCCCTTGTAGGAGTAGAACATTTTTTGGATGGATCTAAATGGAAGGCATGTTTTGCCTACTCCCAAAGTGTAGGAGTAGTGCATTTATCCGTGGCGGTAATGCGTGATCTTGATTTAAGAGCATGATAAAATTCTCAACATGGGTCAACAAAGTTTGATGAGAGCTCAATGCAAGAATAAGTAGCATATGTAGAAGGTTTTCAGGATGTAATCATGATATATTTGGCCTTGGTAGGAATTTCTCACCATTGAGGAGTAAGTGAAACTATGGATTTTAGCATTTGATCGAAAAAGGAAATTCTCCAAGTACTTTGAATAGAAAAGGTTGGATTCCTATGCCAAAGCCATATCTCACTTCACAACAACTTAGGCAATATGTTTTTCCTAAATATATTTTTCCCACAAGCACTAAGGATATGTAAGGAACAAAATTTATGTAGACCATACTCAAAGAGCTATATTCATATTTACTTTCGAATTTTAAATCTAAGTGTGGAATTTGGTTCTTTTTTAAGTTTTGCAAGACAAGTATAAAACCAGGAGCATGCATATGAACAGATGGGGAGAAAATGATCAAACCGAAGTTGTATACATGCTCCTCCATCAGTTCATGATATGGGTTGGTGCTTTTGTTCTTTTCGATAACGCTCATCCTTCGTTCTGTAAATGTTAGTGATAGAAAATACACGAAGGGAAGCACCATTTTTTTTTTTCAAGATCTCATTTTTATTTATATAAATATATATTTTTTAGAGAGAAAGGACAGATCCTTATTTCAAAACAAGAACAAGATAGAACAAGTTTATTATGCAAAACAATTATTTATTTATTTTATTATTATCAAACATGTTCATTCAACTTCATTCAAGCTCAAGCAAGACCAAGGTAAAAGTTCACAACATAAATATAGTCTTGATTTATCTCCATCATAGATTACTTCTCATTGCTCATGAAAATAATTACTCTAAGTTCATTAACCAAGATTCAACACCATGTCAAATTTTGATTAAAGAAGATCTTTTCAACCTAAGCACCATGCTTAATTTGAAAAGGCCTATAGATGTACCGTGATACGAAGTTCATCCAAAACCAGAGCATATGACATAAACATGGGAAGAATAATTTTGTATTTTCATGAAGATAAATATAATTGAAGGAGTTGTTGAACATTTATTACCTTTGCATTACGAAAGTACTTTTTACCAGTAGCATATGTGGATGGAGTTCGAAGTTGCTGCATCGGTGACTTTGTTGTATATGGTCCAACTTAGGCAACCATCAATGCTTTGAGCCACACACATGTATGGTGTGTATAGACCATAAGCTTTGATGATAACAAAGGTCTAGAGAAGAATCCTCCTTCTCTCTCTTTTTTATTTTATTATTATTTTTTTTCAATCTTTTTATTTTTCTATTTTTTTTTTAGCAAGGTCAGGCTCACATCATTTTTTATTGACCCTTGGTGTGTGTGGAATTTGAACTTACACCCTCCTCCCCACACTTGAATTTTTGTGTAAAATTCAAGTGTGCAAGGTCGTGGCCTCCATCCGGAGTGTGTGTTCCATCACCCATGAGCATCAAAGTTTGTAGTTGGAGTAGCCTCATGCTTTCAAGCATTGCATGCTTCTTCGTTCTTCTTTGTCTCCACCTGAAATGGTTAGCAACAAGAATACCCGAAGGTGCATACTGGCTTGATAACATGTTCTTGCTTTTTTATTAATGAGAAAAGAAGTTTTTTTTTTTTTGTAAAGAACCATTTTATTGATAGAGCGGGTCATCTCCCGAAAGTGCTTTGTTTAAAGACGAAAGCTCGTCTTTGGGAAACCTTTTGAAATGAATCCAATGTTGGTGATGTGGTTTCCCTTTCAACACCAACCTTTGTGGGTTGATCTATAAAACTCGTGCCAAGCCACCACGAAATTTGCAAAATTTGTGATAGACAAAAGTATTTACAACAACCTTTTCAAAGTTTTTATGGCCATCGAGATCATAGGGGTTGTGGAATTTTGCCAGTGGTGGCTGAGTTGTAGATCGACGGGGAGATTTATCATATGAGCATGGAGTGGATGGGTCATTTAGAATGTAACTTCCATATTCATTGATGAAATCTCCTATTTGTGGGGGAGCACTTTGTTTCTTAAGATAGATCAAGTCATCCGCAGAATATGGATCAAAAATAATTATTGCGGAGACTGTCTCACTTTCTCCCCTGAATGAGACATCATGTGTGGGCATAGAGGGAGAAGGTATAGAAATGTCTTCTATATGAATTGATTCACCCTCTATATGTTGTGAATGTTCTTGATGTCTCAAATAGGAATTCGAGGTATATGATGATTACGATATGGGAATTTCTAAAAGCATTCCCAAAATCATCATCAAGAAAAAGGTCATCCTCGAATTCAAAGGGACATGCAAAAAGGTGGGATTCTTCATCCCCAAGTGTTTGATAGCATGTTCCCTTAATGGGAGGTTCTCGACAACCGAATTATCAAAAAGGATTTGAATGAGTTTCAAATTTGGTTGTGGTGCCTCCTCTCATCTGGTCTGGGGCTTGACTTCACTATTTCTTTAGGATGCTTGTCATAAATGCCAGTGTAAGGGGTGTTTTCAAAGATTTTTTCTTAAATGGCATTTCCTCACTAATGGATTTATGTACGAATGAGCCTCCCAAAGATAGGTTATTTTTGGAGAGCATCTTTCTAGCTTAGACCAAGATCTAAGTGAATCATAAGGATGTGGTCATGCAAGGGAAAGGTTTGGACCTATATTTATGAGGTTTGTGAATCTGGCCTAAACTGCTCCTAGAGTCTCCTTCTCTATTTGCTAGATTTTTTTAGAGTTTTTATCCGATGGGCGTGACTGGGAAATAGGGAAGAAAGCAAGACAAAGTTTGTCTCAAGTTCATCCCATTTTTCTGTGAGGATTTTCGTCTTCTCGCCTAGAGAAGGGTTGCTCCCGAACCATGGGAGGTAATAAGCTCATAGCCATTTATAAAGATGGGGTGTGATGATGGTGGAGGCTCCAACGAATCACCCTTTGGAGCCGGAGAATTTATAAATTGGAGTGGAATTCAAGTGGTAGGGATGGTGGTAGTGGTGAGGTGTATAAAATAAAAGTAAAAAAGGGATACACAGATGACTTGGTTCGATTCTAGAACACTACCGTCCCCGGCAAAGCCGTAAAAGCTTGTTGGTATTTTTAACGCACACAGATAATCCCAAGCGCATTTAAAAGTACCGTTGAAGCTTTCCCGGAGTATTCAGTGGTATCGATTTCCACGGGGGAGCCAGAAGTGAACTAGAAGGGATTTGGCACGCCCAAGAGATAAGATTGATAAATATTTTTGTAGTTAGAGAGGGGTTCTCTAAGGTTTTTCAAGATTACTAAATACCAAGGTTCAGGGCTTACTAAACCCTACTTGCTCGAGTAAAGGGAACCTTTCCGATTCTCGAAAAAGACTAGGGAAACGGTGTCGGGTGGCCGCCTAAAAGCTCTACTTAAAAAACACCAACACGCACGTGGTGGACTACAAAGGCCCTGGTCGGAGCTGTCACCCCGGGCTACCACAACTATTCCCGTAGCATTGGGCGCAATCTCGGGTAAACTCTAGCCTGCAGACACCATGTCTACGCTTAGCGTTACTAATCTAGTTTCACGTGAAAAACTAGAGCCTTCTGTCGAACGGAGATCCAAGTAAGTAAAATAGAATAAGACTGAATTTAGTCAAGTAATAATCAAGATAATACCATAAGATAACCTCGGATATTACTCACAAAGAGTCGGCTCCATAGAGGTACAAAGTTGAGGCTTAAACCGACAAACCCGGCTCCTCCTCTCCTCTTCCCTCTCCTCTCTTCCTATTTTCTAATTTGTACAACTAGGTGAAGAACACCTAGAAGGACACCACTACATTGTATGGGATTTGAAATTGAAGCTCAAGTGTGTTGTGTGTGTACAATAGGTGTAGGGGTCTCTTTATATAGGAAAAAGAGAGGAGAGAATGGGAGGGCCATCCTTGTTCGAGGGGCATTTGGCGGGAAGAAAGTTTGCACCACATGCAACCGCCGCGTGAAGTCCAGAGCGAACCGCCAGGAGAAAGGGCGGGAAAAGGCGCCGAAATTTTGAGAGCGGCCGCAGTCATCTTGCGGCGGCCGCCAAAGATGGGCCCCATTTTGCCTCTCCTTTCTCTGGTGGGCTTGTGGGCCTTGGTAGATGGTTTCCCACTGGTGCAAAGTCCGGATGAGGCGTGGAATCGGCCTCCTTGCTTTCCTTTGCTTTTGGCGTATTTTTCGACTTTTGCGCTTCCCACTTTATTTGTATTTCCACAACATTCCTGCAAAACAACTTAAAACACCAAAACTCGTGGAACTCGTTAGATAAATAATGTTTGGTTATGTTTTCACATGTAATATTGTATTAGTGGTTCACTTTGGTGGTAGTAAAACATACATTAAATGAGTGTCAACAATAGGTGGTAAGATTGCCAGTGGTTGAGTGACGACACGAACATGGCTTCATCTATTTCTTCTAGGTTTTCTTGGAAAGGCTCAATGTCTAATCCTAAGGAGAGGTATAAGGCTTTGTTGTTTCCCATGGATAGGTTGAGCAAGTAAAAATGAGGGAGAAGAGAGATGGCTTGGTGTGATTTTCCATGGGGAATTGGAGCTCAATTTATAGTGTTTGGCGATGAACCGTGACCGTGTAATCGCAGCATTTGGATAGGCTCGGTGGGATCAAGCCGTGCGAGAAGAATGGAGGCAAGGTCGCAAGAGGGGGCCGGCCGCCCCAAAGGCGCCGGCCGCCCCGGCGAGCGTGTGTCGTCGTGCGCGACTTTTTTCCCTTCATCTTTTTCTTATCGAATTTCGCCCCCACGGTGCATCGGTGAAAAACCCGATTTTAGGTGATGTTTTCTTATTTAGGAGAAAAATAAAATAGAAAAAAAGAAAAAGAAAGGAAATGGTTATGTGTTTTTGTATTTAACATTATTTTTATTGTGTTTTCTTTCCAATATGTTGGTAGCAATTCTTTGAGTTGCTTTTATATTGTTCAAAATCTACCAACATTATTTTTCTATATATTTATTTGGAGAAGGCTCGAGGAAAACTTTTAAACGTTGGCCATTTACCTTTGATAAATTACCTGAGTCGTCTGCGATGGTGATTGCGCCATGGGGTGCGACGTCGACGACGGTGTATGGCCCTTTCCATTTGCTCCGCAGCTTCCCTCCACCGAAAAGCTTCACACGAGAGTTAAAGAGTAGTACCTTGTCTCCTTCGTGGAAAGTTTTCTGTTGGATTCGGTGGTCGTGCCATCTTTTTGTTCTTTCTTTGTATAGCTTGGCACTGTGATACGCCTTCTCCCTCCATTCCTCTAGCTCGGTTAATTGTTTTTGTCTATTTTTCCCGGCTAGCTTAAGGTCCATGTTCCATGTCTTGATTGCCAAGTAGGCTCGATGTTCGAGTTCTACTGGCAAGTGGCAACTTTTTCCGTAGACCAGTTGGAATGGTGTCATGTCGATGGGGGTTTTATAAGCTGTCCTGTATGCCCAGAGTGCATCGGGTAGCTTGTCTTTCCAGCCCTTCCCCATTGCATTGACAGTTTTTTGCAGAATGTTTTTGATTTGTTTGTTTGACGTTTCTGCTTGGCCGCTTGTCTGAGGATGGTAAGGTGTGGCTATATTGTGCTTAGATCCCAGCTCTCGTAAGAAAGCTCGAAAGGATCTGTCTATGAAGTGTGATCCTCCATCACTTATGACCATCCTTGGTGTTCCAAACCTTGGAAAAATGATCTCATGGAACATTTTTCTGGCATGTTTGGCATCGCAGTGGCATGCCGAGCTTCGACCCACTTGGACACGTAGTCGACTGCGATGAGGATGTATTCACTATCATGGGACTTTGGAAAAGGTCCCATGAAGTCAATACCCCAAACATCGAAGACTTCCACTTGGAGATTGTAGTTGAGGGGCATTGCATTTCTTGACGTAATTCCTCCTTGCAGCTGACACTTTTGGCATCTTCTGATGAATTCTTTTGTGTCTTGGTACATCGTTGGCCAGAAGAAACCACACTGCCAAATTTTGGCTTGAGTACGATGTACTCCATAATGGCCTCCGTACGGGGCTGCATGGCATTTTTCGATGATTTGCTGTCCCTCTCTGGTGGGTACACATCTCCTTAGCATGCCGTCAACACATACTCGGTATAGGTACGGATCATCCCACAGGTGGCGGCGACTCTCAACTTGTAACTTGTGCCTTGATTCGCCGGGTGGTACGTAACCTGAAACCATGTAATTCACAATATCTACATACCATGGGGTTACGTCCTCCACCTTGAGGAGCATGTCGTCGCGTAGGAAATCATTGATAGGTAACTCCTGCATGTTAGTGAATTGCAAACGCGACAAATGATCCGCAACAGTGTTCTCTACTCCTTTCTTGTCTTTAATTTCTAAATCAAATTCTTGGAGTAAGAGAATCCATCTTATTAGTCTTGGTTTAGCGTCTTTCTTAGTGAGCAAGTATTTCAATGCCGCATGATCAATGTAGACAATCACCTTGGATCCCACTAAGTAAGACCTAAACTTATCAATAGCAAACACGACAGCCAGGAGCTCTTTTTCAGTTGTGGCGTAATTTAATTGAGCTCCGTTTAGCGTTTTGCTAGCATAGGCGATCGCGTGATGCTTTTTATCTTTGGTTTGGCCAAGGACCGCACCAACGGCGTAACCACTAGCATCACACATGATTTCAAAAGGCAGCGACCAATCCGGTGGTTGAATGATTGGTGCTGAGATGAGTGCTTTCTTAATGGTGAGAAAAGCCTTCATGCACTCATCAGTGAACTTAAAAGGTACATCTTTAGCTAGCAGGCTTGTTAACGGTCTAGAAGTTTGTGAAAAATCTTTTATGAACCGTCTATAAAATCCTGCGTGGCCTAGAAAACTACGGATTCCTTTTACGTTCACAGGGGGAGGCAGTTTTTCAATTACTTCAATTTTTGCTTTATCTACCTCAATCCCCCTCTCGGACACTAGGTGTCCAAGGACGATGCCCTCTCGGACCATGAAATGTCACTTTTCCCAATTTAGTACCAGGTCCTTCACTTGGCATCGTTTAAAGACTTCGGTCTAAATTCTCAAGATAGTTGTCAAAGGTTTTTCCATAGACGGAGAAATCGTCCATGAATACCTCCATGATTTCTTCAATCATGTCTCGAGAATATCGACATCATGCACCGTGGAATGATGCGGGTGCATTACACAACCCGAACGACATTCTCCTATAAGCGCACGTTCCATAGGGGCATGTGAAAGTTGTCTTGCTTTGATCATCGGGGTGGATGGGAATTTGGTGATAACCTGAATACCCATCAAGGAAACGAGAAGAAAGAATGTTTTCGCTAACCGCTCCAACATTTCATCAATGAAGGGGAGCGGAAAGTGATCTTTCTTTGTTGCCGCATTGAGTTTTCGGTAGTCAATGCACATTCTCCACCCCCGCGGACGGCACTTATTTGTGGAATTAATTCATTTTTAGCATTTTCAATCACCGTCATGCTTCCTTTCTTTGGTACCACCGGACAGGGCTAACCCGGCCATTTGTGGTGGTGCGGGATAGATTATCCCGGCGTGAAGAAGTTTGAGGACTTCCTTCTTCACGACTTCTCTCATCTCATTATTGAGCCGGCGTTGTGGTTCACGTGAGGGTGACTTTTCGGGTCAACAGGGATGCGATGAGAGCAAATTAGAGGGCTAATCCCTTTTAAATCATGCAATGAATACCCGAAGACCGGCCCTTTTTTTTTTCTAGTATTTTGATCAATTTGGATGACTCCTCGTCGGTTAATTTATCACCGATAATTACGGGAGCATTTTTGTCATTGTTTAGGAAAACATAGCGTAATCCTTCAGGAAGGGCTTTTAGCTCAAAGGGAGGTGGTGTCATTTCTTCTTTAGGGAGATCGATAAATTCATCTATCTCGCTAATTTCTTCAATGAAGAATTTGGAGTCTTTTTCTAAAGATTCTTCAGGAGTTTCAAAAGGTATTTTTGACACCACCTCTATGGTTGTTATCGGGGACAGGGGTTCAGCTATTGTGTTTTTGGATTGTTGTATGGGTAGCGTGAACGTGTCCCTACCTAATTTGACATCTAACTCCCCCGTGTTTGGTGGATCAAATGAATAACTTTTCTAGGGGATGGCCAATTAGAATGTCGAAATCCTCAATGTCAAAAATGTGGAAATCAAGGCTCATTCCGACACCTTCATGGTAAAGAGAAACATTATGTAGAACCCCCAACCCTTGGAGAGTTGAACGCATATCAGCTCTAAAAGTCTTTATTGTGGGCCGGTGTTGCTCTTCCTCAAAATAAGTTTGGGCATAGGTTTGTGACATGATGTTAATGCCCACGGTTGGGTTATACAATACCATTTTCTTTTTTTCTTTTTATTATGCATTGAATGGGAATGAGGGAGTACGAATCCGAATTTCTTCAAGACGACTCGTTCTCGTGTACCCATTCGCCGCTCATGATAGACGTTAACCCCTTGATTGACTCTCGTAGAGAGAGTCCGCGGCTTAAAGGTTCTCTAGGGGTGACAGAACTGGTGGTCTCTTTACCGACTTCGTATTTCGAGGTATTTTCGAAATCTTCAAGAAATACGCCCTCGATATACGGGAGGTCTCCCGAAGGGGTTCCTCCTTTGGTTCGGGTCCGTATTTTCGGAGGTTCGGCTTGAAGCGACGAAACCTCGTCGGACACCGGCTCAACACGGATGGGTTCTAGAGGAGGGTGTTTTCAAGTATTCGGCCTAAAAGGGCTTCCCCCTTCCTCCGTGGTTTTGTGTGTAAACGACCCTCCCGCGGCCGTGTCTAAGCGCGCAGGCGACTCTTTAGTCAAACCCGGCCCGAAATGTTGAAGCAAAGACATGGTCGGGAATGGATAGTTCTCGGACCGCACTCGTTAAAATTGAGAATTTGTCCTGTGTGCGCACCTAACGACTCCTTCTCCCCTTGTCGGAAGCGAGTATCTCTTGACGGAGGGAAGCAATTCGGGATATAGGAAGAAAGCTTGGCAAAACCTTGCTCGCAATTCTTCCCAATCACCGCTACCTTCCCTACGTTGTGGTCGAACCACTTGTTTCGCTCTCTCCTCAAGTGAGAAAGGGAATAGCTTCCATCTCAACGTGTCTTGTGACATGCCTTCAATGGTGAGGCAAGCACGAGTTGCTCAAACTCCCTCGAGGTGATGGTATGGATTTTCGTAATCATAACCCGAGAAGGATTGATCCCGAACCATGGCCGTGAGGCGGCGGAGCTCATAACTCGAAGCCGTGATGGGCTTCGAAGAAGATGGGCGTTCTAAGAGCTCGCCACTCGGAGCAGACAGTTTTGCAATAGTTGAGTGATCCATAATTTTTTTTAGATTTTTGTTTTAATGGCGGGGTGGAAATGGATAATGTAGGATACACGGGTAGACTAGGTTCGAAGACTATAACGACAACCGTTCCCGACAACGGCGCTTTAAATGCTTGTTGGTGTTTCTTAGCGTAGCGTAATAGTCCGCAAGCGCGCGGAAATACCATTGAAGCACTTCACCGGAAGTGTTTTAGGTATCGATTTCCACAGGGAACGGGTGTTAAGTCGGGGCTCGACTAGCTACCGGGATGAAGATGGAAAGGGTGAACTGGGTAGTGAGTTTCTACTACAATGGATTATCCTAAAGCCCAAATTACTTCTTTTCTTATACGTTCACGTAGCCACCGGCTCTCCCCGGTCCGCCGGAAGGGTCCGCCTCCGGACTACCGCACAACCGGACGTGGAGGAATACTAAGGTCAAACAGGTCGTCACCACCTCGCCGCCTACCTCACTACCGTGGACTGATTGGTAAACGAGGGTGACTTGTAGTTTAGACACCACGCCTACACTACTTATCACGTACTCTAGCGTTGGCCGGGAGCATCCGTCTTCATCAGAGTCCTCTACTAGAGCATCTACCGATATGGTAAACAACGAACCCGGTGAACGTATAATTAAAGTAATAATTTAAGCTCGAAGATAATTGTCAGTAAATAGAACACGGATCTCTTACTCAAAACCAAGAGGATGATCCGTAGAGGTACAAATGTGGAGACGGAGCCGACGGGTTCGAACTCCGTCTCCGCCCTCGAGGCGCAGGGGTCGCTACTCCTCTTCTCCACACTTCCTCCTCTCTCACTCCCTTCTAATTCTAACTTGGCTCCTTTCCTCTACTCCAATGTGTACTAAGTGTGAGTGATGGAGTGGAGTGTGTGAGTGGGAAAAATGATTGAGTGAATGGTTGTGTCTTCCTCCTTTAGAGGGAGGGTATGCCCCTATTTATACATGAAGTGAGGCCAAAATTTAGGCACTTTGGCGGGAGAAAACCGGCGCCAAACAACTTTGCACCATCTTTTCCCGCCTCAACATTTCGGCATGTGAAAGTCGGTGAAGCCGCGGCGGGATCGGAGCCGTGCTGCGCGCCGGCCGCCGCAGGGGGGCCGGGCCGCCCTGTGTTTGGCCGGCTCGAGCCAAAGCGTGCCGCCTCTTGGCCCACTTTGGTTCATTGTCCCATAGGTGCATCGGCCCGTTTTGCCCGATTCCCGACTGTTGGCCCTCCCTTGACAAGGCGCAATCCCGGTTTTGTGCTTTCATTGTTGATTGGGCGTATTTGTACTTGTTTCCACTTTTATACCTGCAAAACATGTTTTCTACCAATACAAGTGGAACTAGGTTAGAAATAAATGCATATGCATCATGAGATTGTTTATTTCCCTTGGAATGAACCTGAGTTGGTGGTATTAAATGCTTGATAATGACCGCCAACATACTCAAAAGAGACCCGCAGATCAGAAGAACAATATAAACAATAATGCTTACTAAAAGAAGAAGTAGATTACCAGAGTAACTCCAAGTGTAGGTTAACTTCCACCGAGGTACAAGTTGTAGAGGTAGCACCGACAGGACGGCACCTCCTCAGGTTCCTTCCCTCTCTCTATCTCTCTTATTCTAAAGACTAGATCTAATGAGATCTAATCCTTCTTGAATACTAGCTCATCTAGTTCTAGTTCTAGTTCTAGTTCTAAACCTAGGAGGAGACTCAGGGCCTCTGCCTATTGATAATGAATGATAATGAATTAGGGTTTCACCCAGGGCTCAGAGGGTCTTGTTATATAGCCCCGGACGATTCACCACAGCCCTTGGATCAAACCGACCTTGATAGACGGACTAGATTGCTCCTCAATGGCGGTTGTAACCGACCTAGGAAGCAGGCCCCGACTGGGCCCCACAGGAGGGCGGCCGCGGTCATGGTCCAGGGCGGCCGTGGGCCCACCTTGGTCTTTGAGCCCAAACCACTACGGTTGCGTAGATCTTGTCGATAGCTTTCCATAGAGGGGTGGTTCACTGAAAACGGAGTCCGGATGAGAAAGTTATGGCCGTTTTAGTGAACTCGCCTCATAGATTGATATCTTTTGATTACGGACTCGAATATAGCGAACAATATATCTGCTTTTGATCGTCTCGACAAGCTCTTTGCAATGGTTCCATCTTGGAATATGTTTAGAACATGTTTATGCTTCATATGCCTTGCAAACTCTAGGCTTTTCCCCTGTTTAATCCCGAAAAATATATAAATCACCAAAAACTCGTGGAATTATGTTAGTCAAGCCCCTAAACTATGTTGATATTCATTTTAAGCCCTTATTTTAGTTTTAAAAACCTCTATATTTTATGCTATAAGAGATATCAACAAGCTCCCCCAAGCTTACCCTTTGCTAGTCCCTAGCAAAAGCCAAACTTAGCAATGGATCAGGAGTTGCTACAACGCTTTCACGCCTCAAAATTACACATGCTTTCAAACAAAATTTCTCCTCCGGATTAAAATAAACCTTTTCAACCTTCGACTTACCCATATTACCTTTAATCATGGAGCTTATAGCTTTTTCTTGGGATCTTGGGCAATTGAAAGATAGAACAATCAAGTCAAGCACCATGTCTCAAACTCTTTGTTCAACCATCATTCTAGAGTTTTTACTACTTTTCAAAATAAAACTCAAAGTTCCTTTAGTATGTGTTGACGGTCCCTAACGACATATTTTTCCCGCCAACTTACTACCATAAAGGGAGTAAAACTATACCTTTTTATACCCATATACATTTATCACTAATAAAATTCCACTTGTAGTGTCTAGTATTTTATTTTGTAGGTTTATAATAAAAGCAAGTGGAAAAATGATCAAAGTTCGCCATCCCGAAAGCACATTCTTGCAAAACACAAGCCCAGGAGCAAATCGACCTAAAAACATCAAAATTGGGCGAGCAAAGCCCGGCCCACAACTTTTCAAGACGAAGGACGCCACCCACCGAGACTCGGGCCAAGCCGAGCCAGGGGGGTGCGCGCACCCTTGGTGCGGCCGCACCCTCCCCGAGGCGGTTTCGCCCAGCCTCGGGGCGGTTCATTAACCTTCGGGGGGTTACCGGCGTGGGATGGTCGGTTTGGTCCGATTAGGAAGGTGTACCAGGTTGGTTTTGGTGTAAATTAGCACTTAGGCCCCTCCTCCAAGTGTATAAGTAGTCCCCTCTCTTCCTCTCTCAACACACACCACACAATAGAGCCTCTCTCCCTTTCTTCTTCTTCCTCTTCTTCTTAGTTTGTACATAGGAGGAGTTTGGCAAGGATTATAAAAGGAGAGCAAGACATTTTGGAGCTATTCAGTATGAGCAATTTAGAGTTCTTCATCTTGTTCTTGTTCTCTACTTATCAATATAGTCATGTTCTTGAATTAGAGCAAAGTTCTTGTGATATAATCTTGGTTGATGAACTAGTCTATAGTTCCTATATCATGATCTTGTCTTATAGAACATCGTGGTTAATCTATCATACATACATGTTTAGACCAAGAGCTAGATCGATATGATGAGTTCTACCTAGAGTTAGACTTGGTTGATGTTGGGTTGCGGGATTGATAGTCATTCCTTCGGGCGGCGCTCTAGTAGAAGGACCAGGGGATGGGTAAGCCTTGTTAACACGCTAGAGTGATAATCACTAGTGTAGACGTGGTGTGCGGGCTAGGGGTTGCCTATCTTTTTGTGGCGCATCCCACGGTTGAGGGGGTAGGTGGCTGGGTTGTGACTTGACCTTGTCCGTCCCTTGTAATCCCCCATGTTCGGGTGTGGCGCAGGTGCAATTGCCGGTCTCCATCCCGGTTTGGGCGATTGCCGATGTGCGAAGTAATTCAGCAGAGACCTTGGCTATCTTGACTTAGAATCTCTAAACAAGAAAAACATGTGTGTATCGCTATCTTGACATGACTATCTAGGATATGCCTGCTCCATATTAGACTTATTCTTTTATTCATTCTTTTACCTTTATCCTTGAGATTGGCTTGAGTGTGTGTGTCAAGTTATCCTACTACCTATCCTATTTTACCCCTATTATGAGCATTGGTCTATTATACATTCGTGTTATCTTGTTCATGTCTCTATTAGATCCTTTTCCACCATGCCTTCCTTTGGGAAAATATAAATAACGATACCCCGAATATCTCCGGGTGAAATGCTACAATGATATATAGATCCGTGCGCTTGCGGATGAATATCTTATTTGGCAAGATCTATCACCATTGATGTACCTAGTGTTATCACCGACATGGTGGTTTCACTTAGGAATGTCAACGATGCATTTTTTGGCGCCGTTATTAGAGATGGGTTCTAAACCCTGTTTCTAGTGATTGCACTTAAGAAATGCAACAAGCATTTTTGGCGCCGTGTCCCGGGAAGGCATTGGTTTTTATAAGGCATCTTTTAGAACATGTTCGTCATGATAATATGCATGTGTAGTGACCTTTGTTCATAATGAGGTTTATCTAAAATAAAAAAAATAACTAAAAAAAATCTTTTATATATATAAAAAAAAAATCTTATAAATAAAAAGCAAGGATATGTTATCAAGTTAGTATGCACCTTCGGGTATTCTTGTCGCTAACCATTTCAGGTGAAGACTAAGAAGAACAAAGGGCACGCGACGCTTGAAAACATGGGGCTACATCAACAAGAAAACTTTGATGCTCTTGGGCGAAGGAACGCACTCAAAAGGAGACCTCGACCTTGCACACTTGACTTTTTTCATGAAAGTCCAAGTGTGAGAGGGAGGACGGTGATAATATCAAGTTCCACATACAAGGGGATCATATAAAAAAAAAGAGAAAAAAAAAAAAGAAAAAAAAGAAGAGAGATGAATAAGAGATTAGCCTCTCCTTGCTATAAAAAGAGAAGAGAGAAAAAAGGAGTTGAAGAAAAAAAAAAAAGATATATATAGAAAAAAAATCAGAAAAAAAAAAAAAAAGAGAGAGAAGTGTTATAAAAAAAAAAAAAAAAAAAAAAGGTGTTGCGAAAGAAGAAAAAAAAAAATGTATAGTATAGAAAAAAAAAAGAGAAAAAAAAAGAAATAAGAGGAGAGAGAGGAGCAGGTTGGCCCCATATGGTCAAAATAAACAAAGAAGGCACGACTCCACCAAGCGTTGCTTCCATGTAAAGCAAGAAGGATCTTTCTCTCCTAAGACCTGTGTTGCAAGCACCAAGGCTTTACAAATCCGCACACATTCCTTGTGTGTAACTAATCCTTGTTGCACTGGGTGAGTTTGGTCTACCTCCCTCTACTTCGGTGTGAGGAAGTCATTACCAAATCAAGATCATCACGCTACCGATGCAAAGAATTATGAACTCTATCCTCAAGCTGTGGTCAAGTACACTCAGGTACGCAAAGGTCCAATAAAAGAAAAAAAAAAAAAAAGAGTAAAGAAAAAAAAAAAAGAAGGTAAAGGAAAGGAGGAACATCCTCCTTTACACCTTTGTGACCACTAAGGCCCATGGTCCATATACACTACCTATGTGTATCACCTAAGCCTTGTGGCCCGCCTGAGATGGATCATCAAGCTACCACCGTGGGAGTTTCAACATCTTGCCTTCATGCGTGGTTGGTACACACACACTCAGGTATGCAAAGGTAATAATTCACCAATTCTTTTTACTCATACTTATCTCCATATAAAAAAAAAATCATGTTTTCTTTGTTTATGAAATATGATCCGGGTTTGGAAGCGTTTGCATGTCGCTCATGCGATACATCCATAGGTCTTTTAAATCAAGCATGGTGCTTGGGTTAAAATTGACCTCCTTTAATAAAAAATTGACAAGGTGTTGAAATTTGATTAATGAACCTAGAGTCGACGTCATAAACATTTGAGTTATTTCATGATGGAGATAAAACAAGGCTAGACTTATATTGCATCTTTATCTTAGCCTTGTTTGAGTATGAAAAGTTTGGTGAAGCTTTTATGTTCTCCCTTGATAATAAAATCCTAAAATAAAAATCTTTGAAAAAAAAACAAGCTGCTCTTTTGCTCCTTCCTGCATATGTTTCGAAATTTGGTAATCACGAAGGATGGTAAATCCACTCGTGAATCTACCATATACTAACCATGCAGAAAAGCCAAAAAGCACGTGGGTAAAACCCCGATCCAATGGGCTTTGAGCTAGCTTGGGGAGGACCAAAAACATGGTAATGTGAACCTTTCACTCTCATCCTTTTCCATTACCATGCCAAAAAAAAAAAGAAAAATAAAAAGAAAAATATTTTTATAAAAAAAAAATAATAACAATAATAAAATCTTGTTCACCTTTGAAGTCTTCACCTCCTTTGGATGAATCTTGTTTATCAATTCATGCTTCTTTTTTTTCTATACTAGCATGTTATGGTTTGGGAGTGGTGATCATTCATATGGTGATCATACTTCCATAGACTTTTTGAATTGAGCATGGTGCTTAGGTCAAAAAAAGTCTACCCTAATCGATTAGACATGGAGTCGAGTTTGATTATTGAATCGAGTCGCTAGTGTAGAATTTGGTCGACCATATGGACTAACCCCCCGCAGGAATTTATCAACTTCAAGAGGGTAAGTCCAAGAGACGACAATGGAGATCAGGAGTTGTTTGGTGAACCAAAAAATAAATAATAATAATAATAATAAATAAATAAAACCTTTAATAATAATAA
Organism: Hyparrhenia diplandra; assembly: GCA_015847255.1. Lineage (NCBI taxonomy): Eukaryota > Viridiplantae > Streptophyta > Magnoliopsida > Poales > Poaceae > Hyparrhenia > Hyparrhenia diplandra. The sequence goes on from JADLZK010010555.1 coordinate 66,167, forward strand.
TAATAATAATAAATAAAACCTTTGAAACCCCAAGAATGGTTGTCCCGTTCTTTCAAGATCATCACAAGACAAGCTTGGGGAGAGTCTCTGGCACGCTAAAAAGAAGATGTTAATCAAAGATCAAATCATGGCGCACAAGGCTAGCAACATTCCTAACCGAAGGTAAGTCAAAAGCTAGCTTGGGGAGGACTCCCACAAAGGTAACTCGTATCTCACATTCCATTCAGTTATTTTCTTATCTTATATGAATAATGAGATATGAGAATAAAAAAAAAAAAGAAAGAGGGGAAGAAAAAGGAAGAGAGAGGATATTTATTCCACTCCATATATATGTGTTATAGAAATGTTTAGTTCTACCCCTGTTGAAATGATGAATAGTTGCTCTGTCTTATGTTTTGCCTGTGCCTAGTTTATAATTCGAATTTCTCTAAAGTTTGGGTTTAGTGGCTAAGTCTAAAAACTCATCCTGAAAAAAAACCTGATTCATGTGGGTTGCATAGGCTCTATCTAGTCTAAGTTGTTGCCAAGTATGATATGGTACAAATAGATTTGCTATGATTTCGTTCCAAAGAGAGACTTGACATCCGGGAATCTACTTTGAAAGAAAAGAGAAATGATATGGGCTATGCTAAAAAAAATGAGATGAAAAATGGACACGTGTCCGAGGGCGAGTAGAGCCCACATCTCTAAAAAAAGAGAGAAAAAGAAAGAGAGGAAATAAAAGACAAAAGTCTAGGGCGAGTAGAGCCCACCTCTCCAAAAAAAAAAATATGTATAGCAATAAAGCCCATACTTTCTTGAAAAGCAAATATAATCTAAATAAATAAACCTCGGATAAAAAGTTGATCAAAAGGACGAATGAAAAGTATTCCTATTATAACCGTTTTATCCGGCGTCGCCAAGACTTTGAGAAAAGCTAAAAAGCCCCGCTGCGATGAAAGGTAATAAAGGGTGACAAAAAAGATGTGCCATTTTATTCAAACTCTAGAAAATCTTATTATAACCATGGCACTTGTGAAATGTAATCAGCATAGTAGCAACTCCTGATCAACAACCAAGTAATTATCTTTTTGCTCGAGGACGCGCAAAGGGTAAGCTTGGGGGAGTTTGTTGACGGTCCCCTAACGACATATTTTTTCTCGTCAACTTACTACCATAAAGGGAGTAAAACTATACCTTTTTATACACATATACATTTATCACTAATAAAATTCCACTTGTAGTGTCTAGTATTTTATTTTGCGGGTTTATAATAAAAGCAAGTGGAAAAATCGACCAAAGTACGCCATCCGAAAGCGCATTCTTGCAAAACACAAGCCCAGGAGCAAATCGACCCAAAACATCAAAATTGGGGCGAGCAAAGCCCGCCCACAACTTTTCAAGACGAAGGACGCCTTGACCCACCGAGACTCGGGCCAAGCCGAGCCTGGGGTGCCACAAGCACCCCTTGGTGCGGCCGCATCCTCCCCGAGGCGGTTTCGCCAAGCCTCGGGAGGCGGTTCATTAACCTGCCTTCTGGGGGTTACCGACGTGGGATGGTCGGTTTGGTCTGATTAGGAAGGTGTACCAGGTCGGTTTTGGTATAAATTAGCACTTAGGCCCCTCCTCCAAGTGTATAAGTAGTCCCCCTCTCTTCCTCTCTCAACACACACCACACAATAGAGCCTCTCTCCCTTTCTTCTTCTTCCTCTTCTTCTTAGTTTGTACATAGGAGGAGTTTGGCAAGGATTATAAAAGGAGAGCAAGACATTTTGGAGCTATTCAGTATGAGCAATTTAGAGTTCTTCATCTTGTTCTTGTTCTCTACTTATCAATATAGTCATGTTCTTGAATTAGAGCAAAGTTCTTGTGATATAATCTTGGTTGATGAACTAGTCTATAGTTCCTATATCATGATCTTGTCTTATAGAACATCGTGCTTAATCTATCATACATACATGTTTAGACCAAGAGCTAGATCGATATGATGAGTTCTACCTAGAGTTAGACTTGGTTGATGTTGGGTTGCGGGATTGATAGTCGTTCCTTCGGGGCGGCGCTCTAGTAGAAGGACCCCGGGGATGGGTAAGCCTTGTTAACACGCTAGAGTGATAATCACTAGTGTAGACGTGGTGTCTGGGCTAGGGGTTGCCTATCTTTTGTGGCGCATCCCACGGTTGAGGGGGTAGGCGGCTCGGTTATGACGACCTTGTCCGTCCCTTGTAATCCCCCACGTTCGGGTGTGGGCGCAGGTGCAATTGCCGGTCTCCATCCCGGTTTGGGTGATTCTTGGGTGCAAGTAATTCAGCGAGACCTTGGCTATCTTGACTTAGAATCTCTAACAAAGAAAAACATGTGTGTATCGCTATCTTGACATGACTATCTAGGATATGCCTGCTCCATATTAGACTTATTCTTTTATTCATTTTTTTACCTTTATCCTTGAGATTGGCTTGAGTGTGTGTGTCAAGTTATCCTACTACCTATCCTATTTTACCCCTATTATGAGCATTGGTCTATTATACATTCATGTTATCTTGTTCATGTCTCTATTAGATCCTTTTCCATCATGCCTTCCTTTGGGAAAATATAAATAACGATACCTAAATATCTCAGGGTGAAATGCTACAATGATAGATCCGGCGCTTACGGATAAATATCTTATTTGGCAAGATCTATCACCGTTGATGTACCTAGTGTTATCACCGACACGGTGGTTTTACTTAGGAATGTCAACGACGCATTTTCGGGCGCCGTTATTAGAGATGGGTTCTAAAACCTGTTTCTAGTGATTGCGCTTTAAGAAATGCAACAATATGACCCTTTCAAGTCTCTCATTTGTGGTTTTGGTGGATCCTCACTATGGCAATAAGGTTGTTTTGCCTTTCTCTCATAATTTGTGATATTTTTGGACTAAGGCAAGAGGGACACTTTGCCTTCTTCTCTCTCACCCTATATCTAAAGCTTATATGTGGAGTTCATAGGTGGGAGAAAACTAAATCTACTTACTATGCATATATTGTAAGTTCAAGCAATGGATCCAAAGTCACGAGTCATACTGCATGTGCATGTGTATGGTGTAGTGGAATGAATACGGTGGTAGGTGTACGAGGCGAATGTAATGAATGCAATGAGGAGAAAGCCAAATTCTACTTTAGCTCCTTGAAAAATCATCTCTCTTGAAACTGGGAAACACTTGAGAGAACCTGGGTTGCATATTCTTTCTTTCTTTTTTTTCATGGAGAGGCGGGCATCTAAGTACCCATTGTTTTCATAGCGGACACTTGTCCATTTTTTTAACTCTCCTTTATTATTCTTCTTCTTTTTTTTTTTAGGGAGGTAGGCTCTACTCGCCCGTAGGACACTTGTCCATTTTTCATCTCCCCTTTCTCTTTTTTTTTGAATACAACCCAAATCTCTTTTGCAATAACTTTTGAGAGATAGACAAGAGTAATGGAGCTTTATAAGATTGTTGGTTGAATTGATGGGTGTAAGGAATATTTTTGGTTGTTCTCTCCTAGGATTGGAGTGGAACATTTTTGGTGGGTATATGATGGATGCGTATGGTGGGTGTGTGTGGTGGATGCTTACTTCTAGGGTAGAAGTAGCATATATGCAAGTGGAATAGAGTGGGATGAGGTGGTATGAGGTGGAGTGTGCGTGATAAGCAGAATGACAAGTTTCTAAGGATCGACAAAGATTGACCAAACTCAATGCAAAGCAAGCAACCTATATATATATATCGAAAAGGGTTTTCCTAGCTAAAGAGCATGTATATATATATGGCTGTGGTAGGAGGTTCAACACTCTGTCATACAAGAAGTTATCATGTGCATTTATAATTTTCAAAAGATAAATCTCCAGAAATCTAGTGTCACTAGGAGTAAGATAAATAGCAGCTCAAACTTTCATGTATCATATCCGTCAATCACCTAGACTTTAGAGCAAGCATTTGCTACACACAGGTTTTAGGTTCAGAGCAAATCTCAAGTCAAATCAGTTTTGCATTAAAGGCTCAAGAGAAAGTAAGCTTGAAAGCTAGGTACTTGAAAGGAATTACAACGGAGCAACTATTCATCATTTCCATGCATGAGAATTAGCTTCAGAGTTCATTTTATTTTGGCAGAAAAGTTACCTTTGGTACACCCCTCTATTTATTTATTCTCAAACCTAAATATCACACTAATATTATATATATATAGCCTAAACTTTTTATTTAGGTTTCCATGGTTATACATCTTTTTATTTCTTTTTAGAGCAAACATATCTAGCTAATATTAAAACATAGGAAAGAGATACTTATCGGGATACCTGGGGGTGCTCTCCCCCAAGCTAGATTGGAATGTCGGGTTGATGATGTGGAAGTTGAGGTAGACAACGATGAGGGTGTCATCCTATCATGTCTCTCTCCCTTTGAATCTGCTGAACTCAAATAGACAACAAAGCTAGTGGAACAGATTAGGGCGTTAGTGGTTGGCCACATAGGCTTCATGTGCCTAGATATGGATCACGATTAGTTTAAGCGAGAACTTCGGCAGGAAAATATTTTTGCAGATTTTTTATAAATTTATATGCGGACAAAAGAACTATGATGCAAATGCAACTAGATGAATGCATAATTATTTTTATGCCACCACGGTAAATATCCTTATGGGTTGTTACACCTTCGTTGCATTTCTTAAGCGCAATCACTAGAAACGGGGTTTAGAACCCATCTCTAATAACGGCGCCAGAAATGAGCCGTTGACATTCCTAAGTGAAACCACCGTGTCGGTGATAACACTAGGCACATCAACGAAGATAGATCTTGCCTAAGAAGATATTCATCCGCAAGCGCATGGATCTATCATTGTAGCATTTCACCCGGAAGTATTCGGGGTATCGTTATTTATATTTTCCCAAAGGAAGGCATGGTGGAAAAGGATCTAATAGAGACATGAATAGGATAACATGACTATGTAATGGACCAATGCTCATAACAGGGGATATAAAGGAGCGGTAAAGGGATAACTTGACACACTCACGTAAGCCAAACTCAAGGATAAAGATAAATAAGGAATAAAGAAAGACCTAAGTGGAGCATCTGATTCTAGTCATGGTTGTGCATAGAACCGGTTGATAGTCGGGCAACACGCATGAGCAAGGAGGTCTGAGGCTGAGAATGAAATGGACGGGGAGACCTCCCGAGCATCCGCCCCTAATGGAAGGCATTTTTTAACTCCTACAAAGACACAATTTAACGTGGGGGGGGATTTCAAGGGACGGTCAAGGCTTGTCACGACCAAGCCGCCTACCCCCTCAACCGTGGCATGCACTCATATTCGAAGGATACCCGGCATCCGAACACCACGCCCCAAGATACTAGGACACTACTCATGTCCCCCATGGCCCCCACCCTACGGATGGGCCGGAATAGGACACGAGCAAGCCCCCGAAGGACACAACGAACCGCCATACAAAGACAATCCCGACACTACCCAATTATATTGCATGAATGGTTTAAGCATAAAGTTCTATATGACGATATCACAACATAGAAACTATAGACTAGTTCATGTGTCATGATCATGTCAAGAACAACATGTTAGATCATAGGATAAATCATGAGGTATAGAAATAACATGAAGACTCTAATCCTAATGCACAACCAAGATAAGATAAGAGCAAGGCTTTGGAAGAATACCATAGAAAGATTTATTCCGGAATCCATCTTCCAAGGAGCCAAGCCCTCCTTGGTAGCTTTGCCTAGCTCCACATCCTAAACTACTAATCCTACTAAGAAGAGGAAGAAGAAGAAGTAGAAGAAGAAGAAGAAGAAAGGGAGAAGAAGAAGAAGAAGAAGAAGAAGAAAGGGAGAAGAAGAAGAAGAAGAAGAAGAAGAAGAAGAAGAAGAGAGAGGCTACATTGTGAGGTGTGTGTTACAAGTGAGGGAGTGCCCATCTATTTATAGGACCTTCACCATGGGATCCTATCTTGGCTAAGCCATTTGGTACTAATCCCGCCCGTCTTTCGGGCAAGCAAACACCGCCTCCGGACTTTTCGGTCGAGATGGGCCACCGGGGACGAAGATGGGCCGTTTTGGCCTCGGGGGGTGCGGGCGCACCCTAAGGTGCGCGCACCAATATGGTCACCGTTTGGGCTGAAACTTTGCATGAGCACGTGGGCCTCGGAGTTAGCTTCATTTCGAAGTATTCGCTTGGCTGAAACCGATTTCAGATGAGAAAGTTATGCCCAAAATATTGAACCCATGTCCTCGCGGCCCGTTTATCATTTCATGTTGGATTCGCCCTCGACCTCTTGGGCTTGTGTTTGGATATTGATATTTTATGGGCTTTTCTCCTCTCTTCTCCTTGCTTTGCTTATGTCCATTTAGGGCCTTGTTATCTTTCCTTTGCTTTTGGCCCAATTCTGCGTGTTTGGTCAATTTCTCCCTTGGGTTTGATGTTCTTCAGAATGCGCTTTCCGGGGAGGCGCCTTTTGGTACATTTTCCACTTGTTTCTTATATAAATCTGTACAATAATAATTTGGACACTACAAGTGGAAATATGTCAATAATAAATGTATATGTGTGTAGTAAGGTATAGTTTCACCCCTTATTGGTGGAATGTTGATGTTAAAAATATGTCGTTGGTGACCGTCAACAAACTCCCCAAGCTTACCCTTTGCACGCCCTCGAGCAAAGATAAGTACTTGGTTGTTGATCGAAGTTGCTACTATGTCGATTATGTTTCACAAGTGCCGGGGTTATAATAAGATTTTCTACTAGAGTTTGAATAAAATGGCATGCCTTTGCTCACCATTTATTACCTTTCATCGTAGCGGGGCTTTTTAGCTTTTCTCAAAGCCTTGGGTGGTTGCCGATAGAACGGTTATAACAGTAAATACTTTTCATTCATCCTTTTGATCAACTTTCTTATCCGGGGTTTATTTATTTAAGTTCTATTTTTTTTTTTTCGAGAAAGTATGGGTTTTATTGCTATTTTATATATATATATTTATATATATATATATATATATATATATATATATATATATATATATATATATATATATTTTAGAGAGGTGGGCTCTGCTTCGCCCTAGACTTTTGTCTTTTATTTCCTCTCTTTTTTTTTTTTTTTTTTTTTTTTTTTTTTTTTTTGGAGATGTGGGCTCTACTCGCCCTCGGACACATGTCCATTTTTCATCTCTTTTTTCTTTTTTTTTTAGCATAGCCCATATCATTTCTCTTTTCTTTCAAATTAGATTCCGGATGTCAAGTTTCTCTTTTGGACGAAATCATAGCAAATCCATTTGTACCATATCATACTTGGCAACAACTTAGACTAGATAGAGCCTATGCAACCCACATGAATCAGTTTTTTTTTTTTTGGATGAGTTTTTAGACTTAGCCACTAAACCCAAACTTTAGAGAAATTCGAATTATAAACTAGGCAATGGGCAAAACATAAAACGAGCAACTATTCATCATTTCAACAGGGGTAGAACTAAACATTTCTACAACACATATATATGGAGTGGAATAAATCTCCTCTCTCTCTTTCTTCTTCCCCTCTTTTTTTTTTTTTTATTCTCATACCTCATCATTCATATAAGATAAGAAATAATAACCGAATGGAATGTGAGATACGAGTTACCTTTGTGGGTGTCCTCCCCCAAGCTAGCGCCCGACTTACCTTCGGTTTATGAATATTGCTAGCTTTGTGCACGTCATGATTTGATCTTGATTAACGTCTTACGTTTTAGCGCGCCGTAAGACTCCCCCAAGCTTGTCTTGTGATGAACTTGGAAGAACGGGACAACCATTCTTGGGGTTTCAAAGGTTTTATTTATTCATTTTTTTTTTTTTTTAGGTTCACTTGACAAGACTGTTTCTCCATTGTCATCTCTAGGACACCCTTTTGAATTTGATAATTTCTCGCAGGGGGTTAGTCCATATGGTCGACCAAAATTTACACTAGTAGTTTTGTTTCAATAATCAAACTCGACTCCATGTCTAATTGATTAAGGTAGACTTTTTGACCTAAGCGCCATGCTCAATTCAAAAAGTCTATGGAAGTAGGATCATCGCCTAAATGATCACAACTTCCAAACCACAACATACCTGGCATAGAAAATGGAAGCATGAATTGAAACAAGATTCATCCAATGGAGATAAAGGCATTGTAAAAGGCTTAACAAAAATGATTATGTATATTTTTTTATATATATATACTAAAATTTATTCAGAAAATATATTTTATTTAGGAAAATATTTTTCTTTCTTTTTTTTTCATAGAAGAATTTATTTTATTTATAAAGATTTTTATTTTAGTTTTTTTTTTTTTTAAAAAATATTTACTTATAGATTTTTGTGTAGTAAATATTTTTGTTTATTTTGATAATAAAATATTTTTATAAAAACACATTTTTTTTTTGGCATGGTAACGAAAAAGGATGAGAGTGAAAGGTTCACATTACCATGTTTTTGGTCCTCCCCAAGCTAGCTCAAAGCCCATTGGATCGGGGTTTTACCCCCTGCGGGGTTGGCTTTTCCTCGCATGGTTAGTATATGGTAGATTCGCGAGTGGACTTACCATCCTTTTGCGATTACCAAATTTTAAAACATATGCAAGAAGGAGCAAAAGAGTGTGTTTTGTGTTGTTGTTGTTGTTTGTTTGTTTTTTTTTTTCAATTTTTTTTTTAATTGAAAGTTTTATTTTAAGGGAGGACAGAAAAACTTCACCAAACTTTTCACACTCAAACAAGGCTAAGATAAAAATGCAATGCAGGTCTAGCCTTGACTTATCTCCATCATGAAATAATTTTTTTTTTTATGGAGATAAGTATGAGTAAAAAGAATTGGTGAATTATTACCTTTGCATACCGAAGTGTGTGTGTGTACCAACCACACATGAAGGCAAGTACGTTGAAGTTTTTTGCGGTGGTAGCTTGATGATCTATCTCAAAGGGCCACAAGGCTTAGGTGATACACACATGTAGTGTATATGGACCATGGGCCTTAGTGGTCACAAAGGTGTAAATGAGGATGTTCCTCCTTTCCTTTACTTTTTTTTTACCCTTTTTTTTTTTTTTTTTTTTTTTTTTTTCTCTCTTTTTTTATATATATATAGGACCTTTTGCGTACTGAGTTTACTTGACCGGCAGCCTTGAGGATAGAGTTCGTAATTGCTGCGTCGGTGGCATGATGATCTTGGTTTGGTTATGACTTCCGGCCGGAGCAGAGGGAGGCATACCAAACTCACTTTCGAGGTGTGGGCGACAAGGCTTACACAAAGAATGTGCATGATTCATAAGCCTTGGCTGCGACAAAGTCCTTGGGAGAGAAGGATCCCTTCTTGCTTATATGGAAGCAATCTTTCATGAGTCAGTGCCTTCATCATTTTTTTTTTTTATTTATTTTGGCCATGTGGGCCCAACTTGCTCCTCTCTCCTCTTATTATATTTTTTTTTTTTTCTTTTTTTTTTTTTTCAACAATCATTTTTTTTTTCTATTTTTTTTCGATAACACCTTCTCTTTTTTTTTTTTATATATATCTCTTTTTTTTTCAACTCCTTTTTTTTTTCTTTTTTTTTTTATAGCAAGGGGAGGCTAATCTCTTATTCTTCTCTCTTGTTTTTTTTTTTTTTTTTCACTTTTTTTTTTATGATCCCCTTTGTACGTGGAACTTGATATTCTCGCCATCTTCCCTCACACGCTTGGACTTTCGTGAAAAAGTCAAGTGTGCAAAGTCGTGGTCTCTTTTTTGAGTGCGTTCCTTCGCCCAAGAGCATCAAAGTTTTCTTAATGATCTAGCCCCCATGTTAAGCCGCCGCGATGCCCCCCTTTGTTCTTCTTAGTCTTCACCGAAATGGTTAGCGACAAGAATACCCAAGGTACATACTAACTTGATAAACATGTCCTTGCTTTTTTTTTATTTATAAGATTTTTTTTTTATAAAAGATTTTTTTATAAGAGTTTTTTTTTATATATATAAAATTTTTTTTTTCTTTTAGATAAGCCTGTTATGAACAAAGGTCACTACACATGCATATTATCATGACGAACATGTTCTAAAAGATGCCTTATAAAAAACCAATGCCTTCCCCAAGAATCGGCGCTTAGAAATGCTTGTTGCATTTCTTAAGCGCAATCACTAGAAAACGTGTTTAGAACCCATCTCTAATAACGGCGCCAGAAATGTGCCGTTGACATTCCTAAGTGAAACCACCGTGTCGGTGATAACACTAGGCACATCAACGGTGATAGATCTTGCCTAAGAAGATATTCATCCAAAGCGCATCGGATCTATCATTGTAGCATTTCACCCCGAAAAGTATTCGTGGTATCGTTATTTATATTTTCCCAAAGGAAGGCATGGTGGAAAAGGATCTAATAGAGACATGAATAGGATAACATGACTATGTAATGGACCAATGCTCATAACAGGGATATGAAGGAACGGTAAAGGGATAACTTGACACACTCACGTAAGCCAAACTCAAGGATAAAGATAAATAAGGAATAAAGAAAGACCTAAGTGGAGCATACAGATTCTAGTCATGGTTGTGCATAGAACCGCTTGATAGTCGCAACACGCATGAGCAGGAGGTCGGAGCCGAGAATGAAATGGACGGGGAGACCTCCCGGAGCATCCGCCCTAATGGAAGGCATTTATGAACTCCTACAAAGACACACACGAACGTGGGGGGGATTTCAAGGGGACGGTCAAGGCTTGTCACGACCAAGCCGCCTACCCCCTCAACCGTGGCATGCACTCATATTCGAAGGATACCGGCATCCGGACACCACGCCCCAAGATACTAGGACACTACTCATGTCCCCATGGCCCCCCACCCTACGGATGGACGGAATAGGACACGAGCAAGCCCCGAAGGACACAACGAACCGCCATACAAAGACAATCCCGACACTACCCAATTATATTGCATGAATGGTTTAAGCATAAAGTTCTATATGACGATATCACAACATAGAAACTATAGACTAGTTCATGTGTCATGATCATGTCAAGAACAACATGTTAGATCATAGGATAAATCATGAGGTATAGAAATAACATGAAGACTCTAATCCTAATGCACAACCAAGATAAGATAAGAGCAAGGGCTTTGGAAGAATACCATAGAAAGATTTATTCCCTGAATCCATCTTCCAAGGAGCCAAGCCCTCCTTGGTAGCTTTGCCTAGCTCCACATCCTAAACTACTAATCCTACTAAGAAGAGGAAGAAGAAGAAGTAGAAGAAGAAGAAGAAGAAAGGGAGAAGAAGAAGAAGAAGAAGAAGAAGAAGAAGAAGAAAAGAAGAAGAAGAAGAAGAAGAAGAAAGAAGAAGAAGAAGAAGAAGAAGAAGAAGAAGAGAGAGGCTACATTGTGAGGTGTGTGTTACAAGTGAGGGAGTGCCCATCTATTTATAGGACCTTCACCATGGGATCCTATCTTGGCTAAGCCATTTGGTACTAATCCCGCGCCGTCTTCTGGGCAAGCAAACACCGCCTCCGGACTTTTTCAGTCGAGATGGGCCACCGTGACTAAGATGGGCCGTTTTGGCCTCCGCGAGGGTGCGGGCGCGCCCTAAGGTGCGCGCGCGCACCAATATGGTCACCGTTTGGGCTGAAACTTTGCATGAGCACGTGGGCCTCGGAGTTAGCTTCGCTTCGAGTATTCGTTCGCTGAAACCGATTTCAGTATGAGAAAGTTATGCCCAAAATATTGAACCCATGTCCTGCGGCCCGTTTATCATTTCATGTTGGATTCGGCCCTCGACCTCTTGGGCTTGTGTTTGGATATTGATATTTTATGGGCTTTTCTCCTCTCTTCTCCTTGCTTTGCTTATGTCCATTTAGGGCCTTGTTATCTTTCCTTTGCTTTTGGCCCAATTCTCTGCGTGTTTGGTCAATTTCTCCCTTGGGCTTGATGTTCTTCAGAATGCGCTTTCCTGTGGAGGCGCCTTTTGGTATATTTTCCACTTGTTTCTTATATAAATCTGTACAATAATAATTTGGACACTACAAGTGGAAATATGTCAATAATAAATGTATATGTGTGTAGTAAGGTATAGTTTCACCCCTTATTGGTAGAATGTTGACGTTAAAAAATATGTCGTTGGTGACCGCCAACACACACCACAAGATTATTCACATGGGGCTTTAGAATTTTTCAATGCAATGCTAATGCAAAAATTTAAATATGCTAAAGGAAAATGATTATGCAATGCAAGGAAGTAAATATGTTATGCATTAAATATGGATAACTACCGATCTTACCTTTGGGCGAGGGTTCGGTGTTTTAAGTCCCTTGAACAAGACTACTTACCTTGTTGATTTCTTAAGTGCATCATCTGATCTTGGTAGGTGCATCTCCTTGAGATGGTGATTCTGAAGATGGTGTCACCCATGTTTTATTGCTGATCCAACATTTTAAAGTGCAAAATTTGATAGTGGGGGTTGGCAAGCTTCTTATTTCGTGGTGCCTACTTTGTGGTGTAGGACATTCACTTATAGAAATTTGGGGAGTGACAAACTCCTCCACATTTTTGCTCAAAGTGTGTCCTGTTTGCACAAGGTAGAGATCAAGTGCATGGGCCCCTGTTGGTGGGAAAACACCAACAGAACTAAAAAAATTCATTCTTCTTTAAAACCTCGGCACATTAAACAAGATGTATTTGATATATTATATATTTGGATTAATCCTAACAAGGGTGGCAAGATCGTAAGATGAAACATGAATGTTCTAATATTTTTGCTTATATGATTGGGACTATGAGAGGAGAGTGGTGTTAGGAACAGCTTAATGAAACATGTTGAGCTAATGAAAACGGATCAAGCAAGGGTGTTACTCTAACATGTTTGGTTCTTTATTTATGAACAAGCCATAATTAAGGGAAAGCTTATTTATTGACAACTTACCTCAAGATGTTACCTTTATTGTTGGAGCATGCCGGCACCGTAACAACTTGTGGTGGTCCTTTCCTTTTGCTTGAAGCTTTCCTTATTTGGCCTCTTATGTAGCTTCTTCCTAACTTGTCTTCTTTTTATTCTATAAAGTTCCTTTGTCCATGCGCGTGTCTTCCTTGTGAAAGATTTTTTTTTGTATCTTGCTTCTTCTCACTTTGTGAGTCCATCTCGGGACCTCCCCAAGCTTATTTGAGAGTTTCTTCTTTTTGTACAGGGTTAGTCCAACAAAATATCCAATATCCACAATAACATACCATTGGCTCAAAAATCAACCTAGACACCACGTCTAATTTGACTTAGGAGGGCATTTTAACCTAAGCACCACGCTTAATTTAAAATGCCTTTGGAGGTAAGATCACAATTCCTAAACTAGGCACCATGCTTCATTTAAGAGATGTATGAACTTATTCCAAACCTTAGTATACTAAAGCAAACAAAAGGTGACATGAAGGCATTTATAGAGATTTACTCAAACAGAGATGAAGAACATGATATATATTTTTTGGCATGTAATTAAGGTAGAGGCAACTAAGTAGTGTAGCAACATGACAAGGGATGTTTCTATGCATGTGAATTAATGTTGCACAATGATTGGTTGGACATACCTTATATTATCATCCTTCGTTCTTCTTATTCCAAATCTGAAATGGTTAGTGACAAAAATACCCGAAGGAATATTTCCTCATTTATATCTCTCGTGCTCATTTCACAAGGGTTTTATAGCAATAAGGTAAACACTCATGTTATTTCTTAAGAAATGCTTGTTTTAGGACAAGAAGCTCGTCCTTAGGAAACCATTGAATTATGATTCATGATGATTAAGTGGCTTCCCCTCCAACTTCAACTGTTTCAAGATTTGGGATGCGGAATATTTGTGATAGATGAACACGTCCACAACCACCCTTTCAAAATCTATAGGAGGAGAGAGAATAAGGGGGTCGAAGAACTTGCTCGTGATAAAGATGGAGAGACTAGGTGGTTCAGGAAGTTGATCATGTGAACATGGACTAGATGAAGTGTCTATGAAGCAGCTCTCATGCTCATTGATGTCATCTGCCTTCTCAAACTCCAAGGTTAATTTATCATGGTTATCTAAGGGATTCCTTGGGTTGGTGTCTCTCGGGCCAATTTCATCTAAAATCTCGTCCATCAACTCAATGGCTGTGACACATATGTTATTAATACTTTCAAGCCATTGTTGTTGGTGTTCTTGGTGATCTTGATGATTCCTAAACATGGGTTGTTTTGGTGAATTTCTAGGATCATCATGAGTCTCAAAGAAGTAGGGATATGCGAATTCATCGGGGTCAAGTATGGGTTTAGAGATAGGTTCGAATAGGTCATCTTGTTTAGGCATAGAAGGGGAGAAGATAAGGTTGTCTTCTAGATAACTTTGCTCTCCTTCTATGACATGATCAGACATGTCATCCTTGGGTTTCTCCCAATGTCTTTTAAAAGAATAAACATGTTCAACAAGAGTCATCTCCTTAAAAGAATCTGAATTATAGTCACTTGGAGATCTCTTGTATGAACAAGAACTTATTGTTCTCCCATAATATCTAAGGGTAGGTTGAAAAGAATCTTTCAAAGTTGGAATTTCTTCTTCCTTTGGGGGATTTTTGGGATGTTGTTGGTTAGGGGTGGATAGCTAAATCTTGGGATTGGAATTGTTGTGAATTAGCTATCATAATTTCCTCTTCTTCCTTTTTCTGGGGATAAGTACTAGGGGAGGTGGAGTATCCACTAAATGGTCCCACGAGAAGTCTTGCTTCTAGCAAAAGTGCGGATGGAGGAATGTGCCTCCCAAAGTTGCATTAAGGTCATCTCGCATCTTCCTTAGTAAGACCTAAATAAAAATGTTGAAGGAAGACTGGGTCTGGAATACCAAGGTTTGGGCATGTAGTGGTAAGGACATTGAAACGTTCCCATGATGCAAAGAAGAGACTCTTGTTTGTGTTGTTTAAAAGTTAGAATTTCTACTCGAAGGCGGGCCACTCGATAGGTGGGAAAGAATTTTAGATAAAAATTGGTGTACAATGTTCCCCAATCTCCATTCACTTTCTCTACATTCAGGTAATGCCACTGTTTAGCTTTTCCCGTTAAAGAGTACGGAAAGAACTTCCAGCGTAAGGTATTATCGGATATGCCTTTTATACGAAGACAATCCATAATTAGCTCAAACTCTTGTAGGTGTGAATATGGGTTGGCCTCGCCCTCTCCCGAAAGCAAGGCTAGTTTTCGAACCAAGTTTATAAAGTCAAGGGGTAGCTCATAGGACGATGTTAAGATAGGCTCTGAAGATTGTGGCGTCCTAAAGCTTTCGCTTGTACATAGATGATATTTATAGATAGGCGTGGAATCCATAATGAAAAAGAAAACAATAGAAAAAAAGGGATAAAAGAATAAAAGAATATGATACAAGGATAAGGTAGATTCAAAGTCAACTCAGCAACCGTTTCCCCGGCAACGGCGCCAGAAAGCTTGTTGGTATTTGTTATGCCCACAGAAATATTGAAGATTGTATAATCCGCAAGCGCACGGATACCGTTGTAGCCTTCACCCGGAGGGTTTTAAATATCGTATCCATAGAGAAACGTTTGAGGGAGACTAAGATCTAATCTTAACCTAGAGTAGCACAAGACCTAAGAAGGTTAAAAGTATAGAGATTATTACTAAGATATCTGATCCTACTCGTAGTAAACATGCCTTCTACTGTTCTATCTGGGGACATCACATAGGGAGAAGCACCAACAAAGGATGATTCGTCTAGAGATAAATCCCACGAGTCCTACAGACGGGATGGGGAATACAAAGGATCAACGACACCCAACTAGTTGGTCATCCAACTAGGGGGCTATCACAGTCGTGATATACCACCAATCCGGAATATAGGATGAATCTAACGAGATACCCGAGCCCAAACACCACGCTTGCACTCATTTAATATTACTTTTAACCTAATGCACTAGATTAAAGTACTCAAAAAAGACCCGCAGTCGGAAGAACAATATAAACAATAATGCTTACTAAAAGAAGAAGTAGATTACCAGAGTAACTCCAAGTGTAGGTTAACTTCCACCGAGGTACAAGTTGTAGAGGTAGCACCGACAGGCCGGCACCTCCTTAGGTTCCTTCCCTCTCTCTATCTCTCTTATTCTAAAGACTAGATCTAATGAGATCTAATCCCTCTTGAATACTTGCTCATCTAGTTCTAGTTCTAGTTCTAGACCTAGGAGGAGACTCAGGGCCTCTACCTATTGATAATGAATGATAATGAATTAGGGTTTCACCCAGGGCTCAGGGGGTCTTGTTATATAGCCCCGGACGATTCACCACAGACCTGGGATCAAACCGACCTTGATAGACGGACTAGATTGCTCCTCAATGGCAGTTGTAACCGACCTAGGAAGCAGGCCCCGACTAGGCCCCACAGGAGGGCGGCCGCGGTCATGGTCCAGGGCGGCCACGGGCCCACCTTGGTCTTTGAGCCCAAACCACCACGGTTGTGTAGATCTTGTCGATAGCTTTCCAGAGAGGGGTGGTTCACTCAAAAAACGGAGTCCGGATGAGAAAGTTATGGCCATTTTAGTGAACTCGCTCTCAAGTAGCTTGATATCTTTTGATTACGGACTCGAATATAGCGAACAATATATCTGTTTCGATCATCTCGACAAGCTCTTTGCAATGGTTCCATCTTGGAACATGTTTAGAACATGTTTATGCTTCATATGTCTTGCAAACTCTAGGCTTTTCCTGTTTAATCCCTAAAAATATATAAATCACCAAAACTCGTGGAATTATGTTAGTCAAGCCCCTAAACTATGTTGATATTCATTTTAAGCCCTTATTTTAGTTTAAAAACCTCTATATTTTATGCTATAAGAGATATCAACAGATTCTTTGAGTAGGAAATCGCATTGTATGCTGGGACAAGTCAAATCTATGGAGGTTTTTCCTCCTATGCATCCGACTATCCTATGCAATATCCAAGTACGTAATGAGCTTGAGAGCCGAATTGTTGAGGGTCGAAAGTGGATAAGGGAATCTCATTTATCAAGGAGAAACTAGAGAAAGAACCTAGTGATCATTTTTGAGTTGATGAGAATGGAGTTCTTTGGTATGACGATCGTCTTGTCGTGCCAAAGGATCGGGAGTTGAAAGAACAGATTCTAGCAGAGGCTCACTCATCAAAGATAACAATTCACCCCGGCAGTAACAAGATGTATCGGGATTTGAAAACCAGGTTTTGGTGGACTAAAATGAGAAAGGAGATTGCTGCCCATGTAGCTAAATGTGACAATTCTGCAGAGTTAAAGCTATTCATATGAAGACTGCGGGATTGTTGCAACCATTGCCAATTCCCTCGAGTGGAAATGGGATGAGATTACTATGGACTTGATTGTTGGTTTGCCACATACCCAAAAGGGATTTGATTCTATTTGGGTAATTGTGGATCATCTCACCAAAGTTGCTCATTTTATTCCTATCAACATACATTATGAACCCCATCAATACGCAGAGCTATACATTTCACATGTACTTCGTTTGCATGGAGTACCTAAATCGATAGTGTCGGATCGTGGATCAAGTTGGACCAATCGATTTTGGGAGAGTTTTGCAGGAGGCCCTAGGAACTAAGTTACTTCGAGTAGTTCGCTTATCACCCACAAACCACGGGCCAAACAGAGCGAGTGAACCAAATACTAGAGGACATGTGTGTTATCGCGAAAGGTTCTTGGGACAAATGGTTGCCATTTTTTTAGTTTTCATACAATAATAGCTATCAAGCCAGTATTCAGATGGCCCCGTTTGAAGCATTGTATGGAAGTAAATGTAGAACACCTCTGAATTGGGTAGAGACAGGAGAACGACCCTACTATGACATTGATCTGATAGATGAAGCTGAGTAGAAAGTAAAAGTGATCAAGCAACACATGAAAGCTGCTCAAGACCGCCAAAAGAGCTATGCGGACAAGCGTAGGAAGCCCATTAGGTTCAGTGTTGGTGACTTTGTTTACTTGAAGGTGTCACCAATGAAACGAGTACAACGTTTTGGAGTGAAGCGAAAGCTAGCGCCTAGATTTGTAGGCCCATATCGGATTATTGCCACAAAGGGAGAGGTAGCATATCAGTTACAACTACCCTAGGAGATGAGAACCGTTTTCAATGTCTTTCATGTATCACAATTAAAGAGATGTTTGAGAGTTCCTGAGGAACAAGTGCCAATTCAAGAATATTGAAGTTAATCAAGAGAGCTACTAGAGGCAAAAAGGTAGTTAGGCAAGCAATATAAGATCCTATGGGGAAATCATGGAGAAAAACGATGCAACATGGGAGCTGATGAGTATCTTCTGAGGAACTATCCACAGTTTTATCATGATTGGTTAGTTCACCCAAATCTCGGGACGAGATTCTTTTTAGGGGGAAAGATTTGTAACACCCTAGGTGTTAAGCACTTTGAAAGCATGATCATTTGCATAGCATAATCATCATTTCATGCATAATCATGTTGCTAGTGACATTCACTTTGATTTGACTTCATTTCATGCTTGTTTGATCAAGCTACTATAAGACCTTTGCTGTAATGTGGTTTTGGACCTAGATTGTGCCTAGATATATTTTTGACATAATTTAGAACCACATGTTTGAGCTTGTGTTTCAAATTAGAAAATTTTTATAAATCTGCCCTAGAGCTTCAAACCTCCTTGAGTCATTTTGAAACTCCTTTCAAAAGTGCATGATAGAGTTGTTTCTAGCAAAAGTTTTCTATAGATGAAGTGTAGTACTTTTTATATAGATCAAAAAGTCCTTTATGAGTTTCTTGTGAAAAGGCTTGCAAAGTGGTTCCATTACTTTTTGATTATGGAAACACAAGCATTCATTAGAAGTTTCGAAGAGAAACTACAAAAACGTAGGACATGCCTAAGAGACTCTACTGAGCTTAAAAGCGAACACAACGTAACCTCCCTTGAACCCATATATCACGGGCAATCACCGACAACGGCAGCAGTTCAAAGTAACAACAAACACCAAAAGTAGACTAAGCCCTCTCCCGAGCACCCAAACTTAGCATAACAACTCCCGCCTTCTAATCATCTAGCCTATTAACATGGCCTCACGTCATATATATAGATTATAGACCTTTTCGATTCTTGCGTAACATGTTACTTGCAAAGCATTTATCCTCATGATTTCCGGATCTCCTTTTCCTGAGCACTTCTTAGTCTTCCATCCGGACATTATATATATATATATATATATATATATATATATATATATGTTATTAGAAGATAGAGCTTCCAATAATTGTGAGGAAGCCCCGACCAAAATCAACAATTCTAGTTCCGCCCAACCAGCTAACCCAGCAGCCCAATTGAAAAGCCCATGAGCCCACCCACCGGCCCAGCTTTCCGGGCTGTATATAAACGCACCTAAACCCTAAACCTCCCCACCCGAGACCCACCCCTGCCCCCAACCCCCACCGTGTACCCCCACCCTGACCCCCCCACCCCACCCCCACGGCCCCTCCCGAGCGCGAGCTGACCACAGCGCCTCTCCCCATCTCGTCTCCCGGCGGCGCCCCCTCCCGCATCGTCCCACGGCGGCGCAGCTGTGCTGGGGAGGCCCGAACAGCCGACGGACTTCCCTTGCCCCCACCCTTCCGTGGATGGAGTGGAGCACGGCGACGGCGCGGTCCTCCCCCGCGGTGACAGCGCAGCCACCCCGTGGGAAGGTGTCCACGGCGCCCTCTACCTCGTTGCCCGGCGGTGGCACACGTTCTTCACCTTGCGGAAGGTGTCCATGGTGCCGGCGGCGACACCCCCTTCTCCACCTCGCTCCTCCTGCACTGGCGACGGCGTGGCCCGAAGCTTCCCCGACCTGCGACGGCGCGGCGCGCCCTTCCCCGCCAAACGGCGGCTCGACGCAATGGAGCGTTGGATCGACCCCAGGCAAGCCATCCGCTTGCAGCGGCCGAGGCATCCGTGGTGTGACTTCCCCACCCCGACGGCAGCCCCTGTGTGAACGGAGCCCCGCGACGGCGTTGCGGGCCTACCCCACGCGAGCTGTGTCCTCAGACGGCGGTCCCGGTCTTCCCACCACCCCGAGCAATGGCAACAGTGCAGCGCCGGGCTTCCCCACCAGCGACGGCGGCCCTCGCCCGATCTGCTGCTGTGCGGCCCCTTCAGTTCCTTGCCACCCCGTCGGGGCCTCAATCACGCCGTCGCACGGGCCACACGAAGCCACGACACCTCCCTCACACCTGTAGGGGAGGCAACGGTGGCGCGTTGTGGGCTGCGCAGCAAACGGTGGCGCGTTGTGGGCTGCGCAGCACACATCCGACGTCTGGATCAGGCGGCCATGCTGAAGTATGGCAAGAACCAGTGGGCACGTCCGCCAAGCAGTGCAAGGCCCGCTGGTACGAGTGGCTCGACCCGTCCATCGAGAAGGTAACCGATTACTCACCTGTCTCATGGATTTGAGCATACCATGCCTGAATGATTTGATTCCTGCTCGGTGGGTGTCGATGGGGCATCTGGTTCTACTTCACGTCTGGTGCTCTAACCCTGTCCCAATCTGAGCAGACATGCAGATGGTTTTTAATTTTTTTTATTCATCTCTGTTTTTAAAGCCCAAAATAATTTTGAATTGCAGCTCACAATTGATGTATTTTCTTTTCTCTTGTTTGATGCACACACGATCCGTCAATCCTGTTTGATATCCAAGACTGAAGGCAAGGTGTTTGTTGAAATGCATAGCACGTCAAGACGTCAAGATCCCCATTCAGGCATGGGCATGGCTAAAGATCCTCACGGTGAAAGAGCTTCATGTACATAAAAGCTCCCAATAACCACTACCTATACATACGAAGCTCTCCAAGGTGATGCTGCTCCGATCTAAGCCTCCTCATTTCTTTTTTTTTTTTTTAGATTTGATATGCATGTTGTCGGCCCTAAGCCAATCAAGGAGCTAATGAATGTGGATTGCTTGAACGCTGAACTGAAGCCCAATATTCAGCAACTAGGAAATCAGGATTTCTATGCCTTGCTAGTGCCCCACGAAATGCCTTATCATTTAATATGATGCGAATACTATTGAAACCTTTTTTTTTTTTTTGAATGCATAGAAATTGGAATCTTATTTGTTTGGATGCATAGATTTTTTTGGCTGCATAGAAAATATACCAAAGACTAGTTCGAGAAAATATACCTTGCAGATGGATATATATCTCAAACGCAGCTCAGGTTCACAGGTTTGCATGCTGAAACTAGCACTAGATTGTGGCTATTTTTTCTGTGTTTATTCAAGAAGGGGCCGCCATTTTGCTAGATGTTTGGATCAATCTGTAGGCACAGGCGTGGATCCTAGCGTCGTGAATCTTGATGGACTTTTTGTGTAATGATTAGAAAGAAATCTGAGACAAAAAAAATTACTCACAAGACCAATTGAGTAGCTCCCCTGAATAGCTCGCTGTGTGGTTCAAATAGCTTGTATATATTGTTTTGTGATTATTAGGAATTTACTTAGGAATAAATATTTGTTTAAATGTAACTGCTATTAATTTCACAAATAGGTTTCTGTTGTTAAAACTCTTTATGCCTGCAAGACTTTTCAAAAAAGAACTTATTTATGCCGGCAATCAGAGATTTTTAAACCAAGGCAAAAAAATACTTTGCTTACTGCTCTCCTGTAGTTGAGTGTATATATGTTTCTATGCACGCTTGCAATCGGAGATTTGAAACTGAGGCAAAAAAATACTCTGCTTACTGTTCTCTTGTAGTATGTCGTTGCCTGTGTTGATGCAACTTGCAACGATAATAACCAATATAGATTTTCCCATGTGCAACATCAAGGCAGTCACTGTCTGTATTTTTATGCTTCTTTGAGTCAACCTTATATGCAAGGAAGCAATTGGTTTTTGCTTGAGACAATGGCTTGTATGTAGGTGAGCGTTGGCATCCTTGTGAGCTTCGAGAAGGATGACGAGCGAGCAGATCAGAAGGTGTGCCCTTTCCTCCTCCTCCTCGCCGCGCCCCTGTCTCCATCCACAACCAGCAGATTTTAATATTTAGTTTTTAATATTTATTCCCTTTTATCTGTAACGGCAAGATCCATAGCCATGTCCGCTGGTGCCTCCATTGACCACTTGCTTCCTCGCAAGTTGGAATTGAATTTGTGCAAGCATGGTCTGAGTAGGCAACAGGCGAGAGCAACAATTGCCGCCAAAGGTGCAGTTGAAGGTGCTCATTACCATCACTAGTGAAGCTGCAGCTACTCATTACTACCTCAACGATATGCCCTGCTAGTATTAGATGAATTGACTTGCTCCTGATTGTTTGAATGAATGGATGGATCTAACCTGTTTGCTCTAAATGTGTTATTATGCCATAAGTTTCAGTTTTTATGCCAACCATGTAATAGATTGTATGCTTGATGTAACGCCTTATTAGCTTCTTCAAATTATTTATGCTTCGTTTATTCACATGTTCCACAGATTCAATGAACCAATATGAGATCACCCCCTATGTGCTTATGCATAAATCAGTTAGCTTCCTTTTTTTGTTCGTGAGTTTTTGTGGTCAACGACATTGTGGTATGTCTTCGTAGATTTTACTAAATTGATATGACGTGCTTCTATTCATTGGATATTTTCGTGGATTAGTATGTTCCCAATCCCAATTTAATCTGGGATATTTTTTAGCAGATTGATTCACTAGCCCCGCCGAAGTGGTGGTAGGCGTGCTTTTGCTTCCTTCCTCGGACGATTCCTCTAGTGGACACATGATATTGAGGTGAGCAGCTGTGCCATTCTTCCTCTCCCTCGCTTAACCTACAACCAATTTTCTTTGGATTGGATTATTGCTTCACTGCACATCCACTTTTTATGCATTTCACAGTAATATAATTGCCTCATTTTACACATATCAACTAATTTCCTGCTAGTCTGTGCCCTGCAAATCCCCATCAGGCTAGCAGAGATGTTTATATGCACATACTTGGTTCATGTGTATGCCAATTTTATACTGTAATTACTTGGTTCACTAATGCACAAATGTTTATATGCACACAACAGCGGTCAGTACATTGATTTATTAATTATCTAGTTAAACCTACAAATGTTTATATGCACAAATGACGCTGGTTTTCTTGAGCTATACGATATGCTTGTGTATTTACAGTGTGTTTTCAGCTAATGTTTCTAGAGCGTGCGCCCATGCAGCACCGACGGAAGGTGCGCGGGCGCCCTCCCTCACCAATGGCGGCGCCGGGCGTGTCCCAGCTTCTTCCCCAGTCCGACGGTGCCGCAAGAGACTGCCCCTCTCCCAACCTGCGGCATGCGTGGGTGTGCTGGGTACGGCCGCACAGTGGACCGGGTGACCGACCCCAGGCACGCGCTTCCTCCCCAACCGGGCGGCACGCTGTGGGTGTGCTGGCCATGGAGGTGGCGCCGTGTCCACGTGATGAGGCAGGGTGGCCAACCGTGGTTTGCCCCGCCGTGCAACTTCCTCGTGTTCGGCGTCAGGCGGTGACAACATGGATTGCGGTGGATATGGCCCTCCTCAGATCCTGCCAGGCAGCAGGCAGTGGATCTAGCCTGCTTGTGCGGGCAGGGACTGTTGCCTGTGGGTTTCGGAGATCCTGGCCGAGCTGCAGCCTGCAATAGCGCCACTGGTCATCCTGTGTTGATGAAAAGAGCATGTTTCTATGCTACGGCAAGCAACATCCATTCTTGTGTTTTGTGATTTCCTTTCTATTCATGCTCTTCAAAGTTCCTTGGAATTAACAATGCATTTGGTGCTGCAGGAGGTGCGATGCAATCTTGAAGAGAGAGGGAAAAAGCATGTGATCTTCCAGCTGCTCGAGGTTCAAGCCTCCTGTGGCAACAGATTCAAGCCGACAGAATGTATCGCTCCCTTCATGGTGGATCTGGATTGTGATTTTTTTACGGATAGAATATGTGATTTTTATTCTTAGTTAAATGTGCATTTGCTCATGTTACCGACTGTAGTTGATTTCAAATTACAAATTCCATAGATGTAATTCATAGCTATGGCTTATTTTTTTTTGCTCATGTTGTCATTGACGCAGCTCATGTGCACAATGCTCGTAGGATTCAAAGTTAAAAATTTGTAGGAAAAAACATTAATTGGTCATGGTGATTTTATCTAGTTTTTTTGAGCGTCCATTTCACTTGGTGTATAGCTAGTTGTTTATGCTAGTAAAAATAGAGTTCTATGCACGGCTAAATTATCAGTACGGTTCAATATAGCTCTATACATGGTCATGGTGTGCACTAATATGCCAATGGAAGTGATTAAAAGATATTTTTTCCTAATTGTTATGCTAAATGTGCCACAGTTTCTATGTCATGTGCATGCATTTTTTAGGTTTTGGTTCGCAAAAGTTCCCTCAATCTTGATCTGCTGTAGGAGGGGCGCCGTGGCCTGGTCTGCCAAAGGAGGGGCTCTCGTGGTGTGCCGCCGGGTCTGGTGATCGGGAGCGCCGCTGCACAAGCAGCGAGGGCCTCCTAGAGCAGCGGTAGTGCAGTCTCGCCCACCAGCAGCGAGGGTGGCGCTGTTCCTGCCCCGACCATGGAGGTGAGTAAATTTTATTTCAAATTTTTATGCTTCCTCAGCGCGATAGTTTCTGTGCATGTGTTTGTATGCTTTTTGATTTGCTTCGATTGCAGACTCGCAGGACTAGAAGGTGGCTTACAACGCGAGCGGTCATGGTTTTTGTGCAATTGATTTCATGAGATTTTATGGGTGGATGTGGCCAGAAGAGCATAGTATAGGTAGATTTTGATGCACTTGTAGGTTGATTTTGATGTACTTGTAGGTGGATTTTGATGCACTTGTATTGGTGGGTGTGGCCACGAGAGCATAGAATAGGTCATGTGAAGTTGTGAAGTTGGATTCAAATTTCAAAGGGTAAATATTAGTTTTTATGCTCTACAAACATGGTAACGCATCCTATGAAAACTAGTTGTTGTAGAATTATGGAAACTCTATCAGTATCACGTGATTTAGATCTAACGTTCATCGTAGTTTTGCACTTAAACCCTCCCACCATTAACTTTGCTAATCGATTACAATGGGTTGGATGGAAGGGTTTAAGTGCAAAACACCCTAGACGTTGGATCTAAAACTCGTGGTCTTGATTAGAGTTTCCATAGTTTCCACACTAAGTTGGTTTCCATAGGATATGTTCCCTACAAACATAGTATGCACATATGCTTATGTTATATGCACAATGCTCATATGATTGGTTCCATGTTTTATGCTTCTCGCGGTGTACAAAGTTTTATGCCCGCATAACTGGTTTTGATTCTCTTGCCATTGGTTTTTATGCATCATCGCAATAAAAACGTTTGTACGCATTCTGACTTCAGGTTTAAAATTTGGAAAAAATGGTCCTCCAACTGCTCGCGTCAGCACCTTCTATGCATCCAACCAGCCATCACGTGGCATGATTCAAATTTCAAATTTTGGAGAAGGAAATTGTCTACAAGTTTTTATGCACACACTCATAGGATTTTATGCTTACATAGATGCATAGAACTCAACATTCTAAGGCATAAATTTTTGAATTTCAAAATTTTTTCAAAAAATATATTCACAATGGATCTTGAATTGTGTATAAAAATGTCAAGAGTTCAATTTTGAAAACTATTTTTGAATCGGATGGTTCATTGAGAAATTATAGTGAAAAAAAGAATGAGATAAAATGGGGTGCATGCATGCAGTACGCCACAACCTTGTCAAGACGTGTCGTGGAATATACATCACGGAGAGAGTTTTTATGCAGTTTTTTTTTTGAGATTGAGTTTTTATGCAGTTCTGAATTGGTTTTAATTCACGCTATCACTAGATTTTATGGGTCACACCAGCAGGGTGGGGTCGGACCACACCAGCAGGGTGGGTCGGACCGCACCCACGCGCTAGCTGGTTCTGGCCGGGGCTCCCCAATTCTTATTAGCAGCCCGGGGCTCCCAATAGTGGTTATATTATATATATATATATATATATATATATATATATATATATATATATATATATATATATATATATTGTTTAAAACTTAAAATTGTGGAAACCAATAGCTATTTTGGCATATATATAGTTCTCGTGAATGGTACGTAGTAGTTCTCTAGCCACCAGTTTTGGCATAGTTCACTTTTCTTCATCGCTGCGCTTCGAACATGATTTAATTTGAGGATTGTGATTTGTTTTTTTTTGTTGACACCATCTCATCCGACCCCGCGATATAATTGTTTCTTGCATGTATATATGTAGTGCCCGGAGGTGGTGGTTGTGAAACCCATCATGCGGAAGCTCCGGAAAGTTTCGGGGCTATTGAGGATCTCAACAAAGGGAAGGCCGAGAAGGAGAGGCTCATGATGCAAAGGCTCGATCAAGTCTTCCTGACCGCCGCTGAGTCCGCCGTTGACTAGTAACGCACGTGAATGAAGAATTAAAAGGTCGAGAAGGTACCGCGGTCCCGGACAGGTGTGGTGCCATTCGCCCAATGTCGACACCACACTAATTAATGTGATCCATCTTATGCCGCCTTGACCACTTTTGGTGATGATGTACTATCTAGCTAAGCTAGTATTAAAAGTATGTGTGATAATCGATGCAAACTCGATGACCGCTTGCTCAATTTGATAAAATATATGATGCTAGTAGCTTGTTCGCATAAAATTGTTGACCACACATACATATGCTTCGCACTGCGGCCGGATACAAAGCGACCGTAAAATACATATATATTATTATATTGAATTGAACTTGTTGCCCGTGGGACCATCTTGTCTCAGGTTCGCATCCCAACTCCACCGCTCAAGGTGGGGAGTGGACGAACAATACCGACGCCCGCTGTGAATAGTTCAGTGCTCGGGCCAACTTGGTCAGGCATTCTTAGCCCGGAGGCCTGCGCCGCTTAAGAATCGACGACCTTAGCGGTCCCGATCAAATCGACGGCCACGGTTCACCGATGTTGCAAAAATATCGCCGCCACCGCCGGTTTTCACCGGGTAAACCTAGTAATGTACTACTAGAGTCGCCAAGAAAGAAACGCGCTACGCTTCCGCAAATAGATAGATCCAAAGATGAAGAAACCTAGGTTCGCCGGAAATGGCGAGTCATCCAGCCAGATCCATCAAAACCACCCCTTCAAACCCCGCCCGCTTAGCTCCGATCTTATCAAGAACCTCCCAGACGACATTCTCACCACCATCATCTCCCTCCTCCTACCGACAGCGGCGCCAGACGCAAGTATTATCCACCCGGTGGCGCCCCCTATGGCGGAACTCTCCGCTCAACCTTCCGCGCGACGACATCAAGCTCATCAAGCGCAGCGCAAGCGCCAAAGCCTATATTTGACGTCAGATCGATCGTATCTCTGATCATCTCCAATCATTTGGGTATTTCGCCGGCTGTGCTTTGGTTGTCAAAGCATAGACGACATCTATCCAGATCTACAGTGTCCGGCTTCAATCCCCTAAATCTGATAGCCTTGAGCATCTCGAGCTTTGGAACGCATTCACATATCCGTGCCGAGCCACCGCCCACTTCTCGTTATCCTCCTCCCTTTGCTCTCTCACCATATCGGATGATAGACCCGACCTAGACTACACCATGAGTACGCCAAGTTTCCCGGTGCTGATTTATATAGTTTACATTTCGCCAATATGAAAGAGTTTACCATCCAAATAAGATGGCTATCGGGGACAAAATGCTCCATACGCCCTCTCCAAATGCCCTATACTACGAGTTTGGTACCGCCCGTAAATGTCGGACTTTCTTGCATCCCAGATAACTAATTGTACACTTAGGTCGCTTTGGTCTTTCCGACGAAGAATATTCCGAGTCCGAGCAAATTTCGAAAGAAGTGGTGATTGAGGATGCTCCTCTTTAGAAAAGCTATTCATTGAACGCCACCATTACCGCCCCGACTTACATTGAGCCCCGCCTCGGCCGCACGCTCAAGATCCAAATGGCTCCAAAGCTTCAGTTCTTGGGGGCCCTCGAACCCGCCCCTACGACATTTGAGTTTGGTATTTGTAAGGTGTGTAGTGTGTAAGTTCACCATGCCATTACTTGATTTACTTTATTATTTATACATTATGTCAATACGTATAACCAAAGTTTTGCTTTGCGATGTCTATACCTCCGCATTCCCATATCCGATGGGAGCTATTAAAGTTTTGGTTGTGTGCATGCCATCTCCCCGACATTAATGATGCCGTTAGTCTTCAATTGTTTCTCCCGCCTCCAAAAGCTCTATGTGAAGGTAACTAACATTTGATCAAAAAATTTATATGTACCTTACATTCCACATTTAGTTTCTAGCTTATATTGCTTGATGAGATTTTTTACACGCCAAATGTAGCCGATATTTCATGATATTTATGAATTGAATTGTTTAAGTGTAATCCCAATTATGTCCGAATAAATGTTCATTTAGTCAAATTGTGCAATCATTGTCACTACGCTTTTTGCACTGCTCAGCCCGCACATTTTTTGTTTGTTTCATTTGCGTGTCTCTTTGAAGGCCGTGTCAAAAAGGGTGAAGCACCATTATGCCCTTGATCATCTTGATTGTCTTCAAAGCCACCTTAAGAAACTAGTACCGTTAGATTACAAGGGCAGAAGAGAGATGTGGAATTTGTCAACTTCTTTATTCAAAACGCCAAAGTTCTCGAGAAAATAGAATTTTAGACAGGCGTGAAAATGTGATTTTGAATATTGGCAACGACAATGGTTTAAACCGAAACTAATGTTCAGTGCTTCCAAGGACATAAAAGTAGCATTTCACCCTTGTGCCGGTCTCCATTTTGACCTTGTGCACATCGTGGATATGCATGATAGGAGTATTGTTGATCTTTTTGAGCATGCGTTGTGTGTGACCGAGCATTATGACCAACATTGCTTGTAAACTCTTTGTGTCGTATATTGTACATTGTCGAGAGTTTACAATGGATGGAACTAGAGTTTCGACCGAATTGAGATATAGAGTCGACTCGAGTGGAATTGGGATGTTAGAAGGCTATCCAACGCTGAATTTGTGGTGAATATGCCTTCTAAAGCTGTCCTAAATCGCTTGTTAAGATGAAACAGATCAAATTCATTACCTCATATGTTGTTGCTGCGGGTAGAGGAGTATGATGGAGATCCGCAGTCTTTTCAAACCTTGAAAACAATTTGGATTAAAGCCTATGGTATACCCGATATTGTAAGAATAGAGTTTGCTATACTTGAACTAGCAAAATTGGTGGGGGCTCTAGAAAAGTGCACAAACCATCACTAAAATGGAAATCGCTGTGGATACAAATCTCTTGCAAGAATCCCTATGAGATCAAAGGTGCCTCGTATGTTCATAAATACCAAAGGGAGGAAAATTCACCGGTTTTACTCGATAAACCGCCACAAGTACCTCTCAACCAACCCGATGATGATGACTTTGATCTAGAAGATGATGAGGTAACAGATGAAGATGAGCCTGAATCCCGTGAATTCAATTTTGCTTCCAACCAATCACCTCCAAAAGAATCGATCGTTCCCCGAACATCTAATCATGGAAAGAAAGTAACAATGACTTTTTAGAGATATTGGGATATGAAATTGAAAATAGTGGGAATCGTGAAGCAATACCAAGTAAGGTGGGAGAAGATGCAGATACTATGAATGTATGGGTACCTGATGACATCAGGTCCACAACCCCGATACCCACCAAGGATTCAGACCTTGCTATCCTAGGGTTTGTGGACACTAAAGAGGAATTACAGCAGACAAAGACATTGGCAAATAGAAGTTACCTGCTGAAGTGGTTAGCAAAGAGGTAGACAATATGACTTCAACCAATAAAGATGTAGAAGACCAACCTGAGATACGTAGGTGTTGAAGCCGCTGCGCACAACAAGACACACTAATAGAGTTAAGGATACCGAGGTCGTGGTGGAAGACAAAGCTAAAGCAAAGAAGTCTCGCAAGCATGATGCAAGGGGAGATGTGGACCATATGGAAGACACGCAACAACATGGCCATCAACAAGAAGTTGGTGTCCTCTCCTAAAGGGATTATCTACAAGACGATGTCGCTAATCAAGACCCGAAGCCACTCTTGAAGACCAAGATGAAGCCGGTGGCGTAAGAGATGATTCGCTTTTGTCCTCAAGCGCCCGTGATCGCTTCTTTTGGCATTCGCCGAATGTCCGAAGCATAGGAGGTGTGATGAGTACCGGTTGGGCTGAGTCGCGCCTTCATGCCGCAAAATAAGAAAAACTTAGGCCGTGGTTGCGTGCCTTCGAGCCGCATAGGAGGTTAAACTTTTGAGTCGCTGCGGCCGCCGCGTCGCAAAAATGTTGGTCGAAGTTATCATTTGAACTCGCTTAGTGGTATTATGAAGTAGAGTTATTATGGTAGAAGTAGTTGGTCTCGGTGCAAAGACTACAGAGTGCTTTTGTCTTGTAAACCGGTAACCCCTGTGGCAAGGCTATGGGTGTTCGTTAAGCTTTCAATAAAGCCGGGTGAATACCTTTGGTCTAAAAACAATGGATGGAACTTCTACTCATGTGTCAAATTTGATTGTGTGAACGCCTACCTTGTAATCTTTATCCTTTGTCATATTTTAAAAATTGAGATGCCGACTTCATAAGACTAATGACGTAACTTGTTTGTTTACTATGGCACCGGCCGCACGGTTGATAGTGCACTTTTATGGTTTATTGAAACTTTGCTTTCAAGATGACCGCTTGTGGTGTGGAACTCGATTTCTTTGTGTACACATCCGTAGTGATTACTTTGGTTGTATGAAGGCTAGTGTTATCAATGCATTCTCAAGGTGGTCCGATTGAGCTTTATCATGGCAATGAATCAAGACCGGAATGGAAGGGTCATTTGGAAGTTTTTTTGTTTCCCCACACTCAAGGACAAGCACCGCAAAAACCGAGGCTACCTATGCCGAATTGTAGATGCTTGTGGATTGATTACAATGAAACAAAGCAAGGCGTAAAAGCCTCGCCTTTGTGAGTTTGTGGATGATGAGGAACAGATTTTGTTGGGCTATCCTTCCACATGGAGGATGAATTTGGAGCCCAACAAAGCAGCCCAAACCAAATGACAAGCCCAAAGGCTTGTGCACCATTGATCTCGATTTGATTCAACGGTTGAGATTGCTTCTTGGGAAGCATGTATGGGGTAAGGAAAAAAACCCTAGCCTCAATTCAACCGAGAAACTATGCCGCCCCGCATGCCCGGACGACGTGCTTCCCCGCTGCAGCTTGCCGAAGGACCTCGCCGAGCGTAAGATCCTCCGCCGCTACATCCAACAGAGGAACAACTTCCAACTTGAGCCTCGCGCGCTCGCCGCAGGTTCCAAGCAGACACCGGACACCAAGGAGGTGATGCAAATACAGTGTACTATATAGCAATGAGCGTAGCAAATCAATCATCAATTTAAAGATATAGTCAGTATTTATTTGGCCCCCCGTAAGGCGCCGCGCTCCTCCGCCCCCCCACCCACCCCCAACACCCCTCGTGTGCCGCCACCACCATTCAAGTGTGTGGCAATATATTATATATATATATATATATATATATAATAATAATAATAATAATAATATATATATAATATATATATAGTGTTATACAAAGTCGCACAAGAGAATAAGTGTCCAAATTTAGCCCCAAAGGGAAGGGCATTGAATCAAAAAGATGCTTTGCCATTTTAACCAAAAGGAAAGGATCAATCAAGTATATTATAGGACCAACCTTTATCCAATTTATGAGAAAAGGGCAAACTTATGTTACATATTCAGCTAACCTAGTTCCACTTGTATTCGTGAGAAAGTATGTTTTGCAGGTATAAAAGTGGAAACAGTACAAAGTCACCCAACATTGAATAAAAGACGCCAAGGGGATCAAACAAGAGGACCAAACTCCCAAGACGAATTCAGCCCATGCACCAAAGATAGGCCCAACATATGAGGGCCCAAACGCCCAAACAAGAGAAGGTCAGGGGCGGAGGCCCAGCCCATTGGGGCGGCAAGATGGCGGCGGCCGGGCGAAATTTTTTTTGCCCCTCCGTTCCCGCCCCTTTTCTAGCGGTTTGGAGCGATCTTCACGCTGGGCGGTTGCATGCGGTGCAAACTTTTGTTCCCCGCCAATTGCCCTCGAAGCAAGGAGCACCCTCCATTCCCTCCTCCTCTCCACTATATAAAGAGGGGCACTTCTCCCTTGTACACACACATTCTACACTTGAGCTTCATCTTCCATACATATATTTTGTAGTAGTGTCCCTCTAGGTGTTCTCCACCTAGTTGTACAATTTAGAAAAGAGGAAGAGAGTGAGAGGAGAAGAGAAGAGGGAGAGCCGGGTTTGTTGGTTCTCGCTCAACTTTTGTACCTCTACGGAGCCGACTCGATTCGAAAGTAACGCCCGTGTTATCTTGTGGCAATTCTAATATTATTATTTTACTAAATTCAGTATTTATTTTATTATACTTGCCGGATCTCCGCTTGACCGGAAGGTTCTAGTCTTAGCGCGAGACTAGTTTCAGATCCGCTAGCGTAGGCGTGGTGTCTAGGCTAGAGTTTACCCGAGATTGCGCCCAACACTACGGAATAGTTGTGGTAGCCCCCGGGGTGACAAAGCCCGACTGTAAAAGGTTTTGTAGTCCACCACGCACGTGTTGGTGTTTTCAGAGCTTTTGGTGGCCTTCCCCGACACCGCTTTCCCGCCTTTTCGAGAATCGAAAGGTCACCGCTCCGGCAAGTGGAATTTAGTAAGCCCTGAACCTTAGTAATTTAGTAATTTTGGGAAAACCCTAGAGAACCCCTTTCTTCCTACCAAAAAATATTATTCCTACCCCGCCTTGGACGACCTTAATTCTTCCTAGTTCACTTCTCGCTCCTCGTGGAAATTGATACCCCTCGAATACTCCGGGTGAAAGCTACAACGGTACTTTCCGCGGCGCTAATGCGGATTTATCCAGGTGCGTTAAAAAATACCAACAAGCTTTTCGGGCGCCGCTGTCGGGAACGGTAGTCGCTCTAGGATCAAAACCAAGTCGTCCCGTGTATTTTTTTATTTTTACCACCATTTTTATGCACCTTACCACCACCATCACCACAACCACATGGACTCAACGCCTATCTATAAACATTCGGCTCCAAAGGGCGATTCGCTGGAGCCTCCACCACCATCCCATCCGATTCTTACAAATGGCTTTGAAATTCGCCCGCTTTCATAGCCATGGTTCGGGACCAACCCCTCTGGGCACGATAATGAAAATCCATATAGCCACCTTCGAATTCGAAAGCACTTGTGTTCTTGCCTCATTTTATCCGCATGACACAGAGACCATTAAATGGAAATTGTTTCCATTCTCCCTTTGGGAAGCGCGAAACAATGGTATGCTCATACCGTAGGAAGTGTTCACGGAAACCGGGTTGAACTTCGAGACAAATTTTGTCTTACTTTTCCCCCCGATTCCCGAGTCGCTTATCCCTTCGAATAGAAATTCTCGATTTAAACAAAAAAGAGAAGGAGACTCTAGGAGCATCCCGGGCCAAAGTTACTAAGTCTTATAAATACAGCCTGCATCTTTTCTTTGCCGCACTCAAGTCAGGCATTCTTTTGCCACTTCTATCTTGGTCTTAGCAAGGAGGATGCTCTCCAACTTGACCCTCTTCTAGAGGCTCGTTTGTGCATAAATCCATTAGTGAGGGGAAAGCCATTCTAGAGAAGATCTTAGAAAACACCCCATACACCGGTATATATGACGAAGCCTTAAGATCCAATAGAGTCAAGCCCCACCAACAAAAAGGAGGTATTTACAACCGAATTTGAAGTTCCTTCAAATTCTTCTCATAATTTGGTTGTCAAGGAACCTCCCGTTAAGGGAACATGCAATCACACTTCTTGGGATGATGAATCCCATCCTTATGCATGTCCCTTTGAATTCGAGGATGACCATTTCCTTGATGATGATTTTTGGAATGCTTTAGAAATTCCTAGATCGTAATCATCATATACCTTGAATTCCTATATGAGACATCAAGAACACTCACAACACATAGAGGGTGAACCAATTCATATAGAAGACATTTTTACACCTTCTCCCCTATGCCCACACACGATGTCTCATCGTAATTCATTCCCCGATCATCACCAGGGGAGAGCGTGAGACGCCTCCCGCAATAATAATTTCGATCCATATTTTGCGGATAACTTGATCTCCGTCATGAAAAAGAAAGTGCTCCCCACAAATAGGATATTTCATCAACGAACATGGAAGTTACATTCTAAATGTCCCATCCATTCCATGCTCATATGAAAATCTCCCGAGTCCATCCATAACTCAGCCATCTTCACCATGATCTACAACCCTTTCTCGCTCTCTGCTCATAAAAAAATTTTGAAAGGGTTATTGTAGATGCTTTTGTCTACCATAAATTTTGCAAATTTCGTGGTATCTCGGCATGAGTTTACGTGATCTACACTCAAAGGTTGGTGTTGAGGGGAAACCACTTCACCAACATTGGTTTCAAATTTAAAAGGTTTCCCAAGGACGAAGCTGCCTTTAAACAAAGCACTTCCGGGAGGTAACCCGCCCTTATGTGGTTTACCTTCAATAAAATTGTTCTTTTCAAAAAAAAAAAAACTCATTTCTTTTTTTTTTACCGCTTTAATCTCTATTTCTTGTTATAAAAAAAAACACTTTTCCTA
Organism: Hyparrhenia diplandra; assembly: GCA_015847255.1. Lineage (NCBI taxonomy): Eukaryota > Viridiplantae > Streptophyta > Magnoliopsida > Poales > Poaceae > Hyparrhenia > Hyparrhenia diplandra. The sequence goes on from JADLZK010010555.1 coordinate 100,834, forward strand.
TTAATAAAAAGCAAGAACATGTTATCAAGCTAGTATACACCTTCGGGTATTCTTGTTGCTAACCATTTCGTGTGGAGACAAAGAAGAATGAAGAAGCATACAATGCTTGAGGACATGAGGCTACATCAACAACAAACTTTGATGCTCATGGGTGATGGAACATACTCAAGCAGAGGAGGCGGAATGGAGACGGCAGAGCACGAGGCACGCATGCTTCCGCGCCACATGGGGTACTACCCCCTAACCCATAGGCCATCACTAGCTTGGGGAGGACCCCCACGGAGGTAAGTACCTACCTCCCCTATCATTTTATTTTATCTCTTAGTTTTTCATTTTCATTTCTTTTTTTTTTAAAAAAGAAGAAAAAATATGATTCCACTCCAATATGTAGTATAAGGATGCTTAATTTCTCTGGAAGTTGAAATGATGAATAGTTGCTCGCCTATAGTTCAATTTGCACCTAGTTCATAACATTGTATTCCCCAATGTTTAAGTTTATTGGCTCAACTTGTCTTGTCCTAAAACTTAATGATTTGTGGGTATGCAATCACATGATTCTTTCTAAGCTATTGCCGGATATGATATGGTAAAAATAGAATCTACTATGATTTTGTTCTAAGAGAGATTCATCATTCGGAGAATAATTTCCAAAATTCCTTAATGATCAAAATTTTAATGATAGCCTATGTGAGACACATGTCATACGCTTTTGATCAAGATTCACATTCACATTGCCAAAAATAGGTTATGGGCTAAGCTAGAAAAAATGGACGGTGTCCGAAAAACATAAAACAATGGGTACTTCGATACCCGCCTCTAAAAAAAAAAAAAAAGAAGAGAGAGAAGAATAATGGACAAGTGTCCGAGGGCTTAGTAGAGCCCACTTCTCTAAAAAAAAATAAGAGCTAGCCCATACCTTATCAAAAAGAAATAAAATTTCACTTGCACATCTTGATCAAGGCTTATGACTTGTTTCTCCTTATGGTTTGCACACCTAAGATGATTTAAGGAATCATTACAAAATCTCCGCATGAATGATCAATCAAAGAATGAATGACTAGTGTTTCTATGAAAACCGTTTCTATCTTACAATAACCCAAGAGTTTGGAGAATGTTATAAGCCCCATATGATTTAAGTAAACAAGGATAGATAAAAATGCCAATTTATTTAAACAACGGAAGAATACTTTATTATGAGTATGGTACATTTTGAAATATATCGGCATTGTAGCAACTCCCGATCAACAACCAAACACTTTAGCTATTTGCTCTGACGAGCAAAGGTTAAGCTTTTTGGGGACTTGTTGGCGTCATTATCGAGTATATTATACCGCCAACCTTTATCCAATTTATGAGAAAAGGGCAAACTTATGTTACATATACCTGTATTTCTAACCTAGTTCCACTTGTATTCGTAGAAAGTATGTTTTGCGTGTATAAAAGTGGAAACAGTACAAAGTCGCCAAATAAGTTTCAGAAGCGCATTGAATAAAAGACGCCAAGGAAAGGATCAAACAAGAGGACCAAACTCCGCACGGAATTCAGCCCATGCACCAAAGATAGGCCCAACATATGAGGGCCCAAACGCATCAGAGAAGGCCGGGGCCGAGGGAGGCCCAAGCCCAGGGGCGGCCGGCGCGACCGCGGGGCGGCCGGGCGCAAATTTTTGCCCCAAAAATTTTTCCCGCCCTTTCTCCGGGCGGTTTGGAGCGATCTTCACGCGGCGGTTGCATGCGGTGCAAACTTTCGCTCCCGCCAATTGCCCTCGAAGCAAGGAGCACCCTCCATTCCCTCCTCCTCTCCACTATATAAAGAGGGGCACTCCTCCCTTGTACACACACATTCTACACTTGAGCTTCATCTTCCATACATATATTTTGTAGTAGTGTCCCTCTAGGTGTTCTCCACCTAGTTGTACAATTTAGAAAAGAGGAAGAGAGTGAGAGGAGAAGAGAAGAGGGAGAGCCGGGTTTGTCGATTCTCGCCTCAACTTTTTTGTACCTCTACGGAGCCGACTCAATTCGAGTAACGCCCGTGTTATCTTGTGGCAATTCTAATATTATTATTTTACTAAATTCAGTATTTATTTTATTATACTTGCCGGATCTCCGTTCGACCGAAGGTTCTAGTCTTAGCGCGAGACTAGTTTCGTATCCGCTAGCGTAGGCGTGGTGTCTAGGCTAGAGTTTACCTGAGATTGCGCCCAACACTACGGAATAGTTGTGGTAGCCCCGGGGTGACACTCCCGACTGTGTTTTGTAGTCCACCACGCACGTGTTGGTGTTTTCAGAGCTTTTGGTGGCCTTCCCCGACACCGCTTTCCCGCCTTTTCGAGACCTGAAAAGGTCACCGCCCGAAGCAAGTGGAATTTAGTAAGCCCGAACCTTAGTAATTTAGTAATTTTGGGAAAACCCTAGAGAACCCCTTTCTTCCTACCAAAAATATTATTCCTACCCCGCCTTGGACGACCTTAATTCTTCCTAGTTCACTTCTCGCTCCCCCGTGGAAATCGATACCCGAATACTCCGGTGAAAGCTACAACGGTACTTTCCGCGGCGCTTATGGATTTATTCGGTGCGTTAAAAATACCAACACGCTGCGTGTCAACCTCCATCGCCTCTAGCGGTGACGGGCGATCGTGAAGACTCGAGACAAATACAGCGCGTGCACTTGCCGAAGGCCGCCCGCTTTCACGACATGTGTCCGCGAACGCCGGACACCACGCATACTGCGGGACTATGGCGCAACGCACGCATCGAACATGCGATAAAGCCATGTGCACGCCGCGATCGCTAAGCGCTCGTTTCACCGATACGCGGTCCGCAATACCGCCAAAACAACACGCATGCGCCGGGCGACAATGCACGCGTCAGAATGACCGCTGGCCGGGAGCGGGTTACATGTACGTACGACACCGCTAACACGCCTCGCTTGAAAATAAACGCCGCTGGGGGTAGTGGATGGACATGTACGTACACCGCTAACACAACTCGCCCGAAAATAAATGCGGCCGGTAGTGGTTGTGATATGTACAGACACCCGCTAACACAACTCGCCCCAAAATAAACGCACGACTTTAATTTGTGACCGCTATGCACTTTGTATGTTCCAAGCGCCGTTATCTCGCGCACGCCCGCATCGTGTCAAGCAACACGGACGGTTCTTGACCATGCGAAGTCGTGAATCAACGCACGCCTTGTAATACTCGTGAATCGGCACAGACGCGGGGCGCCAAAAGGTGTCTCAGAAGCAAAAACGCTGCCTCAATTAGGGTTGCATCCATAGCCGATCGGGTCTCAAAATGCGCCCGTGATGAAACGCTGCGGTTCGAGATACGCTGAATTCTGCAGACACCGGTTTCAAAAGCGCTTGCCATAGCCACGCCGCGCGCGCTCCACCAACGAAAAACGCTGCTCGATTAAGAAAACAGACGCTGCTACATGAACACGTGTTCAGTAATGACCTCCTATTATTGACGCCGTATTGGTCTTGTGGGACCATCCGTCACCTATTATCGACGCCACCCACCCGGCCGCGCGCCAAGAATGTCACAACACGTGACGCCGTTATTAGCGACGCCTCTCGGGCTCATCGGGCGTTATTAGCCTTTTTTACATAGTGATCGCTAACTTTTGTTTTGACGATTTTGATGATGTGGTGGATGATGAAGCTAAGGTGGATCACGGAGCCGTTTATCTGAGTCTCTCGGTCAATGTTGAAGCTCAACAAAAGATTCCTTGCCCTTTGAAAGAGGGTGAAAAATTTGTAAGTCTTCTTATCTTCGATGTTTTTTTCCAATTTTTAAGGTGCGTAGTTTGATTTGTTCCCTTGTCTTATTTCAGCTCAATTTTTCCCCGATGCTTCAACTTCATCTAAAGAGAAAATTGTTGATGTCGGTTCTATGAAGGATGTCATCGGAGATCATCCGACCGCAAGTGGCGATTGATGGTCAAGAACTTTCTTCCAAAACCGCTTTTGAAGTCACTTGAAAATACTTTGAAATTTTGCTTTGATAGTGGAGTTAATTTAGATTCTTACAAATTTGTTGGAGTTGGGATAGATAAACTTCGTTTTTCTTCCGAAGAAACCGGAGAAGCAATTGTCTAAGTGTATTGATGATGCTTTTTCTGCCTCGATGCCGAAGGTGAACCGCAAAGATGAACCCAATCGAACTAGCCGATGCTGGTATAAACTTGATGTATAAGGTATACTACTTTTTGACAAGTTTTTTCGCTTTTAGTTTTGTTTATTTTTATCTTGTGCCTTCTTTATTTTGATTGTTTTTATTTTTGTAGGGTGTACTTGTCAATCGTGGGCTTAGGAAATCTCTTGAGGATAGTGTACCGCTTTTGTCGTCGCGAAGTCTCTTTTGAGTGAGATCGAAGTCTTTGAAGGCTCAATTTTGCCGCTAAGGAAGTGGAAAGAGGCAAAGCCGTTGATGACCGGCATGAACTTGATAGGTTATATCATGGGGCTTCTCGACTTGATTAAGGAGAAGGATCAATGATTGAGGCAAATAAGACTACCATTGATACTCTTAGGAGAGAAAAAGCATCTTTGGAGAAAAAAGAAAACTCGAAACTCGATGAACTTATGATGCGAAGATTCAATAGAACTTGGGAGCCGTGGTAAACAAGCTTGTGAGAAGTGGGGGCTATGCCCGAGGATCCTTGCTGGGATCTTGGAGAATATGACCCATTTTTTAGTTGGCTCAGAGGCAAAGACGAGGACCTTGGAGTTATGGTTCAAGCCGCCGCATACTAGTGTCATGTACTCTACCCCGCGCACTTCTTCATCCGATGAAAGAGGCTAAAGATCCCTTTGTATGATACCTTCGCCGCAGTAATCTTTCAAATTTCCCCGAGATGCTATTAGCAAGATTTCTCCACGCACGCATCTATTATGCAAGAAATTTTTTGAGCAAGATCGGTGCAATTGTGGGCAAGAACACTGCCTCGAGAAAGTGAAGGAAAAGCCGAGAAGGGTATTATGTTCTCTTTTTATTGTGTTTTGCCTTCTTTATTCGTTTTTATTCTTGTTTCTCTTGTTTTGCTAACTTTGCCTTTAACATATTGAACTTGACATCTTACAGAGGAGGAAAACTTGAAGAAGTTGAAAGAGGAAGAAGAGAAAAAGCCCGTGAAGAGGAAGAAAGGGATAAAAACAATGTTAGTGAGCGAAGGGGCTAGATTTATGGATTAGTTTTTTTATTTTGAGTGTTTTTGGAAGGTGAAGAAAAACATGTTGACAAGGAGTGTTGTAAATTTGTTAAGTTAACAGCTTATGTGGTCTTGTTTAAACTTATGGTTTATGAACTTGCGGGCTACTATTGCCGCGGGTTAGAATGTGTTCATGATTTTTGTGGCTTAATTTTGACTTTTGAATATCCCGCGCAGTTCCTCGCCGTAAGCCTCGCAAGTAAAGATATTGTACCCGTTTTGCTCTTATGATTGCGAAGGATAATTTTGTTTTTGAAACTTTGGAATTTTTGGAGGCTTTTGGTAGTGTTGACATTGGCGGTTTTGTGGATAAATGCCTTGGGAAATCCAAAACGAAGGATTCTTATAGGATGCCTAGGGTTGTTGATTTTAGCAATCGTTGGACGTGTAATATTTGTGTAGCCAATGCTTTTCATTTTTGTTTTATCTTTTGCCTTTTCTTGGTTCTTAAAGTACTTTTTGTTTCAAATATTGTGCTCAAAAGCGCCCCCAAGTTTTATTTTTGGGGATAATTTTCAAGATACGGCGGATAAAATAATCGCTGAAGTTGTACAAGATATCTTGAGTGAAGCAAAGAACTAGTGTGGCTTCAAGAAGAATTTTGAGTGTGTAAAATTTTGTATATTCATGTTGTATGTAAATTTGAATAAATGTTTTGTATGGTGTATTATTATCTTTTTGTGTAATTTTATCTAAGTTCGAATCTTCAAAAAGTTGTTTATTTGTACTTACGTAAAACAATAGTGAGGATTTTTACTTAAAGTTTATAATTTTTATTTAAAAGATTTTGAAAATGTCATCCTATTTTTTTGCGAAGTAAGAGTTAAGACTTTGATTTGACGCCAAAACTCTTCTTAGAAAACGTTGTCCCCTTCTTTTTCGCGAAGAGGTAGCTTAAGACTTCGATTTTGAAGCCAAAATTCTCATTAGAGAAATTTGAAAACGTCGCCCCTTCTTTTTTGCGAAGTGGGAGCTTAAGACTTCGATTTTGAAGCCAAAATTCTCCTTTGAGAAATTTGAAAACGCCGCCCCTTCTTTTTTGCGAAGTGGGGAGCTTAAGACTTCGATTTGAAGCCAAAATTCTCCTTAGAGAAATCTGAAAAACGTCGCCCCCCTTTTTTTTGGTAAGTGGGAGTGAAGACTTTGATTTGAAGCCAAAATTCTCCTTAGAGAAATCTGAAAAACGCCGCCCCTTCTTTTTGGCGAAGTGGTAGCGATGACTTCGATTTTGAAGCCAAAATTCTCATTAGAGAAATTTGAAAACGTTGTCCCCTTCTTTTTTTAAGTGGGAGCTTAAGACTTCGATTTTGAAGCCAAAATTCTCCTTAGAGAAATTTTTGTAGGTAATAATTTTAGTTTTCTACTTAAATTATACCTACTTGTTGTTTATTTTGTGAAAACTTTTAGCCGATGCAAAAGCATTTTGCTTTTCGCTTTGTGATAAATGGAAGAATAGTAAAGAATGCACAAGTTGGGGAAACTACTTTCTCATTTATACTTGATATGAGAATTTACAATAGAGTTTGCTTCATTAAAAACCACTCACCCCCGAAGGGCTTCCCGAGTGGACAAAGAGTGCAGCTCTTGATTGAAATGATAAAATGCTTCTAAGAACTTGAATCTAACTTGCTTATTTACAAAAACTTGAAGAAAGAAAATTTCGGGATAATACTTACGAAGATCCCTAATGTTCCATGTGTGGCTTAATTTTTCTCCCTTGAGATTCTCCAAGTGGTAAGAGCCTTGCCTCGCTTGATTTTGTTATGACGAAGGGCCCTTCACTATGTAAAAAAGGCCTCTACAGCCGCGCTGCTGAGGGTTTTCTACAGTCGCGCTGCCTCGCCCATTAGGTCTCTAAATGTCCGACTTTACGCATCCTGTCGTAGCGAAGCGCTCCGAATCAGCTTTAATACGCACGGGATTTCGGCGCCTCAAACTTCCCGCCAGAGTGAGCCCTTGTTACACACGCTGGTCGCGGAACGCCTGCGGTTCCGGGTTTTGCTCGACCGGTTTCTATAGTATCTACGCATATACCTTTCTAAGATGTGATCGCATTCTCGTGAAACCTCACGCACCGCTGCATCGCGAATCGACCGTATCGCTGGCCCAAAAGTAGTGACGCCCGTAGAGCAGATACGATCAGAAGCTTCGACCGCATAGACCATTTTACAAAACCGCTCAGAATAATGACGCGCGATGTCGACGCTGCGGCGCGCGCCACGCTACCAGAATCGTAAACCGCACGCACGCCCACCACTGAAACGCTGTAAATCATTAGTAATATACTGCACTGCGCGGACGATAACCGATCGTAATACGGGCGGTTACGCACATACGCCAAACCCGGTCTCGTGGTTTCGCCATTTACGTACACATGTGTAGATTACCCGCCTCAGAATAGTTCGCTAAACCTTTTACGTGACGCTCGTTTTGTCCGCCACGCCGTCAGCTTTCGCTAGTTTACGTGACGTGGTTTTTTTTCGATCGTAACTATTCCGCATTTTCGTGACGCCAGCGGATGCTCGACCGTAGCTACCCGGGAAATTACAGATGCATGTCCCTTTTGTCAAGGCCGAGGTTTTTATTTCGCACGCTGTTTATCCGTGCTCGATGTAAACCGACGCCGAGACGCTAGACGTGGTTCACGTGACGATCGGAAACACCGCCGCTAATTATTTAGATATTACGCACGGATTCATGTGACGTAAACTATTCAAAACCCACGCACGCCGTTAGCCGTGGGGTGGTCTCCAGACTTATTCAGCTATTATTACGCATGTGTTAAGATGGGTCTCAGATCGCGTCGAGACTAGAGATGCCTCTAGAAAACCGAGACGCCTCAGATAATGATGATGTCGCAGACGCTTAGAACCGCCCAAGGGCACCATTGGTATTATTAATACATATATAATACATATACAATGTGTCCGATCACAAACAAATGGCGTAGACGCCAAGTAAAGATGGAAAATTCATGTGTATTTCTTAAAATTCATGTGTATCTCTCGAAAATTCATGTGTATCTCGTAATGTTCTTCACACGTACATACCCAGCTTGTTCAGTGGCACGCCACAACGCATTGTTCACAACACAAATAACACAGCTCAAATGCATGTATCCACCCGATCGCCATGCAAAGAAGGGAAATAGAAGGAACTCACGCTCACTTTAAACTTAATACCGCCTTCGTGGCTCGATGATCTCTTCCATGACAAACTTGGTGATCTCCTCTCTAATATCCTCCAAATTAATCAAATTTCCCGACAAATTAAAAATCCTAATACAAAGAAAGGTAGGCATAAGTGTTCGTTGTACACATGGTCTTTATTGCCAAACAAAGGTAGGCACATGATGGAGCCGCACTTGGAGTTACCTCGTGACGTCCGTGATGAACTTGTTTCATCGCAGCCGTGAAGTGGTGGGTCGGTAGAACCCACATGTCTTTTTTCATCGGGCTTATGACCGGCACCGCAAAACATACGTAAAACACGCTGGTTATTCATCAATGGAAACACGCACGAGTGCGTAACTCCAAGTGAAGCACTACTTATCGTACATTCTTGTTTGACCTCCATGCTTCTTGCCCGAAACATGCTTGTTTGACCTTGCCGCCCCCGCTGTTGAGCCACGCCCGCATTCTCTCCGCAGCCTACCGCACTCGAGAGGCACTCGACATTCTTGTCATGCGAGCCACTCCCCGCATTCTCAGCCCCCCCGCCGCCGTCTTCACACCGCCTACACGGTTAGGGGTGTTGGCGTGCAAAGGAACCATGTCCTCCCGATTCCAACGCCGCCACCTTAGCCGTGAGCTCATCTAGTTGAGGTCCAAACTCTTTCTATATGCTTCGCCAACGCACTGGGACTTCCCTTTTCTGACATGTCGGCGCAAGCCAGCCCAAAACTTCCAACCAGCCATACTAGACATACCATGCACACGCCCGTCCCGCCTCGGGTGCCCAGACCTCTATGAGCATATCTCTTTCCCTTACACCAAGGTTCTAAGAAGCACGGGCGGTCTTCTAAAACCTTCTCGATAAAGACCGAGACTCTTCACCCGACCAAACAATTGCAGCCTTATTACCCGACATAGCCGATCGCACCGTGCATGCAAAAAAATGCCGAGCGCGGTTCACTAGAAATTCATGCCAAGGATTCTTGATGCTATTGTGGAGTAAGTAAGTGTCCTCCTTCTCCCCACACTTCAAACTTTGCCTCATAACCTCCCCGGCCCCGTGTAGTGGTCATGCTTGTTCTTCTCCCTAAGCCGCTTGTATCTCTCACTTGTTGCCGCTGCCTCTTTGCTGCTCTTCGCTTCAACAAAAGCGCCCAATCGCCCTTGGTGATGTATGGGTGCTTCACCGTGGCATCCAACCCCTTCATGACGTAATTCCGCACAAGATAGCTTTTGAAGGTCCTAAAACTTTTTGTTTCATCGACCGCCACGCCTTCTTATATGCCGTGGACCTTAAGTCGCTTCTAAACTCCAATGAATTCTCGACATAGTTCTCAAATAACAATTCCTTTGTTGCAAAAGACTTAAGGAAGAGATCAATATGTGAGCAAGGGGACCCTTTGTCTAGCAATCGCACCAAAGAAGTCTCTTCATTCTTAGCATGGCCACCTTCTCGCTGGGAAAACCCGCTCCGCTTGAGCGCCGTGACAACTATCTTGCCTTCTCGCCACCTTGTGTGTGTCCCGACCCTCCGCCAAGACCGAAAGCCGATGGCTACCCCTCTCCAAAGAAAAAATCCCGAACGCCCTGCGTGGTACCATCATCTCTCTCTTGCTCTATCTCTTCATATGTAGCTCTCCAGCCATCCTCTAGAGAATAAGTCGTTTCATTGCCGATGATGTTGTAAATGTGCCATCGACACCTACATCAAACAGATTTAGGTTACACATGTAGAAGTCAACAGCCTAGCACTAAGCAAAAAGCTAACAATAAGTAGGGTTTGTATATCACATAGCCGCAGCCTTACCATTTTTGAGCGCCGTTAACACCAAAGACACACGCACAAAGCTTCACCGCAGTTCTAGGGGCGAGGAAAAGGTACGCCATTGTTCTATCTTGAGCATGTATATTCATCTCTATAAATAAAATAAGCAAACTGTAGTTGCGCTTCCTATGACAAAACCACACAGATAACAACATTATAGTAACACTCGTGTGTCAAGTTCAAGATCTACAACTAAAAAATATCCATGTGAGGATAAAATTATACAGTTCAATTCAAACATATGGTTTTTTTATGAGCACTAAACAAACCATAGAGAACAAATAAAATGTCGAAAACCTGAAAGGAAGCCGTAAATATGTTTAGCAACAGCTCATTTAGTGGGAAAATTTTTGTAAGACAAGATAGTAGTAGTACTCGACTTAAGCAAATGTTGTTCTCATGCTTGTGAATTCATCTATGAAGAAAATAAGTAGTAGAATTATCGGCATTCCTCACTACTTAAAAAAAAAGCAAGGAAACCTTTTCCTAGATTGTAAATGTGTTGGTTGTAATATGAATGAGACCATCCAACACCTTTTCCTAGATTGTCCCTTGTATTTGAAAATTTTTTGATAATTGGAGGATCATCTTTTTATGCTACCGACTAAACTAGTTTAGATCTACATAAGCCATATGTTTGGTACATGGCTTACTAATCGTAATAAAAGGATTAGAAACTTGATTTGGGTTGGCGCCACGCCTATAAGTCGGGCCATTTGGCGCCGCCAAAAACGATATTATCTTTAACAAAATGGAAGTTTTTCGTTGTCGAAGGTTATTTTCGATGAGCCTATTGGCTGCGTACCGAGCCCGCTTGCAAACAAGTGATTAACAAGACAAGAACACACTCTCGCTAATTAGCATAAAACTAGAAATGATTACTTTGAGTTTTCCCTATAGAGGGTGGAAGCACATTTATCATTTGCTTTAGTTCTCTTTATCCGCTTTTAGAGACTTGTTTTTGCTCTACCTTTTTAGCCACTACATGTAATAATTGGTCGTGGTACATCCTCGGATGTAGAGGCCGGATGTTTTTCTCATCCATTATCTAAAAAAGCTTCGTCGCCTCGAATGTATTTGAAAATTTGAGTTACCTGAAATTAGCCAGCCCTAATATTAATATATTATACGCTCAATTATGTAATAGGTAGCCCGTGAGGACTACACAATCCATAGAGGCAATGTATCATCACAAAAATTGCACTCCCTCTCGTTTCCAAATTGTAAGTCGCTTTTGACTTTTTGGTTCGCCCATTTTGCTATATATCCAAGCATATTATTGTATCTAGATACATAGCTAAATGGATGTACCAAAAAAGTCAAAGTTTACTTAAAAACTAAAACGGAAGAAGTAGTTCAGAATAGAGGAATATAAACAAACCGTAGTTTAGCAACAGCTCGCTTAGTGGGAAAAATTTTTGTAAGACAAGATAGTAGTACTCGACATGAGCGCCGCTGTTCTCAAGCTTGTGTATTCATCGATGAAGAAAATAAGCAAAGCAGAATTATCACCTTCCTCACTACCGGGCGTAATGAAAAATCAGGTAACACCGATGATGCGTTGATGCCCTGAAATCACCAAGTAGCTACGCCGCCTCGAACAGATTTGAAAATTTCACCACCCGAAAATTAGCAAGGCCCTACTATTATACAAAGCTCAATTCTGTAATAGGCGCCTATGAGGACTACACAATCCACAGAGGCAATGCATCACAAAATTGCACTCCCTCCGTTTTCAAGGAAGTCGCTTTGACTTTTTTGTTCGGCCCATTTTGCTATGTATCCGTGCATATTATTGTATCTAGATACATAGCTAAATGGATGTACCAAAAAAATCAAAGCTTAATTTACAAACTGAAGCGCAGGAAGTAGTTCAGAATAGAAGAATATAAACAAACCGTAGTTTAGCAACAGTCGCTTAGTAGGAAAAAATTTTGTAAGACAAGATAGTAGTAGTACTACTGTGAAAGCAAAATGTGGTTGTTGAGCTTGTGTATTCATCTATGAAGAAGATAAGCAAAGAGAATTATCGCCTTTCCTCACTAGGCAAAACCGAAAGGAAGCCGTAAATGTGTTGGTTGTAATACTAATGAGACCATCCAACACCTTTTCCTAGATTGTCCGTGATTCGAAAAACGGTATGGAGGATCCTCTTTTATGTTATCGGCCTAAACCAATTTTAGATCTACATAAGCCATATGTTTGGTACATGGCTTACTAATCAAAATAAAAGGATTAGAAACTTGATTTGGGTTGGCGCCATAGCTATAAGTCGGGCTATTTGGCGCCATTTAAAACGATATTATCTTTAACAAAATGGAAGTTTTCTCGCTGTCGAAGGTTATTTTTATTTTCGTGATGAGCCTATTGGTCGCGTACCGAGCCCAATTTTGCAAATAAGGATGAACAAGACAAGAACACACTCTCGCTAATTAGCATAAAACTAGAAATGATTACTTTGGAGTTTCCCTATAGAGGGTGGAAGCACATTTATCATTTGCTTTAGTTCTCTTTATCCGCTTTTAGAGACTTGTTTTGCTCTACCTTTTAGCCACTACATGTAATAATTAGTCGTGGTACATCCTCTGATATAGAGGCCGGATGTTTTTCTCATCCATTATCTAAAAAAAGCTTCACGCCTCGAACAGATTTAAAAATTTCAACCACCGAAATTAGCCGTGCCCTAATATTAATATATTATATAGTTCAATTCTCAGAATAGGCAGCCCGTGAGGACTACACAATCCATGAGGCATGTATCACAAAAAATTGCACTCCCTCTCGTTTAAATTAAAATGCTTTTGACTTTTTGGTTCGGCCCATTTTGCTATATATCCAGCATATTATTGTATCTAGATACATAGCTAAATGGATGTACCAAAAAAGTCAAAGTGACTTACAAACCGAAATGGAAGAAGTAGTTCAGAATAGAGGAATATAAACAAACCGTAGTTTAGCAACAGCTTTTTTAGTGGGAAAATTTTTGTAAGACAAGATAGTAGTACGACATAGCATAGCTTAGTGTTCTCAAGCTTGTGTATTCATCGATGAAGAAAATAAGCAAAGCAGAATTATCACCTTTCCTCACTTCCTAGCGAATCGAAAAATTCAGCGACACCGATGATGCGCTGATGCCCGGCCGAGGATGGAAATCACTAAGTAGCTTCGCCACCGAACAGAGGTCCCAAACCCGGTAAAGGAGGAGGGTTGCGTTAAGTTTGGCTTAACCAAAAAAAAAAATAGCCACTCTAATAGACGGAGGCAATGTGATCACAAAAATGAGACTCCCTCCGTTTCCAATAGTCGCTTTGACTTTTTGTTCGCCCATTTTGCTATATATCCGTGCATATTATTGTATCTAGATACATAGCTAAATGGATGTACCAAAAAAGTCAAAGTTTAATTTACAAACCGAAACGGAAGAAGTTGTTCAAGAATAGAGGAATATAAACAAACTATAGTTTAGCAAATGCCGCTTAGTGGGAAAGTTTTTGTAAGACAAGATAGTAGTACTTCGATGCAGCGCTTAGTGTTCTCAAGCTTGTGTATTCATCGATGAAGAAAATAAGCGCAGTAATTATCACCTTTCCTCACTTCCCGGGCGATCGAAAAATTTCAGCGACACCGATGATGCGCTGATGCCCGGCCGTAGGATGGAAATCACCAAGTAGCTTCACACCGAACAGAGGTCCCAAACCCCGGTAAAGGAGGAGGGTTATGCTAAGTTTGGCGTAACCAACAGAAAAAATAGCCACTCTAATGGACAGAGGCACGTATCAAAATGGCACTCCCTCCGTTTCAAATTGTAAGTCGCTTTTGACTTTTTGTTCATCCATTTTGCTATGTATCCAGTGCATATTATTGTATCTAGATACATAGCTAAATGGATGTACCAAAAAGTCAAAGCAACTTACAAACTAAAGCGGAGGAAGTAGTTCAGAATAGAAGAATGTAAACAAACCGTAGTTTAGCAACAGCTCGCTTAGTAGGAAAATTTTTGTAAGACACTATAGTAGTAGTACTCGACTAGTAGCGCCAGCTTTTGTTGAGCTTATGTATTCATCTATGAAGAAGATAAGCAAAGAATTATCGCCTTTCCTCACTAGGCAAAACCGAAAGGAAGCCGTAAAATATGTTGGTTGTAATATGAATGAGACCATCCAACACCTTTTCCTAGATTGTCCCGATTCTAAAAAACGGTATGGAGGATCATCTTTTATGCTACCGGCCTAAACCAAAATTTAGATCTACACAAGCCATATGTTTGGTACATGGCTTACTAATCGTAATAAAAGGATTAGAAACTTGATTTGTTGGCATCACGCCTATAAGTCGGGCCATTTGGCGCCGCCGAAACGATATTATCTTTAACAAAATGGAAGTTTTCTCGTTGTCGGAAGGTTATTTTCGTGATGAGCCTATTGGCTGCTGTAGATCGAGCCCGCTTGCAAAAGATGATGAACAAGACAAGAACACACTCGCTAATTAGCATAAAACTAGAAATGATTACTTTGGAGTTTCCCTATAGAGGGTGGAAGCACATTTATCATTTGCTTTAGTTCTCTTTATCTGCTTTTAGAGACTTGTTTTGCTCTACCTTTTAGCCACTACTTGTAATAATTGGGTGGTAGATCCTCTGATGTAGAGGCCGGATGTTTTTCTCATCCATTATCTAAAAAAAAGCTTCATCGCCTCGAACAGATTTGAAAATTTCAAGTCACACTGAAATTAGCCAGCCCTAATATTAATATATTATACGCTCAATTCTCAGAATAGGCAGCCCGTGAGGACTACACAATCCACGTGAGGCAATGTATCACAAAAAATTGCACTCCCTCTCGTTTCCAATTTAAAGTCGTTTTGACTTTTGGTTCGGCCCATTTTGCTATATATCCGTGCATATTATTGTATCTAGATACATAGCTAAATGGATGTACCAAAAAGTCAAAGTGACTTACAAACCTAAAACGGAAGTAGTTCAGAATAGAGGAATATAAACAAACTGTAGTTTAGCAACAGCTCGCTTAGTGGGAAAATTTTTGTAAGACAAGATAGTAGTACTTATGTGAGCGCTTAGTGTTCTCAAGCTTGTGTATTCATCGATGAAGAAAATAAGCGCCAGTAATTATCACCTTTCCTCACTTCCCCGGTGACTAAAAAAATTCAGCGACACCGATGATGCGCTCATGCCCAAGTGGAGGATGGAAATCACTAAAGTAGCTTCACACCGAACAGAGGTCCCAAACCTGTGTAAAGGAGGAGGGTTGCGTTAAGTTTGGCGCAACCAACAGAAAAAATAGCCACTCTAATGGACAGAGGCACGCATCACAAAATTGCACTCCCTCCGTTTCCAATTGAAGTCGCTTTGACTTTTGGTTCATCCATTTTGCTATGTATCCAGGCATATTATTGTATCTAGATACATAGCTAAATGGATGTACCAAAAAAGTCGAAGCGACTTACAAACTAAAGCGGAGGAAGTAGTTCAGAATAGAAGAATATAAACAAACCGTAGTTTAGCAACAGCATGCTTAGCGTGAAAATTTTTGTAAGACAAAATAGTAGTAGTACCGATGCAGCGCTTAGTGTTCTCGAGCTTGTGTATTCATCTATCAAGAAAATAAGCAAAGAGAATTATCACCTTCCTCACCCGTGGCGGCCGAAAAAAATTCAGCGACACCGATAGCGTTGATGCCGGGCCGTTGGATGGAAATCATCAAGTATCCATGTGAGGCTAATATTATACGCTCAATTCTCGCAATAGGCGGTCTATTAGGACTACAAGAACTACGCCACGTAACACAAAATAAATTAGATGTAGTTCAGAATAGAATAGTATAGACAAACGCAGCTTTTAGTAACATTTCATTTAATAGGAGCAGCCATTGTTCTTGAGCATGTATATTCATCTATAAAAAAATAAGCAAAGAGTAGTTGCAGCCTCCTAAAACAAAAACACAAAGGTAACAACATTAATGTAGTAGCCAGTGTCAAGTTCAAGATGTACAACTCAATACATCCATCTCGTGATATAGTTATACGCTCTCACTCAGAATAGGCGCCTATGAGGAGTAGACGAGAGCCCTGTTTCGCTTGTTCTTGCAATCTTGCTTCATCTTGTTTTAGCTTATTCTCTCACAGATACTATTAAACAAGCGTTTAACAGTGCTCTCAAAGCACGATCAAAAAAAAAAAAAAAGGTAGTTCAGAATAGTGGAGTATAAAGAAACTATAGTTTCGTATGTTCATTTAATATGCACATTTTTGTATGACAAGATACCCGTAGTACTCTACAGGCGCTTATGTTTACTTGAGCACGATATTCATCTATAAAGAAAATAAGCAAAGAAGTGGATAACAACATTGTAGTTATATATAGTAGCAAATGCCCGGTAGCAGTGAGGTGTCAAGTTCAAGATGTACAACTCAATATATCCATATTATGAGGATAAAATTATAGTTCATTTCAGACGTAATAGACAAGATGTGAGGACTAGTCGACTGCTTGCTTGTGCTTGCTTCATCTTGTTTCAGCTTATTTCTCTCACGCATGTAATACTATATATTAAACACAAGTTTAACAGCTTCGTGAGGCAATGCATCATGGAAAACAAAAAAGGTAGTTCAGAATAGTGGAATCTAACAAATCAGAAGTTCAAGAACAAAGAGGGGCACGCATACAAGATTGATGGGCTAGATATCAAACTCCTAGAATGGCCGGCCGGCTCGGGTGGAGGAAGAAGCCGCCGGAGAAGGAGGTCGCCGGGCGGAAGCGGGCGCGGGCTTGAATGGCGCTGGATGCGCCGGGCGGTGGCGGCGGCCGATGAGGCGGCCGGAAACCCTAGAGTCGCCTCGCAGGAGGAGTGTGGCTAGGAACCAAACACCCCGATCGAAATGAATCGCCGCCTGCGGACGAGGCGGGTAAAATTTTTTGAGTTTTGTAAAGGCTCACCACAGAAAAATCGAGCGAAAAATTGGGCGGCACAAGTAAAACGTATAATAAGTTGTTCTACCTGATTTTGGCCGATTGAATGATATTTCGCGGAAAGAGAAGCCACTTCACCGCAACCGGGCGCGTGGTGGGGGCCGCCCCGCCGTGGTCATAGTGCGCACTGCGGAGGGGCCGCCCCGCCGATCTACTACCCGCTTGCTTTCTCCTCTCAGATATGCTTCGCTTCTCGCGATTCATTCCATCTCTCGCCTCTTCCATCCCTTCTCCCAACTGAGCTTGAGACGCGATGTCTCGATCTCCTTTGGCGGAGTCGCCCCGAGGTGGACGGGCGAGGAATAGGCTTCAATGGGATCCAGCAGGAGCTCAACGGTTCCCGCCATCGCTTGTCCGGACTACGGTCTTGTTTCGGGTGGTGGAGGCGCTGACCAAGAAGGATGGTGATAACCGCGCCGACTCTACTTCAAGTGTGCTAGGAAATGGGGTGAGTATTTCGCTCTCGGGTAGTGTTGACGTGTTGTCCCCGCCTCCCCCCCCTAGTTTTGCACTAATTTGTGTGCCTGTTTTTCAAGACCCTAATAAGAAGTAGTGTCATTACTACCGATTTGAAAAGGAATACTTTGAGGTCTTGAAGGATCTTGGCATCATAGTTGTTCGCCCCTTCGAATTGGAAAGAGGAGTCAGGCCGATGAAGAAGAAGCTTCAGTGGGCGGTCCAAGTGGTGACACCAAGAAGAAAAACTAGGAGCACATGTTGGAGGACATGATGAGGAAGACGAACATGTTTATTATTCTCGCCTCTTTGTCCGTGTTGTCATTGGATGTGTTCTCGATGTAGTATGTCAGATACATGTGATGCCCGATGCAATGTTATTATTGTGGTAATTTTGCGAATATCAACAACGCCAAGGCAATGCTTGGTGTCAAGATTTTGCACCCGTGAAAAGTCAACCGAAAGTGGGAGTGGATCCACCTCGCGTTTAATAGGATGTCATCCGCTGACCCGCTGTTGTGTAAAGGCGTGAGTGATACTCCCCTCCGTCCAACAAAAAAAACGTAATTTTTGACCTTTTCAAAATCTAATTTGACCATTCGCCTTATTCAACATATTGTGTAAATTCCAAAATAAATTAGCTATTATTATAATATCTTTAATGATCTAATAAGTCATAACAAAATTGATAATATTTATATACATTATTCAAATAAAACGAATGGTCAAATTAGATTTTGAAAAGGTCAAAGAATTGTGTTTTTTTTGTTGGACGGACGACGAGTACTCCACGCTTGCCGACCGCGCGGGTTCGAACTACGCACACGCCGACACTAAAAAGCCGCTGCGTGAGTAATAAAGCGACGCTCAGGCCGAAGTCGACTCCACGACGCCGCCCCGCCACCTCTCGCGATCGCACAACCAGAGCGCGAACTCACTTCCGCGCCCGCTACATCTATTCGCCGCCGCCGCCGCCGCTATAAGCTTAGCTTCACGCGCCGCTTCTTCACGCATCACCACCGCCGGGCGGCGGCGCCGCCCCCGCCGCGCACCATGTAGCGGCTTCCGCCGGAGATGCTTGCATTGGTTGCCATCCGCGCCGCCAAGGAGGCAAAGGGTCCCATGGACGACTACCATCTCGCGCCGCACCTGTAGCGTATGGCGAGGTGTGCGGTGATGCCATGGTGGGACGGAGCATCCCACCGGAGTGGGTTTTCCAACGTAATAGGGAATGGCGCACTCGCCACCAATCTCGCCATCGCCGGCAACCCGAGGCGCGTTTCCGCAGCAGGCCTGCTCGCCCCGTTTCGATGGTCGCAACGCCGCGCTTCCCTCGCCGACATGTGCCGCGCGACGCCGCCGCGCGGGCATGAACTCGCCAGACGACACGCCCTTGCTCCAGACAGATGAACACCGGGCACCGATGACGACGATACCGCACGAAAGGTGTTGGGGGGGATCAAGGCGACGCTGTGACGGGCAAATGACGCGGGGGGCACCGCGAATCGGGCACGCCCCGCGACAGCAATAGCGGTGTTGAGCGACGAGCCGATGGTGGCGCCGATCCGGTTTTCGGTTTCTCCGCCGCCGCCTCGCTCGCCCAACCGGGCCGGGTGCTCGCCAACACGGCATCTTCGATGCGCCGCAGGCGGGGCCGTGGGGGCGACATTGCCGGATGGTCGGAGTCGGAGCGTGGAAGTCAACCGCGGGGGAGTGTACCGCAGCGAAAGCAAAGGTAGGATCAGCGACGAGTCTACTTTGTTCTTCGTTGATGGCTTTGGGCATGAGTGTACTTCATTCTTCCAATGCAGGGAGTTGCTCACGCTGCGGTGTGATGCCTTGCTAGATATAACAACTTTTAGTAGCTTTTGGAAGTGTGCACGCCGCCGTAGGTGATGCATATATGGTGTGCATATGTTCGATCCTTACCTAGCACTAGCAAGTGATGTTCAAGAAACGTAGATCCGGATGGAACGAAGACCGAGATGTTTTAATTAGTTGTAATATAACCGTGTGTTATAATGCTCACTTCTCTCGTTTTAGTGTACCACCATTCTCCTCGCCGCCACGCAGCCATGGTCGCCAGCGAGCACCCGGCCGGCATGGCTATAGTTAGCCGCTGAACTCTCTCCCTTCTTTTCTTATCTTGGCACCGAGGCTCGCCGGCTTGAAGGCGAGCTATTCCCCGCGGCCGCTGAGGTCACCTTTTGAACGCCGTGTCCGCCGGTTCACACGCCGCCGGCCGCCAAGGCTCGAAGCCAGCTCACCACGACGCAACAACCCTCTCGCGCCGGGCCCCCCCCGACCGAAGTTTTGAAAACCGCTTACGCCACATTCCCGATGCCTCCATCCCGGCCCATGTAACCTCGGCCTGCCCCGCGGCCGCCGAGAGTGTCGCCCCGCTCCGCGCGCCCGCCCGCCAACGCGCTACGCCGAAGCTCGCGGTAGGCGGGAGCCCATTCAAAACCCGCCATCCGATAGCATAGATAGGGGAACGCTTAGGTTCTAGGGATCACGGTGTTCGCCCCTCCCCGCCGCTAGAGACATCATCTCCGCGGTGCCGCGCCATGATGGACTTCTCCTCGAAGGGGTGATTCAACCGCTGGCGCCGGTTTCTAAGACGAGGGAACAAAGAACGCAAATGATAGAAAAACTAAGATTGACACGCATCATATTAAAATTAAACCGATACAAGGAAACAAGATAACCCAAATTAACGAAAGATAAAGAGATTGCCATGAAATGTATTAACCAACAACCGATTCCTTAGCAAATTAACCACACGTATCATTGTATCTTACACATCCACACAAATCGACAACAGATAAATTAACATAAAAAATAGAGAGAACCTAGGCCGCCTTTCTTGGCCTTCTTGGCCGCCTCTTACGGCTTCCCCGGGCGGTCGGGCTTCCCCCCGCCTCCTCCGGGGCTTATGATCCCTCGGGCGAGGGTATCAACCGCGAGAGTCGACCGGGAGGGCATAGGAGTTGACCCCTCTCCTCGAGGGGTTGATTCACCCTTGGCAGGCCAACATCGTTGGCCAGCCGCTCAGCCTTTGGTGAGGGCGGGCGCTGAGGCGCTCCACAAATAACTTCATCTCCTCCCGTGGCGGCCATGTCGACGATCGTGGGCGGCGAGTCCGCTTTCCCCGGGAGAGGGGCACCGAAAGAGAAGTTAGTGTTGATAACGGAGGGGGGGCGAGGTATAAATGTGGCGTTTAAAACACACGGTTGCTCGAAAACGTGAATCGACGACCGCTACGCCCAATGGCTGCCCCCGCACTCAACGGCATCGTATTTTCCAAAGCACAACCGACAGCTAATTAATTGTTTGTTTTTGACAAATTTTACATTGAACAAGTTAAGATTCAAATCAAATTTAATATAATATATATTTTGTTAATATATACAAACAAAAAAAACAGAACATATATTAAAAATGATTAAAAAAGAAGAGGAAGGCCGCCGGCCTAGTCCTCGCCGCCGCCCCTCCTCCTCCTCGCCGGCGCCGCCCTTCTTGGCCAAGGCCTTGAGGATCTATCCCACCCAACTCTTCCACCTTGGGGGCTTAGTGGTTGATCTTTTCATCCAAAGGTGGATCCACCCTTGAAGAAGACCATGGCCGCCCCGCTAGCTCCTTCAGCTTCATGAAGGCAATGGAGACGATCGAGGGTGAAATCCCTCTCGATTCTCCTCCGGCGGCGCCGACGCCAGCTCATCGGCCGCCGCTTTAGCCGGAGGCCGTATCCCTTCCATGCGCGTCCCGCTTAGGAGAGGGCGGGACATAGGAGTCGGTCATCATCGGAGTCGGACCTGGGTCGCCGCCGGGCGCTTCCACCACCGGATCCTGCCCTTGCCCTCCGCCCCATCTCCCCCGGTGCGCTTTGTTGATCCCCCGAGCCCGAGGGCCTATGGCGCCGATGATTGCAAAGAGAAATGGCCGGCTTAGAGAACCGGAAAGGATAAACGCCATGATCGATTGTGTGCTTAAATAGTGAGTTAGCCCGCCGCTCCACTTCCCCACGATCGAACGCGCCAACACAACCGCTTGGAATTTACGATAGAACGCGTAGTTTTAAATAGCGGGCTAAGGAGCGGTTTACCTCTAAAACAAATTTATAGCGAGAGCGCTAAATTGTACTTTTTTTACATGAACAGAATAGCGGCACCCCGCCTCGAAAGGCTATAGCGGCTATTTAAAAAATAGGTAGTGTACAGGCTCAAGAACTCTAATTTTCCTTTTAATCTCTCGTCAAAACTTGTAACTAGTCTTTCTCCCTCATAGTAACTCCAAAATTGATGGTTTTTCTTTCTATTTTTATTTTAAATCATGCTCTATCGAAGCGATTGTATTATTATTACTTCTATTACTATTTGTCATGTTTCATCGATAACATTTGAAATTTGAATTTCAAAATTACAACTTCAAACAACATTTTTTGGAGCATCTAATGATTTCAAATAGAAGAAGTCATCAACATATAAAAGTTGTACAACTTCTTATGATGTACACCTTTACACTAGTCATTTCTTCACCCGACGACGCACACAAGAACATTGTTCACAAGATTTACACATCCACATAGAGTTTATATGAAACTACGAGAGACATATCTAAGATTTGTGAACAATGTCTAACACTATATGTCGGATGGGGAAACAACCAAATTAAAATAAGAATTAGTGAACAGAGTGCTGAAAAGTTACGCACCGTGGCCGGGAACAAGGAGTCTCAGAGTAGTGGGCATCCATCCTTCGCTCGCCGCCCGCCGGTGCCTCAACCGGCCGGGTGCTGATTTGTTGTGTGAGAAAATTTCTCCGGGCCGGGCTGGCTTTTGTGAGAGAAAAGCACTCTTGGTCGGGTGGCTGAACCGCCTAGCCGAACGACAAGTGTGTCACCGCAGATGACACCGCGCTGCCCGCAAAGAAAGATGGACGGAACGACGGTGGCGTGACGTGGGCCCCATTCTACAAATGAGGGTGTAGGATACGCAAAGGATTCGCATGCAAGGGTGTGTATAGACGCCTTTGTGTAGATGAGTTCAGAGGGAAAAGGCGCCGCCCTAATTTTTTGTTGAACACGCCATGTCGCCATCAAGCACGAGTGCACCGGCCGCCCGATCATTAAGGGCGTGTTTGGTTGCCCGTTGTTGACACCTCGTTATCCTATACTTTTATATGTCAACAAGAGATGAAATAAGGACATAAATTGAATATATACTAAGTTTAGAGGTTTATATTAATAAGTTCCACGAAGTTTTGGTGATTTATGTATTTCTAGGGACTTAATGATAAATGCAGAGAAAGATGGAGAAAGTTCGAAAATACAAGACATATGATGACAAGATTTGACCATGAAGCAACTCAACCCGAAAAGTGAACTAAAACATTCTAGAAGGTACCAGAGGACACCGTAAGGAGCTAGAGGCCGAGGTGGGATGCCACCGGGCGGGCCAAGGCCAACTAGGCCAGCCGCCGTGGGGCCAACATGACAGCCTTCAGACTTCTAGGTCGGTTTACAACCGACTTTGTGGTTGTATCTACACCGCTATTGAAGGTCGGGTTTGATCCAATGGTCATCGCTCACGCCAAGGCCTATATAAGAAGACCATCCGCCCTCGTGGTTAAACCCTAACTCATACTAGTTCATTGTAATTCATTATCAACCAAAGTCGTAAGTAGAAGAGAGTTTCTCCACCGTAGATTAGGGGTTAGTTAGCTACTAGTTCTAGTTCTAGTTCATCTAGTTCTAGTTCATCCAAGTTGATTAGCGTATGTGATATAATTAGAATAGGGGTGTGCCTACCCGTAGTTCTCGATCTTCAAGTTTTACTGCATGAATTATCTTGTATCTATGACTTTGCACTTCATTAATAATATGTGTTTGTTTGTTATGTTCTTACTTTTATTCTAAAAGTATGATTGATATAGATGTAGTTTATGATAGATATATGTATCTATTCATAGAGTTTAATTCAATACTGAGTGGGTTAGGTGGTAAAGATATTTATGTAAGCGTGGTGCTTATATATGATTTACCCGCCAATGCACCTTGTATTCCCGGTGGTAGATCAGGGAGTGACAAATTCCGTTGAGTCCTTTGAATCCACCGCCTATAAGACAAGTGGACATTGATTATGGGGAATATCTTGTTTTGCTCTTGATTTTCTTGATAGTCGTCCGGATACATGATCTAGAGTCTACTATGCTATAGATGATAACATATGCCTTAGAGTAGATGTAATGACTTAGTAGGTTAAATGCTATAGATGAATTCTGCCTCTTAGAGTAGTCCAATGTTAAGTCTAACATAGTAGTTATTCTCTCTGCTCGTGGTGTGATGCCTCTCGCTTTTATTTATCATTATCATATTATTATCAATATTGGTTTACCCCCCCGCTAAAGTAAGCACTAGTAATGTAACCTCTCATAAGTATGCCACTTATTAATTATGTTGGTGCCCACCTTTCAACTATTCCTCCCCGTGGTAGAATATAAATGACAAAAACCCGGATTACCCCGTGAAATGCTACAGGCTGGTATTTATATCCAGGCGCTTATGGATAGACCTTTTATATTTATTTTAATAGATTGCGCATAAACACATATCACAAGTATCACCTATGCATTTCCTAGCATTACCGCTGGGATGACAACCTAGCACATAGTAGTGTTAAGAGATGAACCACACCGAAGCTCGATGGCTTATAGCCTTAGGTGAGATTAACTCCACCTAATGTTATAGTGACGCTAGATTTACCAACACCGCGGTGGCATCCCCCCTACCGCTCGCAACCCAACCAAAGCTAGCTAGAGTCGTTGTTTAATCGGGCATTTGCGTGAGATTCAAATTTGTGCATGCATGCTTGTTGTTTGGTTGCCTGCATAGTACATGCTAGTTGCATCACATTCAAATTGTCACAAGCTACAAGTCGATCACAATAAAAGTAACTAGTCTTTACCATAGCTTCCAAACTAAAACCCCTATGACTACAACAATAATTAGACTACTACGAGCACTAGTAAACAGTGCCACTGATCTCCAACAGGTTGGTTTACAGGTGGATTAACAAGTGGTTGTAGAAGGGGTGGATCCACCGTCGGCCCAAGACCAACCGCAAAAGCTTGCTCGGCCTCCACTTTGGTGTGTTATATTTCCTCGCAACTTCCCCGAACCCTTGTAATTTGCTCGCGGTGTGCTTCTTTCCGTGTTGAGTATTACCCTGTGTTCCCGCCATGATGAACTACATACCATGCCATTGCCGCAAAAAAGAAACAAATTGTAGGGAAACATAACATAGCATGGCTTATGTGCTCGTGAGTTCATGTAGAAACATCATTGGCTAGGTCATGTGCTCGATTATAGGAACAACGATCACAACCCCAAGGCATGTGCTTAAAGTATAGGAAAAACATCACAGTATATAGGGCATGTGCTCGATTTTATGAAAAAAAAACATCACAGTAATAAGGCATATGTAATCCCGTGCTAGGGTTTCAAGAACAAGGAGAGAGGAAAAAATCACCCGGGAGAGAGGAGAGGCCTCCGATCCATCAACAACAAAAGAAGAGAGAGAGAGAGGCCCTCGATCCACGATTCACAAAGCAAGAACAAATCGAGAGGGGAGAGAAAACCGACCGGTGGCAAAGAACTCTCGAGAGGGCGGGAAAGAGCAGGAGGAGGGAGCGAGGGGGATATAGGAAGAGATGGTTTAAAGGGAGGAGTGAAACCCCAGAGAGCTGCCATCTCCGTGTGGCCTAAATTGCCGAGCGCCACAAGACGAGGGAGCACCTGAGCTTAGCCTAGCCGGAGGAACGCTCGACGGGCCGCTCCTCCGAAAGCCCCGGTCGTGTCAGTGGAGCACTTTTGCATGAAAGGGGAGCCTAGCTCTGGACTAGGAGCAGTAACCAAACACTGACACCGCGACGACGTGAGCCCGGCAGTATATCCAGTGGCACCAAATAGGCCTTAAAATCCCACGCTCTGGTTTAACCCACCAAGATATCACTCGCTACCCCAACTGAGCGCGGACTGTTGAGCGACCGCATATGGAGACATGCTTGCAAGAGGCCTTCTGACTCAAGAACTCGATTTTTCTTTAACTGTGGTGGAAACTTGTAACTAGTCTTTTCTCCTCATAGTAACCCAAATGTGATAGTTTTTCTTTCTATTTTTTAAAGAATAATGCTGTACAAGATATTGTATTCTATACTGCTATTACTTTTGTCATGTTTTATTGAGAACATTTGAAATTTGAATTTCAAAATTACAACTTCGCATAACATTTTTGGTTCATCCAACATTTCAAAGCAAGATGTCAAGCACGTGAAAAGTTGTGAGTATAACTCTAAAGATCTACACCTTTATATTGGCCATTTCTTCATCCGACGACGATGTAACATTGTTCACAAGATTTACACATATCTCATATATATAGTTGATGAAACTATGAGAGAGATTTCTAAGATTTGTGAACAATGTCACTAGCACTACTATATCCGATGGGGAAAAACCAAAAAATGTAGATCTTGCTAAGTTCAAACTCTAGTTGAAAACTTTTTGGTTTGATATTACCTTGTAAAGGAAATCTAGGTCTCAATTTCAAAAAAAAATGGAAATTGAAATGTTTTTATGACCTCTGATAGACAAATCACCAACATGACGATTGTAACTCCTCAATTATCCATGAAACTTTGTAGTTTACAACGCTTTGATTTGGCATCATCTTGTCATGGAAAACATGTAACAGATTGAAAACATTTAGCTTAGAGACGCGCATTGGGATATATAGTTTCGTCAAGAAAAAGGCGTCTCTTCCCATTTCCTTAGACGGTTCCGCATCTGCGGGTCATGTCCGCCATTTAATCGCTACTGCTTCAACTTTTGTTCACCTCCCCCGCCACGCCCGTGAGCTTCCAACAAGAACCCTAATTTTTCTTTTTAATCTATGGTC
>JADLZK010010556.1:0-455052 GCA_015847255.1 Hyparrhenia diplandra
TCCTGTTTGCTCCTATTTTTTCTGGTTTTATCATTCGATTAACGCTTGGGCATAATTGTACATGCAGAGAACACAAGTCAGAAGATGTGCTATATTATGCTACTAAAACAGGGGGCAGCGGCAGAGGTTTCGCGTCACTAAAGTCAGAAGAAAGAATGAACTGCAAATGGTCCTCGTCATTTTGGTTGATTTCTGAGCTGTAAGAATGATGCATGTGGTACCTGCTGGAAGAGGAAGTATTGTTTTCTTGTTCTCTGGGAGCTTTTATTTTCTAAATAAAAGCTTTTATTGCTATGTGTTTAGGTTTCTGTTTGGTCATCAATGGCACAGTGGTATGCTGGAAGTATGAATGGTAATAAACTTGCATATTGTTAACTTCTGCTGCGCTGAACCTGGCTTTCTTTCATATACGTTCATTAATTTGGTGCTTTGGTCTGTTAAATCACATCGGTTTGGCATAAGGTTTGACATGATTTTTGCCTGTCAAAATTGAGTTGACCTTTATGGTACTGTAAAAACCTTCGGTCCGTCGCTTCGCCGACAGGTGGGCCTCCCGTAATTTCAGTCGAAAAAAGGAAATAAACAAACGCGCCCTCCACTCCGCATCCACCCCCCGCCGTCTCCGCGCCCTCGCTCGCGCTCGCGCCGCCGCTCCATCACCGCGCACATGCACGCCCGCACCGCCGCGTGGGATACGTTGAGGTCGCCGCCAGAGACCACTCCGCACCTGCACCGGCACTAACTCGTTGCCGCCTCGACGCCTTCGGAAGCACTGCCGCCCGCGAGGCGTGGTGGGGCTACCATTCGGGCATCGGCCACGCCATTGACGCCACCACCTATCGCCTAGGCGCCTGCGGCGGCACGGGAAGGACGGGGAGGAGGCGAGGAGGGGGTGCAGATCAGCAAGGTCGTGGTGCGGGGGGAAAGGATGGGGAGCCACTGGAGCGGCCCGACCACGAGGCCCCAAGGCCGCGCTCACCGTGCCGGTGGTGAAGGTTCGTGTGCTCATCTGGTCTCCAATTTTTTGTTTTTTTCTTCTGTGCTGTCGAAGTCAAGGAAGTTCCATATAGAGGACGAATCCATGGAGGTGCGGACGGATGTGCCGACTGCCGACGTCTCCGCAGACCCAACCGCCGCCACGACCATCTCTACCTACTCCACTTCAACCGTTTTCCCACTTTGCTGGCCTCCGCCGTCGCCATCGTCCCTCACAGTCCCGCTCGGTGCTGCGCTGCTGCTGGGCCTCAGCGAGGAGGAGTTATGCATCGCTCTCCGCCGTCATCGTGCTCGGCGGTGACGGCGTTCTGGATCCATGCCTGCACGCTGCTCGATGAATAATAAGCACAGGCTCCCCTCAGGCCCTGCCAGACTCTCCCGTATAGGTAAATCCTTTTTGCTTGGTCATTGCTGATTGATTCGAGCAGAACGCCGATAGGATCCCGTTGGGGGTAACCAAAGATTGCTATTCTTCCTTTCTTTAGGATGAGAATTTCATTTCTTGCACAAGTAAGATCCATCTGTATTATTTTTCACTCTTTTGCAACAACTTGAGTTGCACAATCTGCTTCATTAAATGGAGCTCCGGCACTTATGAGTAGCAATAGTCCCTGATTTCAAGCGAATCTGCATCTTGATTCCCCCCATTTGCAGGGGCAACGTGGAGCATCCTGCCATCATCGATCAGAGCGAGTGCGAATGGCGGAGGAGCTGCGCTAGCAGCAGTCCCAATTGGACACGTTGTGGCTTGTCGAAGCGGCTCTTTGAGTCTGGTTTTGCAGACCTCTTCCAACATCTACAGGTCAGTTTTTGACTGAAGCGTTATCTTGGATCTTATATAAGCTTGTTCTTGATCAAAAATAATAAATTGTTATTAAAACATATTTTTCTTAAACATAACTTATTTTATAAAATGTGCGCTTGCATTACTGTAGCTTTTTCTCTGAATTCATATACATAATACACGAATATGTTCTGAACATCTTTTAGTTAGCATCTATGTCAGGAATGCTCAAACTCTTCATGTTCAGAGGCTCATACTTGTTCATTAGTTGTCTGTCGCAATCTGAATGTTGTCGTTTTTCTTAACAACTGAAAATGAAACAGAGTCCACACTGCACAAGGCATTATTTGGAATGCTCTAGGGGAAATTAAGCTCTTCTGCTTGTCGATTCACAAATCACTAACAAAGTTTAGGAATTTAATCATTCACAAGTTTTGCGCAGCATTGTTAATGAATCACGAGTAATATAGTACATTTTGGTCAAATGTCAATGCAGTGGTATATGAAGATGATGAAAAGGAGACGACTGGCATTTGTTTGTGGAGATTGTAAAACTAATATATTGTTCTAGAGCGATGCGACGATTTTGCATTTTTGTTGGTTCAGTCTGCAGATTCTTAAATGAGGTATAGATCTTGGAAGTTGAAAATAATCCATCCTCTGCTTTATCATTTTTTTTTTTTTTTTGCTTCTCAAGTTCTCCCCAAACTTCCCTTCAGGGTTCAGTTGGTAATAATAGTCATGCCCAGTTTAACTAATCTCGTTACTAACTTCATTAGCTATATATTTTTTCTAAATAATTCATGTACCCACAATAGCATGGCACCTGTGATATTTAAGATTTGATACTCTTCGATTGTGGGAAGCTCCTTTCTTTGCAGCTATTGGTGCAGCGTTGTTTGAAATGTTCAGTACAATATCCTTAGAGCTTTGCTTACTGTTATTTTAGGTTTCAACATTTCTCTTTGCAAACCGACTTTTATTCAGTTGTGAAACCTTTCTTTCTATGCTCTATTAGTTACAAATGCTGGAGAACCATTTGCTAAGCAGGTTCATGCACGTAGTAAACCAGAATAGTTGTCCATGGAGTAGCGGTACCTGTGCTGACAACTGTTTTCATTTTCTTTGTTCATAATTTTTAAAGGAAAAAAAGAAGAAGCAACTTAGCTAGGTGGGCGAGATATTGCAGTGACTACTGAAATCACTAAGGGTGAGTGTAGTTTAATTTCTGCAAGTTTTGATATAATGTAGTGACATGACAAAGCTGGCTGCAAGGCCATTTGTTTGGGAAGCCTGAACCTGCATATGCTTTCAGTTCTATAGATATTGAGATGTGCAATACACTGACATTCAGCTCATTAGTTGTTGTATATTGTTATCGTCTCAAAGCAAGATGACATAATTAAGGCTAACACATTCAGTACCTGACATGTAGTAGTGGTTTAGAGGAATGTGTTGGCACGAGTCGAATAATTGAGTTCTTGCAACAAAAAGCAAACTGAATGCAAGAAACAAGTATTAGACGCAAAGCTGATTATTATGGAAAGAGTGGTCTAATTATCATTCAAAGCTGATTATGGAAAGAGTTCTAAAGGAAAGAATTAGACGCAAAGCTGATTATTATTCAAGTATGCATGTTTAGAATAATTTTGCAAATATTTTTTGGTTGGTCTGAATGTTCAGAGCATTTGGAACTCTGGAAATCCAGTGTGTAATGAGTATACGATGCTGTGTGAAAGTGGTCGTTTCTTAATAATTAAGTCATTGGTTTATTGCATTTTACAACTAGAGGTGATTATTTAGCGATTTACAAGTATTTCTTTACTTTGGATATTCAGAGATTCACAGTGGTTCAGTAGTTCAGTCTGTGTGCTCTATCAGAGGTTGTAGGTGGCAGTTCTAGATATTACATCACAGCAACCATATAGCAACAGAGATCAGAGTTGCAATAGTCAAAGTGGTATAAATATGCATGTGTTGGATTAAATGTTATCCATCAATCAAATGAATCTCTCCGAACACACTCTGACTACTTGATACTGACATTTTATCAGTTTCTATATCTAACTACTTCCAGTTTTTTGGGCATAATTTTGAAACAGGAGAAGAAGGAACTACGCCAATTAAGCATGATGTAAGTTGTTCTAGCATTTCTGGATACTGAGCAGCAACCCCTCTAAATTACTGAACAATCCTGTCAGACTTTATTTACCCAAGTGATTGGACATGTATTTGCTGAAGTTTTAGAATATGGTACTTTTGTATGGTTGTTAGTTCTGTCAAAAATGTTTAATTCAAGCATAGGGATGCTGGTGGTTACTCAGCTTTAATCTGATGATTAAGTTTGAGAGATATCTAATGGACACTTAATGGCTAATCTGTTTCTGTTATCAGGATATAGTCTCACCACAACTGTTGTCTTCTCAAAACAATAGATCAAGCCATTCTGATATCACTATTTTTGCAATCCATAGGAACCAGAGTTTTCCGCTGGCAAGTCCATCATAGGAGTTGTGAAGCTTTCCTATTGGTTGTTCATCTGTCAATCATGACATGATTTGTTTGACTACTTTTTATATCTGTATGGCCTGAATGCATTCAGAGTTTTAGAATATACAGTTAGCTGACGGAATGTTGAATAGTGGAAACATCCATCATCAGATACAAACTGAATTTCTCATGTTGGTTGCCGAGAAAATAAAATTGAAAGAATCAGACTGTTTATTGCATGAGCAAATGAAACGTGCTTTATTATAGAATCATCTTCTAAAATAGATAGAAAATTGTAAGGATAAAAAGATTGTATAGGAGTTTCAAAAATAGAGAAAATAATTATCAAGAATGAAAAAGAAATTAGCTTCTCACGTGATTTGAAACACCTGCGGGGAGTTGCTATCCTTTTCTGATGAGCACCAACCTTTTGTCCCGCTCATGCAGTTATGCTTCTTCGTGACTTGCTCTTCAGTTTGTGTTTCTTTCTGAGTTCTATATGTCATAGCCGATAGCATTTAAACATGGATTTTTAATTCAATTTATATTTTACAAATATTATTTCACTAAATCCATATTTGTTAATGTTCCTAGGTATTTCTAAATGGATTATTAGAATCTACACGGAGATGTTATGTACACAATACATGCCAAATGTAAAATCATCTATACATGTTAGATGTACATTTCAAGAAAAAACCGTGGTGTAACACGATTATATTTACTCAAATATTATTTTTAAGTTTGTATATGCGCCGCTTGTGCATGGTGTCTATCCTAAACGCTTGATGTCAAATAATCAACTATGTGTGTATAATCAACCATGTGTGAGATTAATTAGAAATTCAATTTGATAATCAAATTAATATTTTAACCAATAAATTTATAATTAAGAGACAGAAAGAAAGTTAGCACGGGTACATAGAGCTCGACGATATGAAACTAACACAATGAGAACTACTTTAATCCGTGTATAAAGGTAACGAGGAACGTGGGGACGTGGATCAACGATTTTAGATTCCCGGTTCGCATGGGGGTTGACCTCTTCAGAATGTATGGATCGAAATGGACGCGTGCTTAATTTTACAGCATTGTTATCTTATCATACGATCTATGTGTTTTTTTATATAAAATTTAGTTATTTCGTAGCAACGCACGGGAGCGATACTAGTATTTCAAAATTCCAAAAAAGAGAGATGTTTATCTTTTTCAAAGGAGCAAGGTAGAATTAGGATCATTACATCCACCATGTTTCCGCCACATACTCACTCCACCATACACCTCACACACATGCACATCTTGATTTGATTATATGATTCCTTTGGATCCACTGTTTGACCTTACAATATATGCTTTGCAAGTATGTATGAGCTGTCTCCCACCTATGAGCTCCACATAAGCCTTAGTGACAGGATGAGAGTAGGAATGACATACTTTGCCATATGCCAAAGTACCACATATTATGAGAGAAGGCATAACACTATTATTGCCTTAGTGAGGATCCACAAATACTACAAATGAGAGACTTGGAAAGGTCATACATAGGAGACTCTGAGTTTTATTTTGAAAATCTATAAAAACTCCAGAACAGAGGTGAAACAAAGAGCTTGAGACATAGTGCTTGACTTGATTGTTCTATCTTCCAATCACCCAAGAACCAAGAAAAGGTAAAGCGCCCCATATTTTTTAAAAGTAATATGAGTAAGTATGAAGGTCAGAATAGTTGCACCCTTTCTTGGAGAAGAATTCTTGTTTGATGACAAGTGTGTTTGTGAGAAATTAAAACATTGTAGCAACTCCCTGTTCCATCTCTTGTAAGCACTTTGCTCGGGGACGAGCAAAGGTTAAGTTAAGGGGAGTTTGTTGACGGTAGTTAACATATATCAAGAACCGTCAACAAAACATGAGAAATGCATAAAAATGATCACCATCATAGACTTAGGGGTTTAAACTAACAATTTCTATGAGTTTTGATGAATATATTATTTTTCAAGGATTAAACAGGAAAAGGACCAAGGAATATCCAAAGCATACGTATCCAGAGCATATTCCAACTTGGCACCTATGAAAGAAGAATCTAGAAGACACCGAAGCCAAGCCATGGAGGCTCGGGCCCACTGGCGGGGGGAGCACGGCCGAGCCCATGAAGAGCACGGTAGAGCCCCGGCCCCACCTATCAACCTCCAGCTTCCTAGGTCGGTTCTCCTCCGCCTTTGAGATGAGATCTACACTTTGTTGATCAAGATCGGTTTGATCCGAGGGGCCACGGTGCATCCAAGGTCCCTATATAAGCAAGACCCACGACCCTGGGCTATGAATCCAATTCATTATTTAGAAGAGAAGCCAAGGCAAGAAGAGAGATTAGGATAGCTACTCAATCATTCTAGTTCTAGCTCTAGTTCTAGATTAGCAAGTTAGATTCAAGTAGAGTTGAGCGTCGCCGACTTAGGATTCTAGATCTTCAAGTCATCCGAGTCCGGTATTATTTTGTATCCCTCTTTATTTATGACTTTTGCTCTATTCCAATAATATGTTTTTGTTTGCTATGTTCTTAGTTTTCTCTAGTATTATATTTGATAGTCATGACTGATAATGAGTTCATGCATTTATTCATAGAGTGCCTAGCTCAATACTTTCATTGGGTTAGGTGGTAAAGGTTATGTAAGCGTGATGCTTATATATTATTTGCCCTGCAGATGCATCTTATATGCTGGGCCATGTGGTAGATCGCGGATGTGACAATCCCTGATTATGAGGATAGTCTTGCTCCGTTCCTGATTTTCCTTATTAATCTCCATTATGCATAGATTCAGAATGGTTATGCTATATATGATAGTGTGTGCTAGAGTGAATGAATGACTTAGTAAATTATATGCTAATCTAGCTAGTGAGTAGACTATGCCTATCTTTGTGTGTTACCTTTGCCTATGTTATTACCATTATCATATCATTATTGGCTTATCCCTGCTAAGTAAGTATTATGTGATAGATTCTCTCATAAGTAATCTAGCTTATCAATTATCTCTAGCCACCCTCTCATTCCTTCTGTGCTAAAATATAAATAACGATACCTGGAATACTATTGGTGAAATACTATAATGGTATTTTATTTGTGCGCTTGCGGATAACCTTTGTTATATATTATTCAAGATTCAAGGAGCATATACGCATTTCTAGCTGGTACATCACTAGGGTGAGATTAACTCCACTCCTTTGGTAGTGACGTTAAGGAGTACCAACATACGTCTTATAGAACTTTACGCTTAACTATTCATGCTATATATGATGTGAATTAGAGCTAAGTTGAGGTGGCGGTTCGCCGTGCCTTCGGGTGTGCCTATGTCCTATGCTTGTTGATTCGTATGGTCGGAGTCCATGGGGATGTGAGTAGTTTCCTTGAACGCGGGCATGGTGCTCGGTTGCACTGGAGCCTTCAGATATGACGGTGCCCTTCGGTTGAGGTGGTAGGCGGCAGGTGGTGACAACCCTGTCCGTCTCTTGTATTCCCCACGTTCGGGTATTTGTGTTGTAGGTCGGGAGTTGTTATTGGTGTTGTTGGTCGTGGATTCAAGTCTCCGCTATCTCGATAGCATCTGTATATAGGACTCCACTAATCGATTCAGACCATTCTTAGGGTGTGTTTAGATCACCCGAATTTGGGTTGAAATTCCAAAATTCCCGTCACATCGAATCATTAAATGTACCAAAAGACGCATGCATGGAGTATGAAATGTAGGTAAACAAAATAACTAATTGCACAGTTTAGATGTACATTGCGAGACGAATCTTTTAAGCCTAGTTACCCCATGGTAGGATAATATTTACCACAAACAAACGAAACATGCTACAGCTTTCAGTTCGGAACAGTGCCATTTTTCAGGAGGCAAACACAGCCTTAGAGCATTGCGAGTGTCTCATCGAACCGAGCCGCATGCGTCAGGTCACGAAGGCACCCTTTAATTAATTCACATGCAAGCGAACCGAAGACTGCTCTAGTGTGGAGTTTGTTTTTTGTCTGCGGAACTCGTACGAAAGAATAAACAAAATACAGACCAGAGCGTTGCTCCTTCTACATGGCAGAATGCGTGTGTACGAAACCATATTTAATTGCTCTAGCGCCGAACCGTCTCTAAAGTGTTGAACTGAAGATTTTTTCGCCACAGGGTTGTTTAGATCCTGAAAATTAGCATCGTTCCGAACTGAAAATCACTGTAACACGTTTCGTTTGTTTGTGGTAAATATTATCCTACCATGGGGTAACTTGGCTCAAAAGATTCGATCTCGCAATGTACATCTAAACTGTGCAATTAATTATTTTTTACCTACATTTTATACTCCATGCATCGTCTTTTGGTACATTTAATGATTCGATGTGACGGGAATTTTGGAATTTCATGCCAAATTCAGGTGATAAACACACCCACAGTTTGACTGCTCCAATGTAGACATCGATTTTTCACCTGTTTTCTCTCCCCACGTGCATACATTGGAGTTGCCCTTATAAATGCCAATTAGCGGATGAAGTTGTTTTTGGATGTCCCAAGGCATCACTGTTTTGAAGAAGCCAGATCGCCTCTATAAATACATCTCCATCAATTGATTGAGAGTGAGAGGCAGGTTCCCCTGGAAATACATTCCGTACTAGTGTTGGGCTATCTGCAATGGGTACTGTAAACCCATCCTCCAGTACCACATAGAGGATGAATCAGCTGCACCGCATACGCTACGTGGATACGCTACTGGCGCACATCCTCCAAATTCAGCGGGATAGTGGCGGGATAGCGGACGTCCGCTACGCCGCACCAGCTCCACCTCACAAACGCCGCAAAGGGAGAGAGAGGGCGGCGCGAGGCAGCGCCGAGAGACGCTGTAGATGGCGCTGGCGCCGCGGCCGGGCGGCGCCAATGTTTTTACCGGCCGGGAGGAGGTTACCGCCGTGTGGCGGTTTGGATTACCGGACCGGTTACGGTAATCCGGCCGTTACCGGCGGTTAGGAATTTAAATTCTCCAGTCCATCGGTAAGTTACCGGTTTATCGAAGCGGTTTTTGATTTTTACCGCCGGTTTGAGCGGTAAAAATTAAAAACCTTCGGTAGTTTTGTTTTTTTAAATTTTTTGAAGGAATTTTTGATAGTTGGTTTTGACATTTTGATGTAAAAAAGGGCACACAATGCGGAAATAAATATCATAAGTCAATACGGATACAATAACCAAATGTGATGGGAACACCCCATAGTCGCATACCTGCATGATCGGGCATACAAATAATCAACGGCGCTACGACATATTCGGGAACCCCCCATATCGGCACGACTCCTCATACTCGGCGGTAGACATAATAGAGATACCTCGGCCTTTGAAGCGAGACTAGCCTTGTAATCTTGCCAAGTCAACCCCCGACCATCGCTGTTGTCTCCCATTCTTCAACCAACCGATTGTAAAAATCGGGTCTTGCCATTCAAACACCCATCTAGTCATAGGCTGGGCGACGCGTCAGGAATGGGATAGTTGTAAGAAGCCTGCGAGGTGTCGCTGTACGAGGATGAGGAGTATTGTGGAGTGCCGTAGTCCGCCGCTGAACCGTACATCCTCTGCGATTCCGGTTGGCCATGGTCCCGGTCTTGAGTGGCATGTGTGAACGGCTCGCCTTGCAATCATCCATAATTAGTGGGGTTCGATAGAAACAATTATGCGTATGTAGGTTGAAGTGCAATTGATACCTGTGAAATGAAGACCGGTACCGTCACCGCCATACCCTCCACCACCAGCACCACTCCCACTAGCACCGCCACCGCCATACCCTCCACCACCGCCACCGCCATACCCTCCAGCACCGCCACCGCCAGACTCTCCAGCACCGCCTTCATCGTTGCCACCATCGTCAGTCGTGTCATCACCTGAGGATGTGGTGCCTTCGTCGATCTTTGCCATCGTCGTCATCACCGGTTGTTTTCCTTTTCCTTTGCCGCCGAAGGAGCCACGCGTTGAAAGACACATGTTGCTTCCTCTTCCCCAAGTGAGTTGCACCCACATTTCTACGGGCCCAATCAGCGATACAATCATCCCCCGTCGCGTGACGCGGATCCTCGCTTGCTATGTGGTCACCGCCAGCGTAAAGCAAATAATAGCGGTCAGGTGGACATACAATTTTGTTTATATATATGTACATACAAATATAAATTGTACCTGACAATATTTGATGGCAGAGGGACGTCCGCTTCTTCATCATCATCATCAAGAACCGGTGCTTGGTTCGATCGGCCGTACTCCATCCATTCCCTAATCGGATTGCTCCGATCATAGAATGAGAATTCGGTGAACCGGTCAATGAAGTCCTCATCATCATAATTCCTTGGTGGGTTCACATCCGCAAGTCGCGGCGAAGGTTGTAGTTCACATAAACAAGCTTGTCCAATTTTTTGTCGCGACAACCTATTCGAACCTTGGTATGCGGCAAGGCAAATGTACTCCAGTTCCGCTCGCATCCACTGGAGGAGACACATTGTGAAACAAGCCGCAAAGCAAGGCGCTGCAACATTAGAGTACGCCGACCAAATAGCATCCACCACTGGGCTGCAAAGGCACCACATTATATTAGCTATATGTTTGAGTTTAAGAAACCTATTGGGCCACAATATATGAGGTACAAAGGCAGCACATTACATGGGGATGTCCTTTTGTCAAGTGCCATTTTTCGAGCCAATTCCGTGCCAAACTCACCACGCCGGCGGAAAACCTCAGCCTCTGCAATGCACGCAGACGGCGCTCGCACATCCGTCATTCTCTCAAATGACTCCCTTAGGGCCACCGAACATTGTAGGAGTTGGCTCGAGAGTATATGAGAGCCCCTGGATTTAAAAGCGGCGGTAATTTGAAATAAACAAGCGGTAAGTATTACATATATATAGCTTGCAAAATAAACACAACCCATTGTCATACCCGATCCCACATACGTCCCGATGTAGACGTCGGTAATCCTTGTGTCCATAATGGCTTTGTATTCGTTCCGGTCTCCGTGTTTCTCCCAAAGAATGACTCAGCTTTGTTTGCGTTCTGGAATTCATAGACCACAGCAGACCATGTTGGGGCGCTTGTCTTGATCGGCAAAGCGAAGAAATCCGTAAATTGGTTGCCTTGTGCCGATGATGTATTCCAATGCATCCCACCACTTTGCATGCTTGACAATCTCGCATGAGCCCATGCACCTTCTTTAGACTTTGCCCACTTACTTTGCAAGAACTCAGGAGATCCCATCCTTTGCATGAACTTTTTCGTTTCAAGAAAACTCTCCATGAACATGTAGTTGGTCCCAAATCTAGTGGCATTCCACTTAACCAACTCACCACCAATTGCTTTCCTCATCATATGGTTCGGACCAGAAAAGTTGTGCAACCATGTTGAAATTCTCTTGCTTGTCGGCTATCATACCGCCTTGCATGATCGGGCCGCTCACCAATGTCCTTCAACATCAAGTTGATGGTGTGTGCAAGACAAGGTGTCCAAGCAATGTGAGCCCACTCATTCTTCAACGCCTTGCAAGCTTTCTTGTAGTTCGAGCCGTTGTCCGTGACCACATGGACAATATCTTTGGGGGCCAATCTCAATCACCACTGTCGAATCTCCCCGCAAAAATGCACAACATTTATTATTTATATACATATATGTAAACTAAAAGAACAAAATGACAACTATGTTTACGAGGTCCACTTACGGCGTTCAAGAACTTAGCATCTTGACTTTTTCGGTTGCATCAATTGACTTGTGAAACCATGTGATCCCATTGCAATAAATCAAGAAGTTGATCACACTCATTCTAGTTGGGCCACCCAAGAATCACACATCAAAGTGACGCCATAGGTGGGCGGTCCTTACGAAAGTGGAGGTACTTATCCTTCAAGTCTTTGACATTCTCATCTAAGTACTTGCCATCGATCTCCTTTCCAGTGGGTGACGTGACGCCTTCACCTGAAACAATAAGGTAATAATAAGAACACGAAAAATAAAGAGAACACCTCAAGCCATCAATCTCCAAGTATAGGTACTTACCCCATACGTGTCTCTCGGATGGCACCAATAAAGTACGGATTATCGGCATGACTACCAGGTTGTCCTACATTATGGAAAAACTTGGACCAAGCTTTACCAATAGCATGCCCGGCTTGTTTGCCCTTTCAAGCGCCCGGGACCTGTATCAATCCTTGGTTGGGTCATTCCTCTGCTAGCACCGCGGGCCACGCTGGTAGTCCTCCACCACTACGGGCGTCTCCCCGTCGAAGTAGATCTCTCGCGCGTGAACATCCTTTGAAATGGATTGCCACGTGCACCACCACCACCGCACCACCACTACCACCGCACCACTACCCCCTCCACGCTCATAATGTCCCCCTGTTTGCTCAACCCTCTGCTTTGGTACTCATATTCAAGTCTCGACCGCTCGGTTGCTTCGGCGCATCCCGAGCCTCAAAGTCATCCTCGCCCATGGGAGTGTTACCCTCTTCCGTGCGGCTGCGTTCGCGTGCGGTGCATCCTGAGTCTGTCATCACGACTCTTCTTGGATCTGTCAAGTTGTCGCCGGAAGTAGTCACGCACCTCCGTTGGCACATGGTTGCAATGCACCACCTCGGACCGCGCCGACCAAGTCGCCGCTTCAACCTTGTGCGACCACCGCCGGATTTTTCGGCGTGGATAAAGAGTTGCACCTCCAACTTTGGAGAAAGGTTTTCACCGTGCTCCCCGGACCGGGTCTCTCGGTCTCCCACTCCCGAACATTGTGTACTGCATAAAAAATCCGGACAACACAAAGTCACGAATAATATATATATTTACAATATATACGTACAATATATATATATACAATATATGTACACAATAGAAACCAACAATGTATTCCTACAATATACATCCTACCACAAATCCTACATCAAATCATAAATCCTAATGGAAAAAGTTGCCTAAACTAACCTAAATATTTCCTAAATCTATGAACCCTAACTCAAAAACTAACCTAACCTAAATATTTTCTAAATCCTAACACAAATCCTGCCTAAATCTATGAATCCAACCACAAAAACTAACCTAAATCCCAATCCTACCACATAAATCAACCTAAATCAAAAAAAAAAGAAAGAAAACTCACCTCGGTCGGTAAACCGCGCGCCCGGTCGGTTAACCGACGAATCCGCTCGGTAAACCGCTCCTCCGCTCGGTAAACCGCTCGGCGCTAGCTCGGCTCGGTAAGCCGCTCCTACCGAGCGGAAAACCGCTCCTCCCGAGCGGTAAAAACGGCAGCCTTGGGCGGGCGGCGGCAGCGGCGGGCGGGCGGACGCCGCTTGCTTGGGAGCGGATAAGCTTCGGAGTTAGCGTTGCCCCCCCGACTCGCCGTGCCTTATCGCTCGGGGGAGGCCAATGGGCACG
Source organism: Hyparrhenia diplandra (assembly GCA_015847255.1). NCBI lineage: Eukaryota > Viridiplantae > Streptophyta > Magnoliopsida > Poales > Poaceae > Hyparrhenia > Hyparrhenia diplandra. Next base: position 13,684 of record JADLZK010010556.1, read on the forward strand.
ATGGGCCTTGACGGGGCGGCCCGCGCTTTTTTTTTTTCAAACTTAAATTCAAATTGTTTTATACCAAACGAACTCAAATTTGAAAAAGTATTGCACCATTGGCTTCTATAAATCGCAAACTATTTTACTGATATTTTTTCCACGATTTTTTTCAACTTTTAGAATTTGAATTTCAAATTTTTTTACCGGCCGGACCGGTACGGGCCGGACCGATAAATCCGGTAACAATGGTTTACCGCGGAAACCGCCGGTAAAAAACTGGCGGGCGCTAGGCGCGGCGCCCTCCCTTTCCCCTCCAAGCGGTGGACCGACATCGCCTCGGACCCGAATCCGCCGCCCCATAGCGCAAAAAGCGGCGGCGGCGGCCGCGGCGATGCTCTCATGTCGCCCGCTGGCGGGCGGGCGGCGGCCGTGGTGCGCGATCGCCAGCGGGCGCTTCCCTCCGCCAGTTCCCCTCCCCACCGTCGTCGTTCACGGCCGACCCGCCGTGAGTTCCTCTGCACGATCTCGGACACCCGATGGCGGACCGGGTGTGCGCGCCCGCCGGGCAAACCGGCCTTTGTATCCAGGCCTGCACAGCGCTTCGCCTTCTCCGCCCATCGCCGTCGTCGCCGCCCGACCTCTCTCGAGTCCACTACTCCGCCTCATGCGCTTGGCGGCTCGGGGCAGCGGCGGCGGGCTTCGCCCGTCAGCGGCGCCCGCGGAGCGCGGGTTGCCTCGTCGGTTGGTGAGGAGACCCGGCATTGTCGGCGGCCGTGCAGGCGCGAGGCGGCTCAAGCGGTGTGCAGCTGCTGGAGGAGGAGATCATGGCGTGCTGCGGACCGACATCTACTCGGCGGCCGGAGAGAAGGGGGGAGGCGGTGGAGGAGGCCGCGCCGGCCATGGAGGCGCTTCGGCGCCACCGGGCGCCACGAGGAGGAGGCCTTGGGCGGAGGGCTGCTGCTTGCGTCTGGGCGGCGGAGCGGCCTCGCCTGCCCGCGCGCCCGGCGGGCGGAGGGGGCCTGCTCGCGTGCCCCGGCGGGGAGGAGGAGGCCGCCGGGAGCTCGCCGCCGCTTCGGTGCTGCCCAGCATGGGGAAGAAAGAGGAGAAGGGGAAAGTGAACAAGAAGGGTATAACCGTCATTTCGCCTTCTATAGTACGAGACCCATGGATATAGGTTGAGATATACTATGGATGGGTCTATTCATATGCATAGACGACATCTGCATCTGCATTGTATTCGAGTCAACGGTTTCAATGGAAACCCAGTAAGACCCTGCAGCTTTCGGCCTTCATCCAGTTGGGGAAGATAATCGTTCCGATCTGGCTCCGGCATGCTTAATCCTCGAGTCAACGGTTTCGATGGAAACCCAGTGAGACCCTGTGGTGTTGAGATCTCTGTGGTGTTCGCCCTTCATCCAGCTGGGGAAGATAATCCCTCTGATCCGGATCAGGCATGCTTAATCTGTCCAGGTTAGTACAATAATAATAATAATTATTATAAATCTTCTCCACGCATGATATGAGTTCGTAGCCAATCAATTTTTTTTTTTTTTTTGAGGAATCAAGTTCGTATCCAATCAATTAATTCATTCTACAGGCCGCCTCGTCGTCTTGATTGGCGGCACGGGCGACTTTATTTAACGCCGCCACAAACCCTCTCGCTCCTCATCTCCCTCCCCTCGACGCCGCCCGAGCTTGCTGGCGGAGGTCCGCCGGGCGGCAACGAGGGCGGCGGCGGGGCTTCTTTCCCATGGGCTCTCCCCCCCCTCGCCATCAGTGTTAGCAATCTCGGTGGCGGCTGACTGGCTGGGTGGAGGGTGCTCTGCTGGTTTGGGCGGTGGTGGCAGATTGGGCGACATGGAGGCTGGATCCGGCAGTCCTCGGTCTGTGGGCGCCTGTGGCTGCTCGGGCGGAGGTGACCCGTTGGGGGGCGGCGTCGGCAGCACGACGGTGCAGCCCCCACGGCCCCCAGGCCTCTCCGCCGCCTCTTGCCTAAGCTCCCGAGGCCCCTGGAGGTGGCGTGGCGGGCCCTTCACACTTCTTTTCCCCGCCGGCGTGGGTGGCGGCGCCCGGTGTGGTGCAGCACAGCGTGGACGGCTTTTTGCGGCGACTTGGGGATCTGCGCAAAAGAGTTCAGGCCATACCTGTTGCTGCGGTAACGGAAACGCGCCAGGCTAGATCCACGCTGAGGGATGGCAGATCCAGAGTCTAGCAACCGGATCTGCCCAGCTCAGACCCTACGTCGAGGTGATGGCGGAATCATCTGTCGGAGATGTGCTTCCGTGCGACGGCCATGGAGAAGCGGCGCTGAGGGGCCCTTGTGGTTGGGCTCGGGTGTGGTAGTGGTGGTGGGAGGTCGTGCAAGCACATCAGTGACCGGAAGGTTGTGCAGCACCAACACGGAGGCCACAGTTGCATTGGTCGTGCGACCATGGTGCAAGGCCGCGCGTGAGCAGTGGTGGCGTGGTGGGCGTGCATCGATGTCGGTCGGTAGGCAGCGTGTGCTGTGGTGTTGTGGTGCTAGGCGGTGAGGTAGCACGTTGGTTGCGGCGGCTACGGCGCAGAGGCCGTGAACAGCAGCAACATGGAGGTGGTTGAAGACATGTGCGTGCGGCGCCACGTGGCCTTCACCACACCAACTTTCACGACGCCACCACGCGTGTGGGTGGCGGTGGCATTGAGACCATGGGCAGTGACAATGAGCGGGTGGCGTTGGGCACAGTGGCGCCAGGCTGTGGAGGGTGCAGCGACATCATGAGCTGCAGTGGAGCGGCAGCGTGTGGCGCATGGGCTGTGGCGACTCAGAGGCTCAAGAGTTGTTATCCTCGCAGGAGGTGTGTGCATTCGATGAGCGATGGCCTGGTGGTGAAAGTCGCCTGCGTGACACTGTTGCTGCTACAGATGATGGTGTGCGGCGATGGTCCAACTTGACTAGATGCAAGTCCTTCTTGGTTTCTCTTTTGTCTCCATGTTCTAAGATCGTGTTGTCAAGTGCGCTACCTTGGCCAACGGAGCTAGGACGGTTGAGGTCAAGGCGAAAGCCTGAATGGCGGCGTCTGTGGGCGCCGCTTCCTCTTTGGAGGCATCGACCCTGTCCTATATGCTAGGTGAAAGCCCTGCCTATTTGTGGGCTGGCAAAGATGGCGCCAATTGGTGTCGTGACCTTCCTGAAAGCGCACTGTCGGGAAATTGCGTCGTGTCTAGCGCCCCTTGACTGGTGATGGCAACCATTTGTGGCCTATGGGAAGTCGGAGCTGCTGTGTCGAGGTTGATGAGCTTGGCAACGATGGCTCAAAGCTGTGTTTGGTTTGTGTGGTTGTGGTTGGCAAGGAGAACCTTGCAGACTTTTATCTAGCCAGTTGTTGGACTTGGTGGCACCTTGGTGCTTGACGAGCTCGCTTGTCATAGTTGTATACAGGGTGTAGTCGTAGTCTGTAAGTAGTGGTGGTATGTTGTACAGTTTTCAGACCTGGTTTTCCTTATGAACAGTTAATTCTCTTCTTCTTATTAATATATGTCGGAACAATATGTTCTTGGATCTCAGTTTTTCAGATTTCGTAGCCATTTCCTATATCAGAAACCCTGGCTTGCACCCTGCTTGTTTGGACTATTTAATTTTCTGCTAACAGTTAAGGCTTTTTTTACATTGATTTATTTCAGGTATATAAAGCACAAAAATGGATCCTCTCATCTATTGCTGAGACTGTCCACTAGTCTCTCGTGTTCTTGTGCTTGCTTGCTGGGATCTGCCTTGACTCAGAAGGAGCACGAGCCAAATGATATGATTCTTCACTTCTCCTTCTGGCTCTAAGTTTTAGGTCAGTATTGGGTACAGTGATTTAATTTAGCAGGCCCAATTTATTTATCATATAACAGAGCTATAATTCGGACTATATTTAGATCCACTTGAGTAATAATACCTCCTTATCGTACGTTCACTTCCTGTTTTTGCACCTGCAGTTTCTTTATAATGGCGAAAAATCCTGGTAAGCTTGTCTTCAACAACAACAACAACCACCAAGCCATTCAGTCCGAAGCAAGTTGGGGTAGGCTAGAGCCTTTCCAATTCCAAGCACTAGTACAGGATCATTGTGAGCTAAAATCCAGAGAGTTTAGTCTATTGGAGAACACTCTAGTACAGGATCATTGTGCAATCCTAACTTGTGTACCATTGGATTTTCTGAAGGTCATCACGAGTGATTTCTCCAAGGAGCAAGAACTAGGAAGAGGTGGGTTTGGAGTTGTTTATAAGGTATATCCATCATACCTCTGTATCAGTATATCTTTTTTTTTTCTTCTTCACTTATGACTAAATTCTCTAATATATGGGGATGGTACAGGGCCTTCTTAAAAATGGGAAAGCAATAGCTGTGAAGAAGCTTTCTGAAATGAACCTAGATGACGATCAGTTCCATAATGAAGTTACTTATCTTTTGGGTTGAAGCACAAAAATATTGTCCAGCTAAAAGGTTATTGTGCTGAATCACGGTGGGAAGCGATCAAATTACCTAGGAAATATGTCTTGGCTGAATCTCGTAAAAGGCTGCTGTGCTTTTTAGTGTATAAATAATAAGAGCCTTGATAAGCACCTTTCTGGTATGATAATATTATAACATTCTTAAATTAAATTTACAAATGCAATTATATTACTTGTATTCTTTTTCAGAATGGGCTAAATTTCTTTTTGATGGAAACTTTCCACCTAGTTCGAGTCTTTGGCTTATCATAGGTATAGTTGTATTTTCCCCAATTTATTCTAGGAAGGACTAAGATATCATATATGCATAGCTGGGTTTCTTTATAGTGGTCAAGTATGCGCCCACCGCCCAAGGTACCTAATGCTAGATCTAAGATTTGTTTAGAGGTGTGCTAGGAGGAACCTGCGTGGTCGCATGGGTGTGTATATGAGTATGATGTGCATCAGTAAATGGTTTAATTTGTGTCCAATTGTCTAAAACTGTTATTTTGTTAACTTTTCTCTTTAGATAGATATTCACTGCAGCAGTGCCAGGACCACAAGTGGGTGATCTCACGAAATTTATATGTTCCTATACAGCTGAATCTCATGGGATCGAGTGGCATATGAGATATGAGATTATCAAAGGAATTTGCCATGGTTTGCATTATCTTCACACAGAATGCCAAATTGTCCATTTGGACCTTAAGCCTGAGAATATATTGCTGGATGACAATATGGAGCCAAAAATCACGGATTTTGGTATGTCCAGGCTGTTTGGCCTACAACAATCCAAAATTATCACCAAAACTCGTGGAGGAACACTGTAAGTTAGATTAAATAGTTTCATTTTCATTTTCATTTTCAGAGTGGTATATATATGAACCTTGTTTTGTACTCCGTCTAACCATATGTATTCTCATGCTGCAATGCAGTGGATACATGGCACCAGAATACTTACTAAAAAGGGTTGATTTCAGTGAAGGCCGACATATTCAGTTTGGGCGTTATAATCATAGAGCTGATGACTGGAGGCAGGAATTATCCTACTTGTGAGAAATCTTGCGAGCAATTTGCTGTTGATGTAAGCTGAAAGAGTCCTTTTCATATTTCTCACACCAAAGAAAGTTACTTCAAATATATTGACACATGATTACAATATATACGCTACGGACAACAGATCGTTGGACGCTGGAGGAAGAGGTTATTGGAGGAGGCAGGAAGGTACATACCCTTGGAAAAATATGTTGAGCAAGTGGAGGCGTGCATCTTGATAGGACTGTTGTGTGTCGATGCTGACCCAAATAAAAGGCCCATGACATTGGACATTATTGAAAAGCTTACCAAAGTAGATGTTACCAACACCGACAGAGGGACACCCAAAAGTACGGACGTTAAAGAGGGTTTACAGGCCACCCCCACCTCGCAATTAGATCATTTCTTGACAGGTTCCGCCGAACCATCGCGGATAGGGATGCTGAAGCGGTGCCCCGAAAAATCCGAGGACGCATTGCGGTTGGAGCAGCTCGCCAAGGAGGTGCTGCTTTGGAGCTCCATAACATCGGCACGAATGCAACCGGAAACAGATCGTTCTTGAGAGGCTCCACATAAAGCATTACCATGGCCACGCCCGGCAAAAGGCACTGCATTCCTTGGATGTGGATCCATCGACGCCGCTGCGTATGGTGGTGTTGTTCTTGGCGCTGGAGAATATGCGTGGAAAAAGCAACGCAAGGCGAAGAAGCGATGACATTTTGCTGAAGGAGCGGCCGGATCAGATCCGGCCGGTACTGGAGGATGGCGCCAGGGCCAGGCTCAGTGATGAGGAGGACCACATGCCGTCAGTGTCGGTGCAGCATGAAGACTGGGAGGCCTTGCAACGACAGCGCGAGGTCCAGGTTTTGACTATGCAGTCTGAGATAAGTGACCAATCTAGGAATTCAGAGCTGGGTGTTCCCAAACCGAAGTTGTCTAAGCTACGCGCCACCGCGCCGGTGTGCATCTCAGCAATATGGTTGGCGGCTGGAATAGGATTCCTGTGTGGATTGACTTTAGGGGAGATGAGAGGATCAAGGCACACGAGGGTGAGAGGATCAAGGCGGACAAGGGTGACGAAAGTACGTGATGCCAATGTGCCCACATGTGATTGAGGGGCCGAGTAAGGTCCTAGTGGGTTTGTTAGTGTTTGGTAAACACATGGCAAGAAAATGTCACTGCTGTGGAGCTGGCATGAATTAAGCAGCACTTGGGAGAATACATATTCTACATTCATTTACAAATTCTGTATTAAAGGACTTGCGTATTGAGGAGGTGGACCAGGTTGTACTGTTTATGCGGTGTCTTGGCATATATAAGCCACGGAGTGTATCGCGGATGAACTTGAACAGAAAATATGCAATAGAACCGTGTTGGGGGGCAGGGGGGCTTCGGTCCTCCAGCTACCATCTCTTGATTCTATCTGGATTGCTTCTCTCATCCCGGCAATTGTAGTGGGGTTATCGGTTTCCAGGCGACGGCGAATATCATCGTGCTTGTGGCAGCGCCATGGTCGGGTTTTTCAGGCTGCGGTGGACGTCATGTGGAGTCAGACTGCATTGGTGCTGATCTAAGCCCCATGACAACTCCGGCGAGTCGGTGTTCAGATCTCGCGCATTGGTCAAGCACTACTGCACAATTTATATTGCTACCGGTTCCTAACCCCTTTATAGCCGGTTTTCACGGTGTTTGTGAAAGTTGTTGATGATAACCAAGTTTTCACCACTGCCTCGAAACCGGTGGTGATAAACTTCATCACCGTCAGCTCGGGCGCACGGTGATAAAGTGGATATAATCGTTGGTGCGACGATCCGGCAGTGATGACTTGATCATCAGCGGCGGCGGCATTTTATTCGGTCCGGCGTGCGATTCGACGGTGTTGGACTAGCAGTCTCCAACGAGGGTGCGCATATAATGCATGACATAGAATCGGTATTGATCATTGCAAAAAGGCTGTGTTGTGATCGAATTGGTCTCATTTATAGTAAACCCGAAATCCAAAAAAAGGTCAGTATTTCTTTGCGCTTTTTTAGGCACTTATCGAAAGCCCTATGTGACATATTATAGAGTGAATATGATTAGATGGAAGCTATTAAAAATCCAATATTTGGTAGAATGGATTGATTAGCTTGTCTTTGTCTATGAAGTGTTGGATATGCGTTTGTTCTCTCCTCATGTCAAAAATGGTGAGAGTGCATTTCTCTAAGTTCATGCTGAGAAGACAAAATGGCTACTACTACATTTACAACGCAGCGATGCGATTTAGGCTCCACCTTGACATATATGTAATAAAAATAGGGACAAATTAGGGATACATACGTGCAGTTGTAGGGTACAGGTATGGATGATTTGTCTTGTTGGACAAACAGGCCTTTGCCAATTCATCGTTAGCTCTATTGTCCTATATATATTGTCTTCTCATTATGTTGACTACTGATTATATTTGACTCTATTTCATGGTAGATAGGGTCTACGAGAAGTACCGCAGAAAAGAGCAACAAACATAAATCTTTTTGACATTATATTCGGTTCACTCTAAATAAATGATGCCAATTTGATTGCAAAGTATCCTTTTGGAATAATCACTGCAAGTTCTATATCATGCATTACATGCACACCCTCATCAGAGACGGTTCGTCCGACAGTGATGATCATGTCTGTATGTTTGGTCAACTAACAACACATTATCATCTACGGTTCTACCTCCACTTTTTGCTTCTAAGTTTTGGCTCAATATTTGTTTGGAAGAGATCTAAATGGACCCCATGCTCCCAACACGAGGGATGGGGTGATGAATGGAATCCAATTCTAGTAGCCCCAAACTCTAAACCCATAACCATCACTGACACTTATGCCATTAATTTTTATTCATGTCAGAAATTTTTTTCTACATTTGAGACGTACTGATATTTAGAGGGCGTGAAAAATTAGTACTTTGGTTCGTCACTATAACTTGTCACGCCATAGTTGTTAGACATGTGTTTGGTTCAGGTCATAACTATGGTATGCCAAAAATTTTTTAATAGGGGTGTAAAGGATCGAATATAGTGGGATATACTCCCTCCATCCCAAATTGTAAGTCATTCTAAAAATTTTGGAGATTCAAAAGATCTCAAATTTAACCAAACTTATATGATAAGATTATAACATTTAGGATGCCAACTAAGTATCGTTGGATTCTTCGTTACTTATATTTTCATAGTATACCTAGTTGATGAGACAAATCTTTGTAATTCTCCATTATAATTTTGGTCAAACTTGAGATGCTTTACTCTCCACAATTCTTGGAATGACTAACAATTTGGGATGAAGGGAGTATATATGAATACGAATACTTATAGCCACATTTAAGTTTCGGATACAGATATGGTACGGATAATAAATCTACGGATTCAAATACAGTGAATTTAATTTGGGACGAATACCCTTCCGTCTGTTGGTCAAAAATATTCATACCGTGTACACCCCTGAATTTAGCTACATGCAACATAGGTCGTGAACTTTTTTTTTTTTTTGAGCTTAACAGGCACTTATGACCCTACATTCATAACCAAGTGCTCAGCCAAATCGCGAGCAACTAGAGAGTTTACAAACTCGGGAGGGGTCCAACCATACAACAGATTGGCCCGGGTCCCAACTCATACACAAGTTCGCAATCTCATGCGCTACCAAATTACAAGAACGTGGAACATTACGAATATTATTACAAATAAAATGATCAGCGAGGAACTCCCGTAAATCTTTGAACAAGACACCATCTGGGGCCAGATCCCGAGAGTTTGTAAGCAGCGCGTCCTTTAGCAATGCGCTATCAGTCTCCAACTCCACCCTAGAAATTCGATGCATTTCTGCTGCCTCAAGTGCAAATTTGCATGCCAGAGTCTCAGCCATCATAGCATCACGAACAGGGCTTAGTCGGGTTGTCCCTGCCATCACCACTGGCCAGTATTATTTCTGATAATGAAGCCGCATGCTCCTGTTGTCGTCCCAGGTTTGAAGGCCCCATCAAAGTTTATTTTTAGGCGGTCTTCCCCCAGTGGCTCCCATCTCTGTTGTCGGACTACACCTGGTGATTGCTGATTCAATGTATATTCGTTACCATTCTGTATATCTGTAACCATTCGTAGCACCATGCTACACACTTCCTGGCTTGACAGCTTCTTCTCTCCAACTTATTTTGGTCGTTCCAAACTTATCATAATGTGGCGCCTAATTGGTTGGCCATATTATTTTTTGTGGCCATCACACTTTATGTAACAATGCCTTCTGGCGAAGTTAGTTACCAACAAACAGGCCTTGTGAAGGATCTGACAACTACTAGATAGAATTCTGTATCACTGTGGCCATCACAAGTACTCGCTAGTGACAGCTGGCTGCCTCCCTTGTCGCTTGCATGTAGGGTCGCAGTGTAAGAGACACAAACTACAACTGGAGGAGGACCCACATTTGACTATGTGAGCTCTCCTCTCCTCCGAACTTCCATGGCGCGCCGCCCGCTCTCCTCCAGCCCCTCCGCCTCGTCTGTTCCCTCCCTGTTCTGCGCTGCCTATATTCTCTCCGCCCTCGGCTCTCTTTGGATGAGTGGATCCAAAACCACCTCCGGCCGATTCAGCCCCATTCCCATCCTAAACACGCCGGCGGTATGGTGTCTCCCTGTGTTTTCTCTACCGATATTTTAAAAATCTCGGTGGTCAGCGATGAACGGGAATATCGGATATATCGGAAATTTATCGGCGATAGAAATAAAATTTCGGACAAAATTTAGACAAAAATAACTCATTTTATTCAAGGAAAACACATAGATCATTTCTAAACCATTTAACATGAAAAACTAAATAAAACATATTATCAATTGCCTATTCAATGAGAAGACAACGACACGGCTGGAGCGTGCGAGTGTGTTGTTGCGAGTGTGTTACGGCGGTGGCAACTTGAACCTAGAAGAGAAGAGGAGAAAAAATGAAGCATGGATTAATTGGGTGGGCTTTGGGGGTCTATTTGTATGGACATATTCTAAAACTTTGAAAATTTCGGACGATAAATGAAAAATTTCGGACCCGACCGCAAACGGAAATTTTGGATTTTCCGGACCGAGATTTTTTCACAGGTGTCTGCTGCCCGCAGGCCGCCTCCCTACCAAGACGGGTTCTTCAATTGATCTATGCAGCGCCAAGACATGGGTGCGAATGCCTCCTGCCGCTTTTCGAGCTGCCGCTCCGCAGGCTCTCCGTCTACGACCGGGCAGGTGCGTGCGCCTCGCACGGAACTCCTGCAATTCCAGCTCTGAAGTCGAAAGATCTGTTTCTCATGATTGTTTGATGTGCAGGTGATTATTATGTCAAGGCGAATACGGCGGAGTTCGACCGCGGAGGAGACACTCGCCGACGTTTAGGTTGCTACTTGCTGAATTTTCAGCACCTTGACACGGTCTCCATTCCTTTGCTTTTCTCCTTAAATGAAAAAGACGAAAAGATGAAAGAATATCCAATGTGCTATTGCTTGTTTTCTCTAATCCTAATTATTCATGATCTTTATGGTATCTCTAATTGCAGACCGTCAGATTGTGTTCAAGGGCCTTGCATTGGAGCTGTGCGATTCTGCCCGACGACGAGCACCAACAATGAATAATTAGCAAAGAATCGTTGACAAATCTTCCATTGGAAAAAGAATAGTCTTATGGCCTATGCAAGCCATGTAAGGTGAATGGTTACAGGAACAATCACTTGTAAAATAAAGGTTTATTCTGCTCACTTTCTTGATCGTACTGCTAAATAAATCTTGCAATTACTTTCTCCTTCTTACTCATTTGACCGCTGCCGGTAGCATGGTTGCCCAGGCACAGTCATCGAAAAGGACAAGATGGTCATATTAATCCTACTAGTGTCAATGCTGGGCCCACATTGTGAAGACATTTTGCTTGGTTTTCTTTCCATGAAGTTGCAAAATCCACATCTCTTGTTGGTTGTTGTTCTAGTTCTTGAGCCTTGCAGCATCATTGCTAGCAGAATGTAACTCCACTCCGCCGAGTGAGGTTGACACTGGCTCCAGCAGGGAGGTGATCGGCTGCGCATGCTTGCTTTCTAGCTTCAACATATTCAGGTAACATATTTCGTGTTCAGTGTTGGTTCCAAAGTTCAGTTTGCTGACCTGAAAGCGACCTCTGAAAATTGAATGGATTTGTGAGGTTTAGGTCTGGAGGCCACGAGCTTAAGTTTGTGACTCTATTTATAAGCAAGCCAAGCAAACACACACAATCACAATGGCAGAGGCTGTTGTTGGAGTGCTCATTGGCAAGCTAGGTGCAGCCTTGGGGAAAGAAGCAGCAACCTTTGGTGCATCCCTGCTTTGCAAGGAAGCTTCTGCCCTCAAGGGTCTTTTTAGAGAGATCCGCAAAGCTGAGAGAGAGTTAGAGAGCATGAAGGCATGCGCGAGTCAGAGAACTTCAAGGATATTGATGAGACCAACGGGATCTTCATCAAGAATATCCAGGAACTCTCCTTCCGTATTGAGGATGTCATTGACGAGTTCATATACAAGCTTGAGGATGGGAAGCATGGAGGATTTGCAGCCAAGATAAAGAGGAGGATCAAGGATGTCAAGGTTTGGCGCCGTCTAGCTCACAACCTCCATGATATCAATACTGAGCTTGAGGACGCTAAAAACAGGAGGAACTATTATGCCATACCAGCGATGGAAAGACATGCTAGAAGCAGCGACTATCATGCTAGATGTACTGGTCAAACTATGTGTTTTGCAAGGGACAAGGATCTGGTGGGTATTGAGGATAATGCAGAAAAGCTAAAGCTGTGGCTACTAGGTGATTTGGAAGAAAATAACAAAAAGTTGCTACAGTATGCGGTATGGGTGGAGTAGGTAAAACTACCTTGGTTAATCATGTCTATAAGATTGTGAAATTGGATTTTGATGCTGCTGCATGGGTGACTGTGTCAATGAATTACCAAATTGATGACTTACTGAAGAAGACTGCTAGAGAATTTGGCATCCCATTTGATGCTAGCAACGTGGAAATGACAAATCTAGTCTTGGCCATCTGCAGTTATCTTGATGGTAAAAGGTACATCATAGTTTTGGATGACATATGGGAGATGAATGTGTGGATTAGTATCATGGACGTCTTTCCAAGTAATTGTATTAGTAGGTTTATTTTCACAACAAGGAAATATGAAGTTGCATCATTTGCAACTGACAAATGTGTGATTAAGCTGGAGCCACTAGGAGAAAATAACTCTTGGAAGTTGTTTTGCAAGCTAGCTTTTAGGAACAATAGTGACAACATGTGCCCATTAGAGTTAAAGGATTTGTCTATAAAGTTCTTACAGAAGTGTGAAGGTTTACCTATCGCTATTGCATGGATAGCTCGCCTACTTTCTTATAAACCGCCAACTACCTCTGTGTGGAAAAATGTCCATGATGAGTTAATGTTTCAGTCAACTAAAAATGTGATCCCTGGTATTGATGTCATTTTAAAAGTTGACTGCTTCTTACATTGTACAATATTTCCTGAGGATTATTTAATGAAGAGGAAGAGATTAATAAGGCACTGGATCACTGCCGGATTCATCAAGGAAGTAGAGAACAAAACATTGGAAGAAGTGGCAGATGGCTGCCTGAATGAGCTTGTAAATTAGCATCTTTGTTGCAAATTATTTAACAGATTAAGCACGAAACACTGTTTATATAGTATATAAGCACGAACTAGCATCCTTGTTTTAGATAGTGCTAAGCTTTGGGTTTGGGTGTAATTGATTAATTAATTATATGGTCCGGTTTCCATTTAATATGTTTCAAAACTTTTAGTTGTTGATGAAGAGGACCTCCATGGTTGAAGGTTCTTGTCTCTCAGATCTGTAATAAACTTAGGCACTTAGGGACTTTTTATTGCTTTGGATTCATGTACTTCACGTTTAATCTCGAGTGGTTTGGGTTCATGTACTATTGTACTTCATGGTTATTTGCAGAGGCCAAAATTATTTCGTTTTTTTTTTTCCTAAAAGTAATATAATTCACGGTTGAGGCATCTGCCAAAGTTGTGTGGTTAATTTCCACATCTTAACTTATTCTAAACTGATTTTTGAGGATGCTGGACAGAGTTTGAGATAAGTGTGATCGGATATTCATAAACCTAATCCGACGGCCGATGCATGATAATAGGATATGGGATTTTTAAAAAATATATATAAAGGTTATTAGGGATTATTTGATATAGTAGTGTAGATTAACCAAAGTTCAAAAAAAGGATTATCCAATAACTTCTCTTGGCCAAAAACATAACAGAAGAGCTTTTCATAGCCAAACATAACACAAACACAGCAAAAATTGTAGTTCATACCCAGGCAGGTATTAGCCATCATCAAGAGCTTAGTGAGTGTCCACATGTTGTACCTCTAATACGATTGCTTCAATTTATTGGTTTGCTCCAAGTGCCCAACAACACCCAAGGTGGCCGCGTGTGGGCACGCACCGGTTGTTCATTCGACGGCCCCGCCGGCAACAAGACCTGCCACACGGGTGACTGCGGCGGCATGCTGGCCTGCAACATGAGCGGCCAGCCACCCGTGACGGTGGCAGAGTTCTCCATGCGTGTCATCCACAGCCTGGATTTCTTCGACATCAGCGTCGTCGATGGCTTCAATGTGCCCATGGACTTCCTGCCAGTGCCGGTGCCATCCAAGGGATCGTTGGGGTGCAGCAAGGGGCCACGCTGTGCGGCTGACATCACGTCGCAGTGCCCTGATGTGCTCAAGGTGCCAGGGGGTTGCCGCGGCGCGTGCGCATCCTGCAATGGCAGCACGGTAAACAGCAATACAGTGTTCTATGCTCGGATGTGCCCCGACGTCTACACTTACGGCACCGATGATGATGGTCCCCTCACATATAACTGTTCGTCAGGAACAAACTACCAGATCATTTTCTGTACCCCTGCTGATCTTGTGTCATTGTCTTCTCTTCCACCTTCACCTACTGCAAATGGAACAAGTAGCATCACATCCTCAACAAATTCCAAAACGGGACTCATACTTGGTTTTGTTGGTGGTTCTCTAGGTGGCTTCGTTTTGGTCACATCCTTCTGTTGACACCCAAAAATGGCTTGGACTAAGGCACGGTAAATTTCCAGAGGTAGTCAAATTTATGAGGGTCAAGAGAAAGCCAAAAGGTCAAAAGATCAAGAAATCCGACGAAAAGAGCTCGAAACGCGGTGCGAGAGGCGCCGGTCGCTGGAACTCGCATCAGGCGGCGTCCGGCGCTCAGCGTGCGGGACGCGTCAGCGCCCTCGCTGGGCGATCCCCCTCTGGATGCGTCCGTCGTCGCGGCGCCGGACGCGCTGCGTCGGCGTCCGCGCTCCTACGGCCGGCGTCCGGGCGGGGGGCCCTCTTGCGGGGCTCTCTGGACCGCGTCCGGCGCTTTTTGTTCGGGCATCCGGCCCTTCGCGGCGTAGCGTGAAGAGATCGTGTCGAACCGATTTGATTCTAGATCGGTTTTGGAAGGTTCGGTGCTTGGGAACGCATCTAAAGGCGGTTCCTAAGGGGATAAGACCACCCCCCCTCTATACAATAAGAGGTTCATGGCGATTTGATCCCATCTACATCCAATCGACAAAAACACAACACAAATACATCTCTTTACCCTAATTTCTCTCCTCTTCCTCTCTTTCTTCGCCACCGGCTGTCATGAGCAATTGTCGGCGGCGGCGAAGCCCTAGAGCGGTCGGGCCGGCTAGGGCAGCCCATAGGCTGCCGACGCCCTCCGCGGGTCCGTCACCGGGCGCGTGTGGGGTTTTCGGGTTTCAAGAGACTTCGCCCGGCGTGTTTTGTGTATCGGCGCTCCGGCGAGGCTCCTTCCGGCGACGTGTCTTGCGTGATCGCGCTCATCGCTGGAGGCACAAGGTCCAGTGTGGATATCCCTAGGCGCCGGCCGATTCCCAAATTCGGTTTGCCCTACATTGAGCGATCTAGCTCTTTATTTGGTATGTTACCAATTTAATTATCAACACCTTCAACTTGTTCTTGGTGCGTGAGACAACGATTGCAGAGGAGCCAAGAGATGCAGGAAGAGGAGGAAGCAGAGTTTGGGAGGCTACCAGGGATGCCAAGAAGGTTCACATTTGAGCAGCTCCAAGAAGCAACCGATCAGTTCAGAGAGAAGCTCGGGGAAGGAGGATTCGGGTCCGTTTTCAAAGGACGTTTGGGTGAGGAAGCAATCGCAGTGAAACGGTTGGATAGATCTGGTCAGGGGAAGAGCGAGTTTTTGGCAGAGGTTCAGACCATCGGCAGCATTCACCATATCAACCTGGTGAGGGTAATTGGTTTCTGTGCAGAGAAATCACATAGGCTTCTGGTTTATGAGTACATGCCTGGAGGATCCTTGGACCAGTGGATCTTTCGACGGCACGGCGATGACGACACTCCCCGCCTGGATTGGCAAACGCGATGCAAGATTATTGCTCATATAGCGAAGGGCCTCTGTTATCTTCACGAGGAGTGCATGAAGAGAGTTGCTCACCTGGATGTAAAACCACAGAACATCCTCTTGGATGACAACTTCGATGCCAAACTCTCTGATTTTGGACTGTGCAAGCTCATCGACCGGGATAAGAGCCAAGTGGTTACAAGAATGAGGGGCACGCCGGGATATTTAGCACCTGAATGGTTGACATCGCACATCACAGAAAAGGCTGATGTATATAGCTTTGGTGTGGTGGTGATGGAGATCATCTGTGGAAGGAAGAACCTGGACACTTCTCGGTCTGAAAAGAGCTTTCATCTTATTACCTTACTGGAAGAGAAGTTGAGGAGTGATCAGTTGGTAGATTTGATTGATCTGTGCTGTAGTAGTGACAAGCAGGAACACAAGCAAGAAGCAATTCAGATGATGAAGCTTGCAATGTGGTGCTTGCAGATTGATTGCAAAAGAAGGCCTAAAATGTCTGATGTTGTAAAAGTCTTGGAAGGCACTATGAGCGCCGAAACTGATATAGATCATAACTTTATCGTGACAAATCAAGCAACATTAGGTGCTTGTGGAATTGTGGACTTGTCTGCTCCACCTCTAGCCTCAGAAGTGTCAGGACCAAGGTGAGACACTGAGGCAATTTATATGTGTAGATGATTTAACATCATATCCTTGTTAGAAAAATCTGTTCAGTCATTAAAACTGTCGAATTCACAACATTGAATAAAACATCTGTGGTCCATGGTACAGATTCACTTATTTTAGTTTTGTTCAGCTTTCAATTATTTTGCAATTCTGTTTCTAATTCTGAGATTCTCATAGCTAAACTTATAGCATGTCCTAGAACACTAACTCATATGAAGCAGTAGAAAAGCATACACATGAAAGCAAAATGAAAGGGTTTCATTAACTGGAGGAGGCCTCCATTCAGCTAGACAGTTGAAACTTGAAAGTTTACTGTTGGGATGTGATCTCCAACATTTTAATTTGGGATGTGATCTCAAGCCTATTTTATTAAATAACCCTCTGCCTTGATTGACACTACCTAAGATTTCTAGGTCCATAAATAAAGGTAGGCCCCTAGGGCTTTTTTCTATCGGCAAAAACACCACTTATCTATTACAGGGCCAAAGGGTCTAGAAGGTCGTTTGCCCACATTCAGGTGTTGCTCCTGCAGATCTACATCAATCAAGTTACTAAGTTAAAATTACGTTAGTGATCATCTATATATAGCTACGGTTAAGACAAGATCCTTTCATATCTAGGATCAATTCAACTATTAGTAAAACAGCCTCCTGTCCTGACACGATCAAATCCAAAGCTAGTGAAGTATAATATCCTCTGTAAAGTTTATCAGTTTCAATGCAGCATGATTAAGATAGTTTTCATCTAAAACAACTCTGTTTTCAGTGCATGCCTAAGTCAAATTCATGGATGCTGTAAACCCAATACATGAAAATCTAGGGTGCACATCAGATCTAATCTACGGTAACAGTAAGCAAATAGCGTGGTTTAGAGCAATTAGGCTTGAAGGATGACTGTTTCCATGGATCTAAATCCTGAATTAGTCACACTCACACTGGTAGTTCCTTTTATGCTTACAAAGTTTCTAAGATTGGCATATTAGAAGCAAATCAGTGCCAAATTGGTCTAATTTCAAGTTTAAGTATTACACAATTAAAAGTCCATCACTGATTAACAGACTTTTAGCCTAGGATAACCAGTTAGAACGAGGTGATTGGATAAATCCAGAGAAAAGTCAAAGAATCCTTAAATAATAAAGTTCCCAAACTCTAACTCTGTTTTGAAGCTAACAGTAACCCCAAGTTGAGCGAACTCACCTCTACTAGCGCCCCTGATCAGACCAGGAGTTGACCTTAACGGCACGAGCGACGAAAGAGTGTTGACATGCGCCGGATCGGCCGGATCTGACCCAACAGCGAGCGGGCCATCAGACAGAGCGCGCGCCCCTAGTGCGTCTCGGCGGTCGTGAGCTGGACCGCCGTCGTCTGTTCGCTGCATCGCGCCGCCTTGTTGCACGTCTGTGTGTGGCTCCGACGAAAGGGCACCGCAGTGGATCCCCTCGACGGAGCCGCGCGCAGGCTAGCCGCAAGCGAGCGCCGGCGAGGGAACACGGTGGCGCCGGCGGGCACGGGAAGAAAAGGTGAGCAGAACATGAGAGAAGAGACGGGAACGGCGCCGCCGCTTGTCGAGGAGAGACGAAGCGCAAAAATGCTGCAGATCGCCTGGGCCTGGGCCTGGGCCTGGGCCTGGTTCACGCGGGGTCAGCCATTTCTAGGCCTGGGCCAGGTTGAACAAACCGGAGTCCGTCTCCAATCGGGGCTGCAGATCGCGTAAGCTGGAATGTGGTCTTGACCATCAAACTTCAAACAATTTTTTTTGTTCAAAAAAAAAAAAACGCACATTATTCAGACGCACGCTGAGTGACGAATCTTTTAATACTTCTAAACTCTTTTTTTTTTTTTTTTTAAAAAAATATGATGTTTATCCTAGTTTCATGGTGGGCAAATCTATCGGGGGGGTCCTACCAATTATTGCAAAATGTAAAAAAACACGAAATAAAACAGCCCCCAACCAATGGCCTTTTGCTATTGCACCGTGAGCCCCTTGACTAAACTCTTCTTTTTTAAAAAAAATATTTATCCTAGTTTCATGGTGGGCTAAGTCCTTTATTCTACAACACCAAACAATCTCCCTCGGTCCCATGTCTGGTACGTTTTAGCTTCTCATGTGGTAATGAATTGAATGAATATAGACAGGGGGGGTGGTGTAGGTACATGGTATTTGCTCACGAACACGGACACATGCATCGGTTGCCTCAACCACAAAGTGAGTGGGACGGAGGGAGTAACTCTAAAGAGTTCTATAGTGGGGTTGGGTCCCTTCTTAGTGGCGGACCTACAGGGTGCATCGACCACCCTATGGCCCGCGTGTTATTTGTACATATATAAATAAAAAAAAGTATATATAAAAAAGAAAAATTGAACTATCAGACTCCCATGGCAGGATTCCACACACCACGTGCAAGTAGCACTGCGCTCGTGTGTTGAGAAGAAGTCAAGCCATCGTCGTCTCGCCTTCGGCTCTCCTCTATGCGCATGCGACAAGATGTTAGCTTCCAAGGTCTAACAACATTGTTGATCTCTCGGTTAAGCTTGTTGAAACAAAGAGGCACAAAGTGTATAATATAGTGTACTTGCTTCTCAAATTGATATTGTTTTTACCGGTGGCAACTGCAAGTGTTGAAGGGGTATTTTATATATTGGTTATAGTGAAAACAAAGTCAAGAAATAAGATAAGTTGTGATGTGGATTTTGATGTTGATGTTGATTTTGATGATCTATTGGCGGTAATTGCGGAAGGCCCACGTTGGTGATTGTACATGATACTACTGATCCTCCATTCTAATAAAGCTCTAGAAGAATCAAACATTAGATAGCACTTGGTCCTTGCGAAAGGGAGGAGCAATACCTTTGCATAGGTGCTTCAACGAGGACTAGTGAATAGTGTCGACTCTCCGATACCTTAGGAAAATAATGCTTTGTCCCTTTTACATTATGCATTTACTTTTTTGCTATTTACATTCCAAGAATTGTCATGCTAGTGTAGGGATTGGAACTAAAATGTAGAACTTTTGTGCAATAGATATAGACGTCATGTTTCAACACATCGGTGAAGTGGGCTAAGAGAGACAAATTAAATTTTTGTGACAGTTTTAGATTAGCTGAATCCTTACTCTCCTTTTAAAGATGATCTCACCTTGTTTCTACTTCCTATAATCTCCCTTTCTCTCTTAGAACATGGCCAACCTAGAGAAAATGTAACTAGGGACAGAAAGGTTACTACCTATAACAAAACCAGTAATCTACCTTTGTCGGGCTTGGACATACACCAAATCGCTCCTAAGCTAAGGCGAGCTTACTAACCCCATTTAGGGGCAATATGGTCCATATTAGTACGTTATACATACACGTATTATGGTTCAGGTCCTACACTCCTCACTCGTGTATTGAATGAAGATATTTAATTATAATATTCAATCATACATGGCAGTACTCGTGTATGCCAAAAAACATATAGTATTCTACTACATGATATGGAGGTGATCCTCCAAGTTAAGAGGAACTTCAACACACTTGAACAATAAGCACCCTTCGGCGCCCTGCAATGACTCCAAACACAAATGTTTTGGTCCACCATTGAGATGGTTTTGTAAATTAAATGGTAACACAAAGAGCTAATCGTGAGACATTATTAGGGGATGCCTAGGTCACACCTCCATACAAAGACTCATCCAAAGACTTGTCGTAGAATCCCGCCGATGACTCAACCAACACATGCCAAGATCTCCCCAAGTTATTTTCACATTATCGACATCATGTGTCATCTCCACTCACAATAATCCTCCACCAATCATATCATCATAGATATAATGCATAGTAGAAGTAAGCAGTATGTAGTTAGCAAGTGTGTCTAGCCTATCAATGGATGTGCAAAGTTAAAGGTTGTGTCAATGTAAAGGCTTCATGCAAATCTACCTGCAACCTATCGCAATAAAACACTAGCAATAACATTATTCCATGTCTAATAGGATCATTTGAAGTTTTATGTGGGATGTGGCACCTGTTCATGGTTTATTTTTGAGATCCTCAATGTACTCATAGTTGTCCTCCTTAAGGTCCTGTTGCTGTTCGCGTTCCCTTCGTCCAACGGGTTCCATTCGACCAACATGATCCTTGATGCAACTACCTAAAAGGAAACGAGACATAGAAGATTGAACAATAGCTAAAGGACAATGAAGGAAAAAGGACTTAGCCATCATGGAGGTTGTCGATCCTTGGGCTGAAAATAGTCAGAAGTGGTTGTTCGCTAACCACAAGCTAAAGTCATAGCCTAGTTAGTGCTTTCCAGGCCAATCGTGTTCACCTTTACGGCCCCAAGAGAAAAGGCCTAGCCCCTAGCTGAACTTAAGCAACATTAGAGGGGTGAGGAGAAGTTTAGCTAGGCACGTCCATGTCACATCCTTGATATAGATGGCACTCTAATGGTCGGTCAGGTCAACCCACATGATTCCAAGAACACGACATTGGCCATAGCTTCATTGATAAGTAGTGGTAGTCCAGTCTTTGATATGATCATCATGGCTAAGGATAGGATCAAATTACAGAGTAAACTAATTTCAGGAAGAAGAGGGAAACAATTTCGGTCTCCCTGAATCCATATGTACACCATTGTAGTCGATGAGAACCAAAGAGAGAACAGAGCAAATTGGAGAAAGTGAGGGGCGGTGGTCTACTTCTTATGATGCCCACACCATGAAAAAATACAGGGCATCAGGAGGAGTGACACACAAGTGAACATGAAAGCCATGTCCAAATGTAGGATACCATGACCTATGTGCAATAAAGGGCACATCAAGACATCCCTAGGGATCTCAGCGGTGCGGTTGTCACCGCGAGAAACTAAGGAGTGATGCGGTCTAAAATAGGTACAAGCATACAAGGGCTCGAGCACAAGGAAGCAAAAAGGAGGGGGAGAGAGATTCACCTCCATTTGATCCACTTTCGACAATGCAAATCCAACGGGTTTCAAAGGAGTGGAATCAAGAGAGAAATAAAAGAACACTAAACACATGAAAAGGGGGCTTTGGTTCCACAACACTTTGATCCATATGTCATGACAATAGTCATGAACCAAACTAATTGAAACAAGAAGGGATCAAGCTACGGGGGAAAAACGATCCCGACAATCTTTCGACCAACATGTCATGGGAACAAAGATTGAAAGAATAGACACAAGTCTGTCATATGGTCCCTTGATCCACAACAACTTGTAGGGCACCATGACCGTGCAACTAAATCACCACAAGGTTATCCCAAGCCAGGGTTCATAGTGATGCAGTTGTCACACCGAGATCCGAAGGAATGCTATGGTGTAGGTGGCGCAAGCATATGCGACGATTAGGATAAAACAAGAGAGCAAAAGAGGTGGAGCCTAATGGTCATGGAGACAACCCTTGTATTCCATGAGCATCACCTGCATAAGTTGGATTCCATCGGTTCCATGAAGGTTGTCCCCTATTTCATATCCTAGGTCATGGAGGGCTCGAATTGTGCAGGTGAGAATCGCGTTGATATCAACATCGAAGTGCGCAATGGCCATGTCCTAGGGACAAGGATAAGAGCTAGCGATTGTAGTTTGGCGGAGGCAGTTAAAAAACGAGAGAAGGGATATGCTTGGCGTCATGGCCATGGTGAGACGAGCTCGCGATGCAACATCCAAACAATCGTTGTCTCAATCGGCTCAAAGGCTTGGTCCACAGCAAACAAATCAAAACACAAGCATATGGTCCAACAACGACAAACAAATCACAACAAAAGCATAAGCACCAACAACTAGAGGAGTAGCACATATCCATAGCACATGAAAGATAGATCGACACGAATGCATGACACATGCATTTATAGATTGATCAAGATTCAAGTGTATGATCAAGTATGAACAATAAGAATGAAATGCAGGAATTTTCCATCATCGAGGACGGTGTCGGGTAGGTTCAAAGTTTTGACCATAGCGAGGAAGATGGCGAGTCTTGCTGTGGTGCATCCGAGCGAGCTGCGGCCAGCTGCAACAAGCTTTGGCTGGCGATCGATGGCTTGCTGCAGATACCCTTGGTCAGCTGCTGGTCGGCTGTGGGTGGCCTTGGCCTGCGGCGCGAAGGTGCAGGTGGCCGCAGCTCAACAATACTTTGCCGAAATCTAAATATCAGCTGGCAACAACGCTTATGCGCATAGCTTCCAAAATAAAAATACTTGGTGTTGTAATACAGATATATGGTTGTCCGCTAATAATAATAGAAATAAAGGAGTGAACAAATTGAAATCCTTTGTTACCCAAACTATGTCTACCCACCTTAGACTGACATGTGGACTTATAAAGAGATTGACGGGTGGACCCAACAGGAAAAGATGACAGGAACATATGAAACACTAGCGTGTTTTGATCCCTCTATTTCTTTTTTCACCGCGCGCGGCCATGCGTCCTGGCCAGTTGCGTTCTGAACAAGCAGTTCCTACAACGGTTTCCATGCCTGCGCCCATCCTCCCACCGCTGCACAGGGAATCCCATCGTCGCTCTCCCTCACAACGTCCGCCTGGCTGGCCAACAGCAACGTACGGTGGGCTGATGATCGTCGCTCTCTCCGGCAACGTAGCCACAGCACGTACCACCACCGCCAGTGACCAGCATCGCGAGGTGCCCAGGTCGGCGCATCGATCGGCAGATTCGGAGACCACCACCACCATGCCCCGCGGGCGACGTCGAGCAGCGGCCATGGTGACGTCGCTGCCAATGGCGGGGAGCCGCCGAAGGACAGCCATGATGGCAGCGCCGCTGCGGATTGGCATGGACTAGAGCCCACCCCTCACTACTACAAAACGTTACTAAGAGAACGCCAGCCGTTTACATTAGGGGCGGTTCATTTTTCGAGCCGCCCCCCTATAGTGACCACATTAGGGGCGGCTGGTGTTACGAACGCCCCTACTATTATTAGGGCGGTTCAATCACCAGCCGCCCCTAATGTAGTCCCGAGTAGGGGCGGCTCTATATTGAGGCGCCCCTACGGTGGGATCCCGAATTTTGAAAGGAGGCACTAAAATTAAAAAATTCGTAAACGACCTCGGATGGAAAAACTTTCTACATATGAAATGTAGATCTTGAAAAGTTATGAAACTTTGTAGTTGACCATTTTTTAGTTTGAAATCATTTAGTCATGCAAAAGTCGTGTTCAAATGTCTCAAATTTGAAATTTGAATTTTGTAAACGACCTCGGATGGAAAAACTTCCTACATATGAAATGTAGATCTCGAAAAGTTATGAAATTTTGTAGTTGACCACTTTTTACTTTGAAATCATCTAGGCATGCAAAAGTTGTGTTGAAATGTCTCAAATTTGAAATTCAAAATTAAGTAAACGACCACGGATGGAAAAACTTCCAACATATGAAATGTAGATCTCGAAAAGTTATGAAACTTTGTAGTTGACCACTTTTTACTCTGAATCCATTTAGGGCCTCAAATAGTCAATTTACACTCGGATTTGTATAATATTTGGGGACGCGGAATGAGATATGGACACATATGAGTGTGTAGCGCAGTGGTGGGGAGGGTCGCGCACGAAAGCACGAGGTCACGGGTTCGAATCTTGGGTGCCGCAACATTTGCAAAAAGCCTGAAAAAAATCAACCATGTGTAGGGGATGTGAGTGGATGGCGGTGGGGTCGTCCCCCGGTTTAATAAAAATGTTTTGGTATTTTTTTTTTTGAATTGAAAACGCGATTTCTGGAAATAACTATAGGGGCGGCTCATACAGTAGGGGCGGTTGCATCACCAACCGCCCTACCGCAAAAACAACCTGTAGGAACGGAAGATTAAGGGAAATTGGCAAAACCGCCCCTACGCAGGCAAACCAGCCGCCCCTATAGAAAGGTAATGTAGTAGTGCCTGAAGAGATTGGTCAGCGTACGTATGACTCCGTCTCGCATCTCTCCTACTCAACCCCTTCCATGAATACGATTCACAAAATTTCTAATCTCCCTTGAATGTCTTTGGTCAGACTGATCGTTTTGGTGCCAGAAGTGGGTACGGTTTCCTTTTATATTCTATCGGTCCCTTGTATGTGTGTGCATGCAGGTTCTGACGGGAGATGAACACTACATGCTAAGATGAACAGTAGTACAAGATAATAACAGAACTAGTACATTTGTACTAATCGATTCAGAGACTTCTGATAATTGGAGGAAAATAATTAGAGATCTAATTGACTGTGAAATTAATTTTGGTAAATTTCAAAACATTATCTTCTGCCCGTGAAAAATATGGTTTCATATGCTACTCTAAACCATTTTTTTTTTTCATTTATTATAATGAACTTATGTGATGACAAATTTCTTCAATTATTATAATGATTTATGCGATTTGGTTTCCTTATGTTGGCAAAAAAAAAAAAAAATTTGTGTAGACGCAGCAGGAACGTAAATCATTATTAAAATGTAACGCTCAAGCATTTTGGAGTGCCAAATGTATGAAATAAGAATTGACAAAATGCCATAGAGGAGTGGCAATGCCGCTATGCTGCGGCCCGGGTAGTGCAAATAAACTTTTGTAATATAATGCTATGGTCGACTCAAATAATATAGAGAAAATTTTGTGTCCTTACCATATCTCATTTTATTGTAATATAATGCTCTCTGAAAACAAATGTAATGTAGATATGTTTTAATGTTTAGTTCTTTAGTTACTATCTTTTGTAGAATCTAGAAATTCTGTAAAATGCCACTAAGAAACTAAACGGAAGGTTCATTGGTTTTGCAAGTGTGACACATATTTTACGACTGTACACTGTAGTGATATATGATCTGCTTGATGAAGTAGAGCATTCCTTGGCAGCTTTTAAATGTTATTACTAGAATTACTACAAAATTGATTCTCTTTCAAGTCATAACTTATTATATTATACAAGATGGCTATTCATGTGAGCACAATTTCTATTTTTTGGACATTATTACCAGCAAGTAATGAGGTGAGCTGTGAAGTCAGCCTTACATTACCTTTGTTATCTAAACATGCTGCTATTTTTAGGGGAAAAAACAGGGGTCGTGGACTCTATGTAGAGGTAAGAAGTTGATATATCACTAAGGCTTGTCTCACTGGCAAACAAGTAAGAGGCAGCTAGCTAACCCTGCCAAATATGGTAATCTTTACTGAAAAATATCGATACTGTTACAAATTATTGAGCTTTACATTACCTTGTTATCTCATTCATTTATTAACACGGGGCTCTGTTTAGCAATTCATATATCAAGCTAAGGTGCGTCGTCTTACTGGCATGTATTCCATGGTAAGGATTCAGTATTAATCATCCTGTTCAAATCAAACAAGAATAATTCACAGCTGACACAGCTAAAGATGGTGAGTCTTATTTAAAAAAATATCAATAGCGCCTTGGATCATATTTGTTCACCTGTGGATGGTTCTGGTCATGAGGACTCAAATCTATTGGTTAAAAATTAAATTTTATTGACATATTAGGTACCTCACCAAACTTTTTAACCTTGTTTTAGGGATTTTTTTTTATCACTTGTGACATATTAGATACATCTTTACTAAACTTTCCAATTTAGTTTTAGGGACTTTTTTATCACTTGTGACTTGTGATACCACAATAGGGTTGGTTGCTCCAAATTGTTCAGATTCATTTGACATGCTTTTAGTTGAGTTTTAAAATGCTAATTATATGCTTTGGGATGCAATATTCAGGTCATTGCTATCTAATCTAATATACTATTTAGGTATGCCGCCCTTTCATGGTACTTGAGCACTTTCAAATATTCTGCTGTCAACTATATATGACTTGCCTTGTTTTCTTTTTCGATAGAAAATGGTTATATTCACTTTTGCTTGTTCTCTTAACATTATGTATTTGAATAAGTTTGAAGTAGCGTGCACATGCATAGATTTTGTTGAAATAGTATGATGAATTAGTTCATTCTTTATCTGATCTCGCAGTAGGATTCTGTCGATTATATATGCTAAAAGTTTTAAAAGGTCTCAATGGTGATATAATTGGCTATGCAGAATATCGTTGGTGATGCATGTTGTGATGCCTTGAATTACTGTGCATATTGTTAGTGTGATTTTGACTTTTTAAAAAAATTTGTTTGCAAGAGGTGCTGCCCTCAGTTCAATATTGGTAAGACGATAGTAGGAAAAGCTAAAAGCAACCAGTGATTTGATTTACTAAATGAATGAACAGAACGAGAGGGCAGTGGCTAAAAAAAAGAAGCAACTTGATTCCAATGCCCAGCGTTGACATTGCTATTTATCTTTCAACATTGTCAAACAGGACACAAGAAACATCTCTGACGACATGTATATACATGCCCTCACTATGTTATGTAATTAATAATGGTAGAGTTTTAATGAGTCAGTTATGTGGTTGTCCTTTCAGATTAGCTGATAGATGGAATTAGATTGTGCAGGATAACATAACTTAGTTGGTCATTTACCATTAGTATAGCATTATTATGTTAAACTCTAGATTGTGCCGACCTTGAAAGTTTTTGAAAGGTTTATGCCTAGAGCAAAAACATGGACATTAATACACGCATGATGTTTATGAATTTTTTCATCAGCACGTGGGTGTCGCACATGCATTGCCACTAGTAATAGAAATATACTGGATCACTTTCACCCCAAAATATGTGTGCATGCAACATACGATATTTATGCAGAAACTCAACATTGAGACTGGTATAGTGGCTTAACGAAGGTGCCGACACTACCGGAAACGACACCTTGGTCGTGTGCCGGGCCTAAGCCGAGTGCCATATATCGGGCACTTTCGGCTTAGACCCTTAAAGCCAAGTGCCTAGGGAACAGGCACACGGCCAAAATCAACACTTGGCTTAGACACGATAAGCCGAGTGCTAAAACCGGGGACACTCGGCTTAGACAAAACACTCAACTTAGAGGCGAGATAAGCCGAGTGCTAAACCGGGGACACTCGGCTTAGACAAAACACTCGGCTTAGAGGCGAGATAAGCCGAGTGCCTAACGTCGACACTCGCCAGCGGAAGTTTCAACCGCGGCGTCACCGAATTTGTCGGCCCCTCCATCACTCCTAAGCCGAGTGCCAAAATTTGGCACTCGACTAAGAGTGTGACACCCGGCTTATTTTAATTTTGCCGAGTTCGGAAAAAAGACACTCGTCTTAGAGTGTCTAAGCCGAAAGTGCCCCCAATGGCAGTCGGCTAAGAATTTTTTTTTTCCAAATGCCTTCAAACTTTTTATCCTCAACACATATTACATTTCCTACCCCTAACAAAGTTTGGTGCATTTTCAATTTATTTACTATATATAACTAATTAATTGCATTTCAAACAATATTTTTTATCGGGTGAGATTTGAACTACAGGTCATTCAAATATTTGGAAAAATTGAGTGTAAAATTGATATTCATGTTAGTCAACCTAATTTAAGGCCCGAGAGATGATATGATTATGGTTTTCAATGATCTCGTTTCAGAAACACGACACGAAGCGTGTGGGTGAAGCGACTTTTAAATTGTATAAAAAGAAAACGAAGTTGAAAAATTACGAAATTTGACGAGTTGTCGTCATATCATATGTGGAAGCTGTGGAAAAAAAACAGAGAAGGTTTAGAGCACGTTGTGACGAACATCGCTTGAAACCTAGAACATCTCCTTAGAAGTTTCGAGGAGTTAGTGGGAGTGATCTCCTGTGTGTTGGATATACAGTGATGGTCAAATTGTGATTTGACTTTGAAACTTTTTTCTATAGCCACAAGATATCAAATATAGTAGCAAGTTAAAATTTAGAGATTTTTTGGATCCGTTTGATAATTTTTATTTTTTATTACGTTTATATAAATTGAATGTTGACATAAAACCACATAAAATAATGGTTCGTATTCCATGAAATTATAATTTTTTTATTGTTTAGTTATTTTGAAATGGTATTTTAAAAGTTTAATGAAAAATAATTAGGTAAAATAATTAGGAAAAAAATGATAAATTATTTTTTTATTCTAAGCCAAGTGTCGTAGCTTGTGGCACTTTCGGCTTAGGAGATGGCGGTAATTTTTTTTATTTTCTTTTCTATTCTAAGCCGAGTGCCATAGGAGGCGGCACTCGGCTTAGAAACTTGCATCAATTCTTTTTTTATTCTAAGCCGAGTGCCAAAGGTGTCGGCACTCGGCTTACAAATGTCATTTTTTTGCACTTTTTTTTTTTTTTTTCGTGTTTTTTTCGGTTTTTGACCTCACTAATTCGTTTCTCATCTCATCAACCACTACGATAATCTTAGGATGGAGGGAAGGGGCGAGACCTTGATTTTAACCTATTGAGACGAGGTAGCCCATTATGATATATAAGGTGAGTCATTGATTTAGTTACACACCCTCTTCTCTGACAAGAGAGAGTCTTCGGCAGCAGCAGTACTTTAGTACCATCGAATAACGGGGAGATTTATCTCTTGCTTGTACGGTCTGACGAAGCATGTGACCATACCAAGGCATTCAACAACCACCATTTGTTCTAAGCATCAGCGCAAGGTGAAAGCTAAAATTAATTTCAAATTGTTTAGATTGCCACCTACAAGGCTACTACTTGGTTTGTATGATTATAGATTCAAATACCTTGCTGTGATGATGGAAGATGAAGCTCATGATGTTATCATAACATTACAAGTCATTCGCCACACACAATTATTTGGGCAACAAGTGTTAGAGTTGAGGGCGACTCCTTTTCATGGGAGGGAGGATGATATGACCACGCCAACGTCGGCGACCTCAGCAACCTCGTCGACCACCTTGGTGACCTCTCCAACCTCTACACCAACTAAAGTTCCCTCTAGACCGATCACTCGTAGCCGAGCTAAAAAGCTACAACAAGAGGTGCACGCGCTACTTTGTGAATTTCAATTAAATACTAATGAAAATTTTATGCTACCTAAGTCGTGCATGTTTACATTGCTTAGGTTCACCAAAGAAGAGGACCCGAACACATCAAGGAAGGCACAGGAAGGAGGAACTCGCTCGAGCCAGACGAGCGTGACAGAGCCGTTAGAAAGAAACAGTCATAACTTTTGGCTCACAAAAGCTATGAAGGCAAATGAGCACTTGTTGGAAAGCTTTTCAAGTCTAGTTTCCAATGGTGCAAGCCTTGACTAGTGTAGATGTTTCATCAAGGAGTTCGAGCAGATTTAGTGCCGGATGGTCAGTGAGTCAGCAGTCTGTTTGAAGTCCAAATGTTCGTGCCCAACTGTACCAATCTACAACACTTTGTGAAGCAAGAGGTACATGGTGTGAAAGCTTATCAAGTTAGCTTTCAAACGCATCTAGTCGCACATCATTTGAAGTTCCCTACAAGGAGTTATGATCAAAACACTGAAGACTGCGCAGAAGTCAAACAACCACGCGGAATCAGCTCTGGAGTCCATTCCGAGGTTTCCCTTTCACATGGTCGACGAGTCCAGTTTCTTTTCGTATTTCCACCCACCTAGGAGGGTTTTTCCTAGTATAAATACCCCCTATGTGTATCAAGACCCATTGATGAATTGAGATTATTCCAGTGATATTGCAGCTGAGCTGCCTGAGTTGCTTACTCAACCCTTGTTCTTCCTCGTTCATCTTGGACTTGTGAAGAGATCTCTCTGAGATCCACTAATTCGTGGTCTACGGGTTCTAGTACGGCTGCCCCGTCTTGTGTGGATTGGCTCTCTGGTTGTGGTTTTGCGGTCGTTTGGAGATCGAGTAGAAGTCTTCGCGGTTTCGGTGCCTCTCTCCCCGTCGCTTGGTCGCATCCAACCTTGGCCAGGTATAAAGCTAGTTACCTGCTGTTTTCAGCAAGTTAGCCTACTACCTCCGCTACCTCGTCGTCGTTCTTCGTGTTCGTGACCTAGTGCCGTGAAGATCGGGCCACCCTCCGTGCTGAAATCGGGTCGGTACACATCATTTGGTATTCAGAGCTATCGTTGTCATGGTGGGTTTTGTTATCATTCCATTTTATATTTATCCTTTCATCTATCATCAGTTTTGTTTTCCTCCATCATATATTGTGTTTTTTTTTCATCTCCTACAGTCCACTAAAAAGCCACAAAAAATATCCTATAGCCTTTGACGGTACTGTTACCTTGTGTTCTTGTGTTATTCAAGTTGCTAGTCACCACCATTATATATCTATCATTTGTCATCCATTGTTAGTGTTATAAAAAAAAGAGAGAAAAAAAAAAAAGAAGAGAGAAAAAAAAAAAAAAAAAAAAAAAAGAGAGGAGCAAAGAAAAGAAAGAAATTTTGAGAAGGATTTGTGTTGCGGATTGTTGCTGAAATTTTCAGTTTGCATGTCCAAGTTGGTGGTAATTTTGATAGCAGCAACTTTCATATCTTTGAGTGCATCAAGCCACTTGGTTCTCAGTACCGTAGCCCCTCCTTGTTAGCCACCTATAGCTCCACCTAAAACCTGAATCGGGGCTTTCGATTCGTAATTCTTACGACCTCTCTACCACTTCCGTCGAAGCTGCCAACACTAGCACCATCACAGTCCTTGAGGACAGGAGGACTGGGGTAAGTAAGAGATGAGATTGAGTGTGTCCACAAATATTTTTCCTATTCCACTTTCTTGCTGCCCCTAACATGGCAGGACCATATTCAAGTGTTCGCCATGGTGGACATAGAGAAAAAGAACCACCAATCTCCCGGGCTGAGTTACATCATTTTGAAAACTCATTCTTGGAGGTCATGGAGAAAATGCTCGATGAGCGTCTTCCTACATCGTGCGGTCGTGCTACACAACGACGTAGCCCAACCAAATCTCATGGTGGTCTATTTAGGCATAGTTCTCGCCCCCGTGCGCTCTTTGGTGATGAAGATTGTGGAGCTTCCACCAAAAGAGAAATTCAGCGAGAGAGTGAGAAACACTTAAGGGTGATCCACAAATATAGTGAGAGAGAGTTTCCAAAGCCACATAAAACCCCACAGCCTCAAAGATCCCAAAACCCGGGAAAAGAGGGATTAGTTATGAGGGATAGGAAAAGGGATTTAAAAGAATTGAGTGAACCCAATACCATGTTCTCCTGTATGAATATTGGTGATTTAGATGATTATGGTTCCACCAAAAGAAAAATTCAGCAAGAGAGAAGGTCCTATGGACAGCCACACTCATGTGAGAAAAGAGTGGCACCAATCAAGATTGAGTGTGAGAGTACAAAATCAAAAGAAGAGAGACTCCACTATATGTGAGGAAAAGTTCCACCAACTAAATATGAGTGTGAGAGTTCAGCAAGAAAATTTGAGAGATTCCACCATATTTGTTGAGAGCAACACAATTTAGTGTGAGAGAGATACACGAAAGTTGAGAGAAAAAGAAGAGGAATCATGTGAGGAGCTATTTTCTACTAACATCATGACACTTTCTTCTAGTTGTGTTTCTTGTGTGACGCAGCTCCATGATGAAAAAGATGTGGTTAATTATGACCAGCCCCCTACATTCGATGAGGAAGATCAATTGATGGCCATGGACATGGATGCTGAAATTTCAGTGTGTGATGTGCAGCCTCAAATTCAAGGCAATACCATTACAAACTCTTTCCCCTCAGGTGATGCAAGTTCAATAGTCTTTGAGGAGGTTTCAGCTCACGGTTCTTTTGCATCAATTGATGCTCTAATGCCATTACAGAACATGAAGTATGACACATATGTATATGTTGCTTCACAAGATGCTGAAGTGATTGTGCATCAAACCCCATATGAGAATGAGAGCCACAAACCCAAACTGAAAGAGAGTGAAGATAAAAGAGAGTTGTGTGATTGCACCCACTTTGATGTTGAGAGTGTCAACAACACAAGTATGAGGAATACACCACTGAAAAACAGAGAGTTGGAATGCAAGCCATGTGAGGATATGTTTGAAACTAACACTCTCATCTCTACCTCTAGTGTTTTCTTTCCAAATGTGCAGGTTTGTAAGGCGACTAAGGAAGAGATGGATGCTGAAGGCAACTCCACACTTGTTGAGAAAAGTGAGATGGTTGCCATTCTTCCGAACCAATTGTTTGCTGCCCATGACATGAATCATGATAAGAAAAGTGGTAAGATTTCAGAAATTCAAACCATGATACTTGTACCATCACAAAGTCTAAAAGGTAATGATAATATTTCAGATTTGAATTTGCAAAATATATTGGTGAGTAATTGTGATAAAGCACATGTTTCAAATGGATTTGACCTTTATACTTGTGCTGATTTGGTAGTGTCACGTGATCATTCAAATGCTGAAATTGTGCAAGTTGATAACCAATGTTCAGTTATACTTGATCTTTTCTATGCATTGATATGGCTCATATACATGATGCTTTGCACTGATATATCTGATTCTTTGCATATAAATAAATCTGATAATGTGAGAATATATACTCATGATGAATTCTTTGGCAAAGTAACTCTTACTGAATGTGTTTGTTACGTCCTATTTGATAAATATGTTGAGATGAACAATATGCTTGAGAATGTTTATAAGTTATTATCCATAAAATCTTTGAATACTCCCCTATAGTTGCAAGTTTAAATTAAATTTGATCAAACATCATGATGAAAGTAAAGTTTGTGCTATTTTTATAATTGTGACAAGCTTGTTGGTTTGAAGATAGATAAACATTGCAATGATTCTTGTGAAACATATTTTTCTAAATTTGAGATAAAAGAATGCTTAGTGACTTATGTACAGAACCAAAAAGTCCTTCTCTTATCCATATGATTTATCGAAAGAAAGAAATCATGTACATACATGCTCCATTAATACACCAAAAAATTTTCCAACCTCATTTGGAACCAATAATCTTGATAAACACATCTCTGAATCATGCACAATGAAAGGTAAGAATGTTTATCTCTTATCTTTGATATGCGTGACCTTGTAAAGATGAAATATGATAATATGAATCGAATGATTGGCTTGAAAGAAATTTTTGTGCTTCTATCTTCAAAGTTATTTGCAGGTTTGCCTAGGTTGAAAGAATATCCAAAATGTGGAAAAGCTAATACTGTGAATATGAATTGTAATGGAACAAATGGACAAAATAAAGTGAAAGAGTATTGGAATTATGATGTACATCCACCCTCTATTTTGTCTAAAGTGATTACAGACAAACGAAAGTCGAGGGCGACTTTTCTTCAAGGAAGGGAGGATGATGTGACCATGCCAAGGCATTCAACAGCCACCATTTGTTCTAAGCATCAGCGCAAGGTGAAAGCTAAAATTAATTTCAAATTGTTTAGATTGCCACCTACTAGGCTACTACTTGGTTTGTATGATTATAGATTCAAACACCTTGCTATGATGATGGAAGATGAAGCTCATGATGTTATCAAAACATTACAAGTCATTCGCCACACACAATTATTTGGGCAACAAGTGTTAGAGTCGAGGACGACTCCTTTTCAAGGGAGGGAGGATGATATGACCACGCCAACGTCGGCGACCTCAGCGACCTCGTCGACCACCTTGGTGACCTCTCCAAGCTCTACACCAATTAAAGTTCCCTCTGGACCGATCACTCGTAGTCGAGCTAAAAAGCTACAACAAGAGGTGCACGTGCTACTTTGTGAATTTCAATTAAATACTAATGAGAATTTTATGCTACCTAAGTCGTGCATGTTTACATTGCTTAGGATCACCAAAGAAGAGGGCCCGAACACATCAAGGAAGGCACAGGAAGGAGGAACTCGCTCGAGCCAGACGAGCGTGACAGAGCCGTTAGAAAGAAACAGTCATAACTTTTGGCTCACAAAAGCTATGAAGGCATATGAGCACTTGTTGGAAAGCTTTTCAAGTGTAGTTTCTAATGGTGCAAGCCCCGACTAGTGTAGATGTTTCATCAAGGAGTCCGACCAGATTTAGTGCCGACTGGTCAGTGAGTCAGCAATCTGCTTGAAGTCCAAATGTTCGTCCCAACTGTACCAATCTACAACACTTCGTGAAGCAAGAGGTACATGGTGTGAAAGCTTATCAAGTTAGATTTCAAACGCATCTAGTCGCACATCATTTGAAGTTCCCTAGAAGGAGTTATGATCAAAACACTGAAGACTGCGCAGAAGTCAAACAACCACGCGGAATCAGCTCTGGAGTCCATTCCGAGGTTTCCCTTTCACATGGTCAACGAGTCTAGTTTCTTTTTGTATTTCCACCCTAAACCCTATAAATACCCCCTATGTGTAAGCTATCAAGAACCTTTGATGAATTGAGATTATTCTAGTGATATTGCAGCCGAGCTGCCTGAGTTGCTTACTCAACCCTTGTTCTTCCTCGTTCATCTTGGACTTGTGAAGAGATCTCTCTGAGATCCACTAATTCGTGCTCTACGGGTTCCAGTACAGCTGCCCCGTCTTGTGATTGGCTCCGGTTGTGGTTCTGCGGTCGTTTGGAGATCGAGTCGAAGTCTTCGCGGTTTCGGTGCCTCTCTCCCCGTCGCTTGGTCGCATCCAACCTTGGCCGGGTATAAAGCTAGTTACCCGCTGTTTTCAGCAAGTTATCCTACTACCTCAGTTACCTCGTCGTCGTTCTTCGTGTTCGTGACCTACTGCCGTGAAGATCGGGCCACCCTCCGTGCTGAAATCGGGTCGGTACACATCACACATCGTCGCCATCCCATCTGACGAACCTTAATTGATGCCCAGTCAAAGCCCCCACCGCTCAAGCAAGCCACGCACCAACAGATGCATTCGTCGTGTTGATCTCCCTAAGGTAGCTATAAAAGCATCCAATGCACTGGACGTATGGTACCATATATCTATCAGACATAACATGATATTTGTCTCGTATCTAGTGTCTACGTACTATGCCTTCTGATTTACTCCATGATATATTGATCAACACAAGGTAAAAAACAATAACACTGGGTGTGTAAATTCATTGATACGTCAGCTATCTACTGCAAGTTTGAGAAAACAATTCATTGATTTCCTTTCAGGTCCATCGCGACTCTGGGTGTGTAAATACAGGCCGGCTTCTCACATCTCACTTCTCACCGCCTGCAGCTCGGCGCTCGTGACCCTTGCATTGGACCCCTTCGAGATCAGGTCATTCTACGAACTCAATCTCATTCGCTCATATGCTTGCTCAGCTCCTCGATTAGAACTCTTTCTTAAGTTTTTTTTATCTCGTATATATCTTCTTAATTAAGAGCATTTCTTGTATGCTTTTCGCTTTGTGGAGATGTGATTACTTTAAAGCGCTCCCAGAGCCATCCAAACAAAAGGATGTTTTTAAGTTCCTTGCAACAGCTACCGTTGATTTTGATGTTGTTCCCGCACCCAGCGTTGTCCTAGGACTAACAATTAGTCCTTCTGTTTGTAGACTAATGGACTAACAAGTCCATAACTAGTTGAACTAACAATCCTTAGGACTAATCGCCAAAAAAATATACAAACTCTTAGGTATCTTTTATAGTTCTGAATAAGACCATAATTGTCTATCACATCGTGATGTATGATGTATCTTTTGTGGAGACCGTACAAGATAATAATATACTCTTTCTGTTCCTGAATAAATCAATTGCTAGAGTTATCTTAAGTTAAATATTTTTAAATTTATTTGAATTTATAGAAACCAATGCCAAATTAAACTTTATAACATTAAATTAGTACTACTCGATACATCATAAAATATGTCTTTATTATTTTGTTGTCATAAATATTTATAATCTTTTTGTTTGACTTCAGAGACAAAACTTATATTAAGATAAGAACTGACGGTTTCCATACTGACTTTTTTCTACACTGACGGCTTCTATACTAATGTCAAGAATGGATTGGTGTATTTTTTTTTTTTGTAGTAAATCTATCAGATTTCTGTACACTTGATTGTGTGCTTTATGATTTATGTTATAACTTCCACTGAATCACATTTATGAAAAATCAGACATAAATTTTGTCGACAGATAAGTAGACATTCCTTATTTTTTTGTGTGTGTTTGTACTTAATATATCGGCGTATCCTAATTTGTTAATATTATTTTGTGACCTTTTTTTCGCAGAACAAAACCACAAAGTGATGTCACAAGCTGGGGACCTTACACTTTCATCCGGATTACAGGGGACAAACATTGCCAAGGACCAACTTGAACCAACTGTTGAACAGTACTGCCTCTATCTTATCTTTAAATGCCAACTTTAAACCTAGTCCCGTGCTAATTAATGATTCATTGTATGTTAGATCTCGTTTGGGACAGAATTTTAGAAATTCTCTAAA
The DNA here is from genome assembly GCA_015847255.1 of Hyparrhenia diplandra. Taxonomy (NCBI): domain Eukaryota; kingdom Viridiplantae; phylum Streptophyta; class Magnoliopsida; order Poales; family Poaceae; genus Hyparrhenia; species Hyparrhenia diplandra. The sequence goes on from JADLZK010010556.1 coordinate 50,468, forward strand.
TTAAATCTCGTGACCTTTCAGCACAACGTCTTTCCCAACATATTTTCATATAGTTCCCCGGTGTTGTAAACTACAGTGTTTGGGGTTCATCCGCCTAACATAGCCTCAGAGCAACCCCAAAACAATAGCTAAAAGTGTTTTTTCTAAAGTAAAACCCATAAAAAAACCAGACTAATCCAACAGCATCGATAAAAACAACATTCTCGTATCTAAACCCGCCACATAATCTGATATGTATTTTCTGCCACCAAGCGTTTCGCGTTCGTCTTCTACAGCTGGGCGCACACCAAATCCACGTAGGATTTGGAGGACGGGCGGTGGCCAGCAGCAGCCGCTTGCCAGCCAAGGTTGCTATCGCAGCCACTGTTCCATGTTGCAGCTGGGAGGAAGTGGAACCCATTAATTGTGATAGAACGACCTAGTAGAAATTGTAGTGTAGAACTTCACAGAAATCGGGGCCTGGGTTTGGGTTGGAGCTCCCTGGTTTCGGTGATGCCGCCGCTACTGAGTCAGGGGAGGTCCTGATCGTGCCGCCAACCCCGATAGCCGAAGGTCATTGGATGTCCCTTTGCTGCATCTTGCGATGCACAACTAGTAGATGCTAAATAGAATCTTTTTCGCGAGAAGCCAAATCGAATCTTATTTTAGTAGAATGCGCCTCTAGTTAATTTACCTTTTCCATATACTACAGCACACTCTATAGGATAGGGAATTGTATTAGACTTAGCAACAGCACAACACTAGTGGGTCCCGCCAGGTATCAGAAGAGGCATTTTTTTCTCTATATTTAAAATCTTCTTCCTAATTGCTTGGACTCGTTTGAATTCAGATATGCAAAGTATCACGACCTACATGGAGGTGATGAAGAATTCAGGAAATCAAACTATTCTGATTTGGTAGATGTCGTTCTTTCCATTTAAGCATAAGTTAAGTATGTCCACTAATTTTTGATAAAGTTTTTCAGACTAAAAATGTACAATTTTTAATGTATATATACCAGGCAAACAAGTATTATGATCTTGTAACCAGATTTACTGAACATCATTGGGGCAAATCATTCCATTTTGCGCCAAAGGTAAAACTTTGAGCTTTGCTCCAGTTCCACTTAGTTAACAACATTAGTTTGTACTACATTAGTTAAGATGAATATGCCACTCTAACTTTGCTTCAACTCGATGCATATCTTTTAGATGGCATGGAGAAACTTTAGAGAGAGCATCAAGCGCTTTGAGCATTTTATTGCCCTTCATTTGGGGGCTCAAGAAGGGGATGAAGGTTAGTATTAAAGTAACCTACTTCATCGATTTTAGCATAATAGATGTTAGGACTTTTTATGGTCCTTGGAGAAATGGAGATGCCAAAATTTTTTAATAATAGTACGGCATAAATAATATGACATGAAAACAACGTTTATGCATCTATACATCATATATCCTATATCATGTATCTTATATCTTATAATCCTAAACCCCAATTGCGTTCTACCTTGACATATAAGTTGTCCACCATAGCAGTACACTAGCTTATGCAATTACTTCCAGCTAACACATGTAGTTTTGATATCCACGTCAGCGAGACCCTTATTCACTAACATACATTTGATTGTCCACATCAGCGTCATCCACTAAAATTATGAAGCTTGCATGTCAAGATTGAATGCTAGGTCTAGGATTATAAGATATGTATGATATAGGATCGATAGATATATATATAAGATTTACTAATATCATAGTAATGTTATGATTAGCCTTCTTCACCTGTATAGGTTGGCATATGCAGTACTATAAGCAGTTCTGCAGTATTAGATGTACCTTTCTGGGGGCATATTGTATTTCTCTATCGATCTATTTTTTCTGAACAAAGTATTTTTCTATCTATTGCACCCCTAAAGCAGTTGTAGTTATTAAAGGAGGTTTTCTTGAATTCAGTATAATATGTTCCTTGCTACATCAATTTGCAGGTTTTGGATGTAGGATGTGGAATTGAGGACCCTTAAGCGAAATTGCTAGATTCAGGTAATGAGCCAAAAATGAAATTCCATCGCTTGTTCAGTTATACCTGTGATGAAATCCCACGGAACATGTAAATGTATTACTGTTTTCAATGCTATTTATGATTTTAGTTCAACCGAGATAACAGGTCTGAACAACAATGCTTACCAGATATCAAGGGGCAAGGTTAGTTTATTTGTTGTCATCTTATTTCTGGAGCACTATAAAAAAGAAACTTATGCATCAATTGTAAAATGGATTATTTGCATTTAGGAGCTCATTTCTTCGGCAGGGTTGAGTGAGCAGTGCAACCTGATAGAGGTGAACATATGTCCTTAATCAGTAGTATTATTATGGAATTACATGGGTAGTGATATTCATGACCTTTGTTTATTATAAATGGGCCTTAATAACCTCTATTATTGTAGGGGGACTTCATGAAGATGCCATTCCCTGATAACACCTTTGATGCAGCCTATGCGATAGAGGCCACAATTCATGCACCTGATGCAGTACATCACATATCATAAATTCCAAATTAGTTATTTTTGTGGTTGAAAAACAGTCCAGTGTTGCTTATATTTTTCATCTACCTGCTTATTACAGCTAGGTGCCTACAAGGAGATATACCGAGTGCTGAAACCTGGCCAACATTTTGCACTAGATGAAATTTGCTTGACTGATAAATTTGATCCAGACAACACTAGACATAGAAAGATCAAGGCTGAAATTGAGCTGGGCTGTGGCCTGCCTGACATCCGCAGCACTCGCCAGTGCATCAAGCTATGAAAGATGCTGGATTTGAGGTTCTGTACACTCATGTGGTTTTAATTTCACTGAAATAAATGTAGGTGGAAGTATTTGGGGATGCAAAAAGATGATTGTGTTCTACTGTTTAATTATAGATTGTCTTCGCGAAAGATCTTGCTGAGGACTCTCCATGCCCATGGTACCAGGAATTAGATCCCGGCCATTTCACATTGGCCAGCTTCAGTAACTCCGCGTGCGGACACTTCATCACTCATGCAATTGTAATCAAGACTTCACTTTAAGACTTGTTTGTATTCTAGGTAGTCCTATAATTGCAGAATTTGGTCTTTGTCAGATGTCTTAATAATCTACTGTTGTATTTTTCTCAGGTTGGCACACTGGAGTTTCTCCGTATTGTCGAAAGGCTGCAATAGGCTGTTCAACATCTTGATGACTGCCAACCGAGGCCTTCTGAAGGGGCAGCGGTAAGTTCCGATTGGAAAGAAAAATTCAATCTTGGAATCATACAATTAAGCAACCAAATTCAAATCTGGTGGAACTGACTGATGATATATGATCTCAGGGAAGAGATATTTACGGTGACGTTTTGTGCTTGGCGGAAACCTCTCAAGGAGAGTGAATTTTAAAGCAATCTACAATGGCATATATATGCAGTATGGGCTTGTATATTAATTAGGAGCTAAGAATAAAGCTGCCTAAAATCATTGTTCAGAAGCGCAGTATCGAAACAAATGTAAGTTCTTATAGACGGCCCTGGGTGTTTGTTTTGTAACTTTTGTTCCCATGTAATCTTTTCATGTATGCTTTGTGTACTGGAGTGCTTGTTAGTTGTTAAGACATGTGTGGAGCAGTATTTACGTCGTTTCAACAAATGTATATATAATGCTAGTTGAAGTGGTGAAGTTGCAAGCAATTGAAATTTCTCCGATCACCGGCCACATTTGATGAATGATTACCGCACCTGTCAGCTGCTAATAAAGTAATAATGATATTACTAGGTGGTTGGCTCCCAACTGCAAAGCACTGCCAGCCTGAGTGATCGGCAACCAACTCCACCACCACCTCCATCCATCCAAAAAATCCTACTACAGATTACAGCCTAGGCTGTGCACTGGACGCAGCTGATGCCTGGGGCGCCAAGAACGCGTCGCCCTATGGGCGGGTTCGATTCAAAACCTCCACTGCCCAATCCATGGCGACGGCGTCCTGCACAAATCCTGCTGCACCCTGCCCAAAACCCATGCCGGCAGCACCATTGCCAGGGGTGGCCAGCCCAGCAGCGCCCAGACCCGTGGGGGCAGCCCGGCCTCGCCAATGGCGGCGAAGCGCCCCCAAGCCGCGCCCCAGCCAGCGGCGTTCATCGGCAGCGCCCTGGCTGCTCTCAACGGGCGTGCCCAGCCCCGGCGGCGCCAAGGCCCCGTTGCGGAGGCCATGCCCTGTCCGCCTAGGGTTGAGGATGGAGGACAGGGAAGGCCAATACGCCGCAACGAAGCAGGGAGGAGGCGGCGGACGGAGTCATCCGTCGATCCGCCGGGGATCTTCTCGGCATCCTCGATGGAAGGTGAGGCGGCGGCGCTGAATGGTGGTTTGGCGGTCTATCGCAAAGAAGTCGCAATGGGAAGGAGAGGCGTCGGTGTGTTCAATCGGGAGGGAAAAGAAAAAGAAATCGAACCGGTATCCTTGTGTAATGGATAGCAAAGGTGGGTAATTTCCACCCAACTCCGCGACTTGTTACAAAAGTCGTGTTTGCAGAGCACCACCTCAGCCACTCCATGAATTTGGTGGAGTTTGGAGCTAGATCCACGTTTTTGGTGGATCTGGAGTTTCCGAAGCTAGGGTGTTTGGCTAGAAAAATTTGGAGTGGAGCTATTTTTCTGGGCCCTGCCAAACACGCCCTTAACCTTTGTGTGAATTGTCATGGATAGATCCAAGAAACTGAAACCATCAAACTTAGCATCACGCAGTCGTCACTTAAAGTCCAATAAAGTTTGTTTTTTTTTTAACCTAAAGTCCAATAAAGTTGCCACCATGTTACGTGTTGACGGTGGACCATTGACCTGTTAGAAACGCAGGTGCCAAAAAAAATTGGACCTGAAAACAATTGGCACCATCACACAGACAAACCAATCTGGGACACGGGAGTAGCACTTGGACTCACCACCTCCTCCCGCTGCTGTTCTTCCCAGTCCTCACCGTAGCAGCAGCCATACCACCACAACCACCATCAACATCACCAACCGATGCTCCGACTTGTGGGGGCGGCGGCGGCTGGACCCAGGCAACACGAGGGTGCTCCAAGTACCCAACAACACCCAAGGCAGCCACGTGTGGGCGTGCATCGGGTTGCTCATTCGATAGCCTCGGCAACAAGTCCTGCTGCCAAACAGGTGACTACGGCGGCGTGTTGGCATGCAACACAGCGGACAGCCACCCATAACGATTGCAGAGTTCACCATGAGTGAGTGGCGGTGCCAGAAATTATTCATAAGGAAGGTCGAGCAAATCCAAGTTGTAAAGAATGAACACAACGAGTTATGTTAAATTTTTTCATGGTGACTATTAATTTATTGACTTGACACGAGTACTTGCATTTTTATATATAATATCAAATATGCCCGTGCGTTGCAATGGGAGAAAATATCAAACGTTCATGGAAGTCAACAACGCGAATGGTACATATCTATATGTGTTTCACCGTTTCTCTAAAATTTTAAAGCTATAATACTTGTATTGTAATAAACATGACAACTATAATATAAGTTAGTATTTGCAACAGCAATATGCTCATGGATCGGGCATGTGCACTATTCTCCGCACTCGCTATTCCTCTTGTTGGTCCATGTGGAGAGGGATGTGGTGCCAATAACAGGGCGGCCCATGACCAGATGTGGCGCGCCCTTATTGGTCGTGGGCTTGCACTACAAAAAGATTTTGGCCTTCTATGACAACTTTCATATGACAAAACACTTTTAGTCACAGAAACGATGTGTTTGTGACAATTTTTCAATGGATGACAAGTGCTTGTGACTAAGTTGTGCTTTAGTCATAAACAGTTGTCACAATGTACACTTCTCAACCTTTGTGACAATAGCTCATGACAAAAGTGATCGAATGTAATTGTCATTAATTAAAAATGTAATCCTACAATTTAAATATTTTGCAATTCAAATGAACTCAGATAGATAAATAACCAAGACAAAAATTGTAGGTCATGCTAAGAACTACGACTTTGTAGATGACAACCCTTCCATTTGAAGTCATTTATGGTAGCAAAATTCTATTTAAAAAACTTATATTTTGAAAAACAAAATTGGAATTGGGCATTGGATGCCTTGGCGGCTTAATTAGGCCATGTGCATTATCTTCTGTAGGGCCTTGATCTTCTGGGTGTGTAGTTCGTTCCTCTAGAGAAACTATTGCCCACTCATCTAGATTTGTTGTAGTGTTTGTATTGCTCTTAAAAATTTGTCAAGAGCTCCTCTTTGTGATTCTTGAAACCCTCTATCTTTCTCTTCTTTTTTTTTTTCTTTCCTCACATCTAGATCCATGCTTTTGGGGCAAAATCCTAAATCCCAAAACTAAATTAATCGAGAATAAAAATTAGGGATAAAAGTATGTATACGAAGAGAACCTGAGATCTGAGGATGCCACGCACAGGCACAGGCACAGGCATAGGCAGGCTACCGTCGGGCCCGCTGAATCGGCGATGTCGGTAGACTTGTAGTCGTACTGTTGTCTGCCGATCGGCGATGGATTTAGGAACCCGATCGGTGATCGGCGATGGATTTAGGAACCTGATCGGCGATCAACGATGTCGTAGGGAGGCCGGCAGGATATATATCGATGCTACACGGACGGGCGGATGGTAGACTTTGTGGAGTTGCAACTTGCAAAGCATGCACGCACATGGGGTTTGGGTACTTGGGTTGTATATATATACGTATACCTGCTAAACGTATTTGTTGTTGGCCCTCTCGGACTTGGCCCTGTTCGGCCACTCCGTTGGTAACCCCCTAGGCCCGCGGCTAGCTGGGCAGGCAGGAAAAAAAGGGGTGAACGGAAAATTTTCTCTCTTTATTAGTAAGTATAGATATAGATTCTTGGACCAAAGATGCTATTTTTTAGTGATAGACAATAACCCCTTAACAGTAAGGCATCTGAGATGATTTCATAAACTTTGATATCTATGTTTCAATCCTTCTAATGTGGTTAGTAATATTATCTAATCATGTTTTATATGATATATTATCTAGAGAATATTAAAAGGTATATGTGACAAGAATTTTGCTATATTTTCCATCCTAATGTAAATAAAAATCATGAACTTATACTAATAAAAAAAATTTGCTTGAAAATGTTAGGGGGGCATGGCCCCTGCCAGCCCCCCAGGCTCCGCCACTGCCATGAGTGGTGTCAACAACTTGGATTTCTTCGACATAACCGTCATCCACTAATGATGATGGTCCCCTCGATATTCGTCCAGAATACAAGATCATTTTCTGTCCCCCGTTGATCTTGTGTCATTGTCATCGCCTCCACCTTCACCTACTACAAATGAAACAAGTAGCATCACATCCTCATAAAAAAATCGAAGAAAGGACACATATTTGGTTTTGTTCTAGGTGGTTTTGTTTTGATGACATCCTTCATCGTTTTCATGTTGGTACGTAGACAGCGATTGCAACAACGCCAAGAGATTCAGCAAGAAGAGGTGGAGGCAAAGTTTGGGAGGCTACCAGGGATGCCAAGAAGGTTCACATTTCAGCAGCTCCAAGAAGCAACCAATCAATTTAGGGAGAAGCTCGGCAAAGGAGGATTCAGGTCGGTTTCCACTATGCCAGAAAAGCCTATCAGCGACACCTTAATCAGTGACTTAGACTTTAAAACGCGTCACAAATATGAGATTTGTGACGTGCACAGTCAAAAAACGTGTCACCGATAGGTTTCTCCCAGGCAAAAATAAGGAGATGAGCGACGCGTGAAAGCGCGTCACCTTCATGCTTGGTATTAGACACAGCGACGCGTATACGCTGGACGCGTCACATTAGAAGCTGCCCGGACCCGAAATTTTTATGAAACCCAGTTGACAGATTAAGTCTTGCGTTCGTGCCCGTCCACGGACGCCCGAAGCCCGCGGACTCCGGCTCGACTTCGCGGCTCCCGATCACGGACCGCCGTCCCGACCCTCGCCCCCGCCGAGACCCCGTCCCTCCCCATCCCATTCCTCTTTTACAATCTGCAAGCAGTGGGTGACGACACAGCAGCGGCTCCCCTGCCCTCCGGTGGTGGCGGCGCTAGGGTTTGGCGTCCGTTGCGGCGGCGGGGGCTACGGTGGCTAGATCCATGGGCGCTGGTGCAAGGTCGACGGGATCCATGGGCGCTGGTGCAAGGTCGGCGGGATCCATAGAGGCTCATGTTGGTCTTTAGGATCCATGGCTGTTCCTCCAATGGCTGCTGAATCCGTCACTAACTAGGTACCCCAAACCCTAACACTTCTGTTTCGTCTTCCTTCTGCTATTTAATTGGAATCTCTATGGATCTGGGACTGGTCTCAAAATCCAGCATCCATCGAAAGGCCTTTGGCATCCTTATGAGTTTTATGTCATCATGTTAAAATATGGCTTCCTATTAGAGGGCTTCGAATTCAGAGAATGCAGTTTTAAACATGGCTTCCTATTAAAGGACTGTACTGAAAGTTTAATTTAATGTAGAATAATACTAACATCTCAGTAACTGCATCCTTATGTACTGTAAGACAACTCCTGCAGTTTTAGAACTGAACTGAAGTGGAACTGCAGTCTCAGAACTGAAGTGAAATTAGTCTACTGTTGTAAAAAAGACTTTATTGGAAGTGTCAAGTGCTACGTTAGCAGAACAGAATAGCAAGATCCCGCTGCAATAGTCTTTCTAAATTAAAGAAGCACGTTCTTAAGTCTCTAGTTTCAGTTTGATGCAATGAATACATGCCATCTATTTTTTTCCTTGTTGGACTTTGTTTTTCAGTAAAATTTCCTACAAAAGGCTGGATGTGTGATTATCAGTATAGTATCTTATCTTATAGTTTGGTAGTCCCATAAAAGAGAAATGTTCATTTCTCTAAAGTGGTGCTTGATTAGAGACAACAGTGGCAGTAAAGCAATATGAAATGTGCTTCCTAATTCATTTGATAGGCTGTGTGTTAATTCTTGGTAAACTATTGTTTTTTTCACAGATACGAGCATGCAGATTTGCACTGAACCGACATAATTGGGTGAGCATCTCTTTTTTCGTGCAGGCATCTTTTTTACTTATAGGAGAATCTGACAAAATAGCAATTACAGCATGTGTAGTTCTCTAGTTAGAGGGGAATTACAGCATGCAGATTTGCACTGGACCGACATAATTGCAAGCCCTACCCACAACAACCAATTTTCTTATGAGCTCAGTTATGCATCTTACTCTTAATTTGCAGTCAACATTTGGACACCATCTTTATATGAGCTGAATCATCTCCAAAATAACTTATGTGCACTATCAGTGTTAGGTTCAGAGAGGGCTGAATTAACGAAAATGTTTATAGTTAATTTTTGTACACAACAAAATAACTTCAGTGCAGCAAATTTTATTTTCTGTGCTTGTGCTTGGCGCTGGTGTGCAGTGCCAAATATTCTTCTGTGTCTCCACTTCCTGTGTTTGCCTGATCCTCCATAAACTGAGTGCGTGAGTGTGAGCTTCGTGAGAAGTCTAGGCCATGTCTACCTTGCCATCATATATTAATTAGACAACAGTCCCAGTGACCAATACAAATTGTTTTTAGCAATTAACTGCTATAAATTACTTGCAGATTGGTGACTGATAAATGACTGAAAACAGTGAAAAGCCAAAAGGTTATGCTTTTTCATTCTTGAGAATAGGTTGAGTATGGTTGTTGCGAAAGCTGCAGATCATGCATCCTTTGTCTTATTAATATTATGGAGATATCCTTTCTGAGATCTTATGTGCAGTGACCCTGTTGGGTGATTGCTCAGCACAACACTTTATTGATGATGATATGGTTTACAAAGTGGACATTCAACATGGCGATTACAAAGGATGTCAGGGGGTATTTATAGGCCCCCGACTTCGTAATTGTACAAAAAAACACTAAGAATTATGAAATGAACTTCTATGATACATCATTCCTAGCGAAGGTATAAATTTTAACCCAAGCGAAGCCTCGAGATGCAATCTTCGTCTTCGCGATGCTTTTTACTCCTTCAGAATTGTTTACGTGACTTTATAGCGAAGCTGCCACGATCATCTTCGCTTGGATCCTTGACCTCAGTCTTCATGGTTTCAAACTTGCTGTTTTTCTATGAAGCCAATTCCTGCTTGAAGCCTCCTTCGAATTAAACTCCGTCCCCGTTCTGCAACCGTTCTAAGTATCCTGAAATCTTCAAAGTTTGGGATGAAAGTTTAAACATAAATCAAAGTTAGAACCCAACAAAGAGCCCCTCGTGGGCTTAAGGCCGACTTCAAAGGCGTGAAACCCCGAACTTGAGTTTTTCTTAAAACTTTGTTTCGATCAAACGTCGTCCCGAGACTTTGAAGTTGGACTCGGAGTTTGATTTTGACTTCGCGGATATCTTCATTTCGGTTATTGTTGTTGTTTTTTTAACGGCTAGTTTGACAGTTTGACCGAAGTGGTCTATAAATAGCGAAGCACCCCCCTGTTTTCTTCTTTTTAGAAGAGGGGCCACCTTTTTGAAAAAATTTCCTAATTTACACGAAGTCAATTTAGCGAAGTCTGAGTTTGTTTCGAAGATCCTATTTATAGCGAAGTTTGTTGGTTCTCCTTTTTTTTTTCAGGTATATTTTCCTTTCGAAGTGTGTTTCATCATTTTTGTTTTTTGTGTTTTGTGATTCTAAGTTTTTTTATTTTTCCTGATTCTCGATGATGTCGTGCTTGGCTCTCAAGAGCACGAAGTTGAAGAAGAAGAAGCAAACTCTCAAAATGGCAGTTCAGATGAAGGGTTATCTAATGTTTTAGCTTCTGAATCAGAACTGCTTCGGATGATAGGATTTCTTTAGTATTCGATTCGTAGTAAAATGACCAAGAAGACTTTAAGAAGATGGTTAAAATGGTGTTTTGAGGGTGGGTCAATATAGGCCAGCGGAGCCTGATGAAAAGACTTCGAAGCCCAAGGCAGATGAGTGCATTGTGTTTAAGGATCTTTTTTCTTGCCGGACTTCGCGTATGCCTCCGCAAGATTTTCTTGAAGTGGTGTTTAAACGATACAACATTGAAATGCATCATCTAACTCCTAATGCCATAGTGAAGTTGTCAGTTTTTGTTTGGGCTGTGCGAAGCTAGAAAGTGAAACCAGATATTGATGCATTCTGCGCTTTGCATGAGTTACATACTCAATTTCGAAGCCGGACCATAGAACAACGAAAGGTTCAGCTTTACTTTGGATGCTGCAGTTTCAAGACTGCCCGAGGTCAGAAGCAAATTTCTCCTGCATCAAAGAATAAATGGATCGATGGTTGGTATAATTATTGGTTCTATCACAAGGTTCCAATGGTAGAAGAGAAGCTTGGCAAAAAAGGTGTAGTGAAAAGTTATCCTTTGGCTTTGGCGTATGCACGGGGGAGAAGTTTGAATGTAAGCCCAAATTCTCCAAATCTCAAAATTGCTCTGAGTGTTTGAAGGCTTTCAAGAGGGTTGTTTCTCAGCGATCAACTCGAGATCTTGTTGAAGAATACTTGGCTGCTAGAGTTTGGCCACTTAGGCTTGGTTGAGATTTTCTTCGCTATCACACGAAGAGGATTAGGGACAAAGATTATATTTTCCCGGACAAAGATACCGTGATGCCTTCGCGGTTTAGTACTGAAGAAGAATTTGTTGCTGATGTTGAGAGCAAAGCTGTGGATTTGCTTGGAAAGTACCTCCACACAGAAAGGAAGCGGATGGATGACATTATTGGCAAGGACTATGTTAATTTGAATCAAATTTTTGATTTGGCCAACATTACTTACAAAATTCATCCACCTCCTGCCTATGCTCATGGGAAGGACAAAAAGGAAGCTGGCAAAACTCAGAAGAGGAAAAGGAATGATACAGCGAAGCCGTCTTCTTCAGCGAAGACACCGACTAAGGCTGTTGTTGCTAAGCCTCAGAAGAAGAAGGCTAAGAAAGTAGTGGCGGACTTGCTTGATAACTAGGATTTGTCGACAAATGAAGTTGATGGTTCTAACCCTAGGGCTTTTGCTCAAGATTTAGAGGTGAGAGAAATTTGTAAGACTTTTGCTCCTACCGGTCGACACCGGCTTTGCTTACTCTACTTGCGGGATATTTACAAAATTTTGGGTCTTCGCGAGAACTTGGGAACTTAGGGCAATGTTGGCGAAGACGCCGACGCCGATGCCGCTATGAGGGAAGCTTCCCCTCGGCCTTTGCATCTCTTTCTTCACCTAGGCTTAGGGATCCAACTCGACTTTCCAAAGCAAAGTTATATCGTCAACTTACGCTTTATGTGATGATCATGATTGTCTTGAGTTAGCTAAGTTAGCCAAAAATATTCACATGTCACTTGTTAGTGAATCTAGAAAATCCTTCCTTGGTTCCCAGCTTGATGGTTCCTGAAAGAAATGAAGATGCTGACGCCGCAGCCGGGTCGCCTCGGAGCCGAACTGTTTGAGCCCGCTATGGTTTCGAGATTGATCTTTGAAAAACCACCGGTGTACAAGGCGAAGTTTTTTTGCGTAGTATGTATTCTTTTTATACTCTGTTATTCTTTTTGAAACTTGTCTTATTTTGTTTTGACTCCTTCTTTTGTAGAACAATCTTTTCAACGAGAGGGCTCATGAAGTAATGAAATTTGTAAAGGAAAAACTTCATAAAAAGGGACGAGGCTAGCCGGCTTTTCTTTTGATGATTTCTCGATGTCTTCTTAACTTCATTTGTTTTTCTAATTTTTGAGATAAAAGTGTTTGATTTTTCTCCTTTGTCTATTTCAGCTCAATTTTTCCCCGATGCTTCGACCTTATCTAAAGAGAAGATCATTGATGTTGGGTCTATGAAAGATGTCGTTGGAGATCAATCTACTCCACAAGTGGTTGTCGGTACTCAAGAGATTTCTTTCAAGATATTTCAAAGTCTTTGGAAAATACTTTGAAGTTTTGCCCGAAAGCGGAGTCAACTTGGATTCTTACAAGTTTGTTGGAGTACGAATAGACAAACTTCGGCGTTCTTCGAGAAGAAGCGGAGAAGCAATTATCTAAGTGCATTGATGATGCTTTCTCGGTTCCCGATCTTTGAGGGTGAGCTTGCGAAGATGAATCCATTGGAATTAGCCGATCTTGGCTTAAACTTGATGTATAAGGTATATTTCTTTATTTTTCTTTCATGCGAAGTTGACTGTTTATACTTTACTTCTGACTGATTTCTTGTCTATCTATAGGGTGTTCTTGTCTAGCGGGGTCTTAGAAAGTCTCTTGAAGATAGTGCCTTTGCTTTTTGCACCGCGAGAAATCGCTTTTGGGTGAGATTGAGTCTTTGAAGGCTTAGCTTGCTGCTAAGTGGAGAGAGGTAGAGCTATTGATGACTGGCATGAGCTTGATAGGTTGTATCATGGGGCTTCGGACACTATTAAAGAGAAAGAAAACGAGCTTCTTTGTTGAGAAGTCTACCATAGATACTCTTAGAAGGGAGAAGGCATCTCCTGGAAAAGAAGAAAACCGAGACCGATGAGCTTATGATGCGGAGGTTTAACAGGACGTGGGAGCTGTGCAAGCAAGCTTATGAGAAGTGGGGGGCTACACCTTAGGATCCTTGCTGGGAACTTGGAGAATATGACCCATTCATTAGCTGGCTCTGTAGGCAGTATGAAGACCTTGGAGTTATGGTTCAAGATGCCTCAGATACTAGTGTTATGTACTCTACGTGCACTTCTTCATCGATGAAAGAGGCTAAAGATCCCTTTGTACGATACCTTCGCTGAAGAATCCTTCAAATTTCCGGAGATGCTATTAGCAAGATTTTTCTTCAAGACGCATCCGTTATGCAAGAAACTTTTTGAGCAATATTGGTGCAATTGTGGGCGAGAACATTGTCACGAAAGTGAAGGAAAAGCTGAGAAGGGTATTATGCTCTCTCTTTTTTATTGAGTTTTGCCTTCTTTACTCGTTTTTATCTTGTTTCTCTTGTTTTGCTAACTTTGCCTTTAACAGATTGAACTTGACATCTTACAGGAGGAGGAAAATTTGAAGAAGTTGAAAGAAGAAGAAGAAAGGAAAGCCCTTGAAGAGGATGAGAGGGAAAGAAACAATGTTAGTGAGCGAAGGGGGCTAGCTTTTATGGATTAGTTTTTATTTTGAGTGTTTTGGGAGGTGAAAGAAAACATGTTGGCAAGAAATATTGTAAATTTGTTAAGTTAACGATTTGTCCGGGTTTTTGTTAACTTTATGGTTTCTAAACTACGAAGTTTATTTTTAATCGCAAAGATAAATTGTGTTTATGATTATTTAGCGGAATTTTGACTTTGGAAGATCTGCGCAAGTTCCTCAAGCGAAAGCTGCGCGAGGATATGATACCTGCTTTTGCCCCTTATGATCGCGAAAGATAATTTTGTTTTTGAAACTTCAGAGTTTCTTGAGTGTGGTGATGCTTACGGTGGTGCCGATGTTGGTGTTTTTGTGGATAAATGTCTTGCTAGGTCTAGTGCAAAGGCTTCTTAAAGGATGCCTAGGATTGTTGACTTCAAAGATGTTGGGAGTGTAATATTTTGTGTAGCCAAACTTTCTCTTGTGCTTGTCTTTTCTTGTTCTTAGTTCTTGCTTTTGCTTTTTGGTCATCGTGCTCAAGTGCTTCCCCGAGCTTTATTTTTGGGGAGAGTTTCCAAGATACGGCGGATAAAATAATCAACGGTTGTTGAAGATATCTTGAGTGAGGCAAACAACTAGTGTTGCCTCACAAGAATTTTGAGTGGTTTTATATTGTATATTCATGTTGTATGTAAACTTGAATAAATGCTTTGTATGATGTATTATTATTTTTGTAATTTGGAATAATTTTTGTAACCTAGTTTCTGAATTATAAGTTTTTTACTTCTTAGTGGGTTTTGAAAACGTGGTCCCCTCCTCTTTTTTGCGAAGTGGGAGCGGAGACTTCGATTTGAAGTCAAAAATTCTCCTCGGAGAAATTTGAAAATGTCATCCCCTTCTTTTTGCGAAGTGGGAGCGAAGACTTCGATTTGAAGCCAAAATTCTCCTTAGAGAAATTTGAAAACGCCGTCCCCCTTCTTTTTGCGAAGTGGGAGCGAAGACTTCGATTTGAAGCCAAAAATTCTCCTTAGAGAAATTTAAAAATGTCATCCCTTCTTTTTTGTGAAGTGGGAGCGAAGACTTCGATTTGAAGCCAAAAATTCTCCTTAGAGAAATTTGAAAACGTCGTCCTTTTTTTTTTTTTTTTTTTTTGCGAAGTGGGAGCGAAGACTTCGATTTGAAGCCAAAAATTCTCCGTAGAGAAATTTGAAAACGCCGTCCCCCTTTTTTTTGCAAAGTGGGAGCGAAGACTTCGATTTGAAGCCAAAAATTCTCCTTAGAGAAATTTGTAGGTAATAATTTTAGTTTTGTACTTAAATTATACCTACTTGTTATTTATTTTGTGAAGACACTT
Source organism: Hyparrhenia diplandra (assembly GCA_015847255.1). NCBI lineage: Eukaryota > Viridiplantae > Streptophyta > Magnoliopsida > Poales > Poaceae > Hyparrhenia > Hyparrhenia diplandra. The sequence goes on from JADLZK010010556.1 coordinate 65,867, forward strand.
AGCCGATGCTTAAGCACTTTGCTTTTTGGCTTTTGAACCTTAGAAAATAGTAAAGAATGCACAAGTTGGGGAAACTACTTTCTCATTTATACTTGATATGAGAATTTACAATAGAGTCTGCCTCGTTAAAAACCACTCACCCTGCGAAGGGTTTCCCCTGAGTGGAAAAAGAGTGCAGCTCTTGATTGAAAGTGAAAAAATGCTTCTAAGAAATTGAATCTAACTTTGCTTATTTACAAAAACTTTAAAGAAAGAAAATTCTAGGGATAGTACTTGCAAAGATCCCTAATGTTCCATGTGTGGCTTAATTCTTCTCCTTTGAGATTCTCCAAGTGGTAAGAGCCTTACTGTTTGATTTTGTTATGATGAAGGGTCCTTCCCATTTACGTTGGAATTTTCCCACGGTGTCTTCGTTTCTTTTCCTCTTGAGCACTAAGTCTCCGGCTATAGTTCTCTTTTCACCACTCTCTTGTTGTACCATTTGCTTGTTTCTTCTTGGTATTTCCTTAAATTCATCACGGTTTGGTTTCTTTCTTCTTCGAGCAAATCTTTGCTTGTCTTTTGATCTTCTTCGCTTGTTATTTCCACATTTGTTCTTGGACCTTTTGAACTGGATTTCTTCTCGGAGTCATTGCTTCATCTTCATATAATAACTTGAAAGGTGTAAACTTTGTTGATCTTGTGGTGGTTGTGTTATGACTCCAAACAATCCTTGGTAATTCTTGACCCATTTTCCTTTTGGGAGTCCCACTAAGTTTTTTGATATTCCTACACATATTATGCCATTTGCCCTTTCGACGGCTCCATTTGATTGTGGATATCGGACCGATGCGAAGCGAGTTGTATTCTGGACTTTCACAATAACTTCTAAAATCTTCGCTATCAAATTGAGTTCCATTATCCAAAGTTATGTGTCTTGGGACTCGAATCTGCAGATTATATTTTGCCAAAGAAACTTCTTCATTGTTGTTGATGACAAGTTTGTGATTGGCTTCGCTTCTATCCACTTTGTGAAGTACTTTCGACCGCAACAATTGTGTATTGATGGTTGCCTTGAGCTGTAGGGAGCTTTCCAATTATGTCTATTCCCCATCTTGCAAGTGGCCAAGTTGGTTCTATATGTTGAATTGGGTTTGCGGGGCATTTAACTTGTTTGCCAAAATTTGGATGGGGTTGTGGCAAGTCTTCACTATTTCCTTGCTATCTTTTTTTGAGTTGTTGGCCAATAGAACCCTTGTCTCGAATGCTTTTCCGCTATGGCTCTTGGGCCCGCATGATTCCCACATACCCGCTATGGATTTCTTGCAACAATTCTTTGCCTTCTTCACTTGAAATGCACTTAAGTAATGGTTCACAAATACCATGCTTGAATAGTTGATTGTTGATGAGCTTGTAGTTTCTTGTTTTGTGCTTCATTCTTATTTCTTCGACTTCGCTTTACGGCTCGTAAAACCCCCTTAGAAATGCTATTATTTCGATCTCAATCTTCGCTTTCAATGATGTGGATGTACTTTGGTTCTTCAATTTTTGCTTTTATCGAAGACTCGAAAGTACTTGATAGAACACATCCGGTGGTAATTTGAATTTATGAGCAATTTGCTTTTACAATTTCATCCGCTTCTTCGTTATTTGTTCTTGATGCTTCGCGACCGTGAATCCTTCAAGTGTGTTTTTCGATCCCCGATACTTTGCAAATATTTTGCTAGTTCGAGGTCTTTTTGCCTTGTAGTTCTTCTCAACGTGGCTGCTACAACTTGTGAATCGGTCTTGATCAAGATTTTTGTACTCCCATTGCTCTTGCTTTTGCGAAGCCCCAACAATCTTGCTTCATACTCCGCGATGTTGTTTGTGCATCGGAATTCTAATCTTCTTTGCATATTTCATCTTGACACCGGATGGCGAATTGATTATTCTTTGCTACACCAGCCCGCGGAGCCCCATGCCCCATCACGGTTCATTGTCCATTCTTGGCAAGACAAAGTCCACTCTTGATGATCTTTTTGATATTCGTGACTTGTTGCTGGTGTCCAATCTGAGATAAAATCTGCTAACACTTGTGATTTTGTTGTTGTTCTTTTTTTGAATTCGATGAAGTATTGTGAGATTTCAGCTGCCCCATTTGCCAAGTCTTCACGAAGATTTACAGCTTTGAAGGACATCTTTGAGGGGTTGATTCGTTGGGATTCTCACTTTGTGTGCCAAGAAATAATGCTTCAATTTTCTTGTCGCCATAAGCTCGGCGTATGCTATCTTCTCAATCTCGAATAAAATGTTTTTGACCCGAAAGGGCTTCGGAGACAAAGTAGATTGGTTCTTGCTTTTTTGCGTGGTCCTGCTCTTTTTCTTGAACTAGAACTGCGCTTACAGCCTTCTCAGATGCTGAGATGTAAAGGAGCAATTCTTGATCAACATTTGGTGTTGTTAATGTTGAAGGACTTTTTGTTTCTTCAAAGGCTTTTGTTGCTCTTCTCCCCATGCGAAGTTTGTCTTCGTGCCTTTTAGTGCTTGAAATATTGAAAAGCTTTTTTTCTCGCTGACTTCGATATGAATCGTTCAAAGAAAGCCAATCTTCCTGTTAGCTTTTGGATGTCTTTGATGTTCTTTGGAACTTTTGTTTCCATTATTGCTTTTATCTTCTCCGGATTTGGGTCGATGCCTTTTCTTTGAAACTATGCATCCGAGGATTTTGCCTTTTCTACTCGAAGGTACATTTTTTAGGATTGAGTTTGAGATTTGACTTTCTCAAGTTCTCAAATGTTTGCTTCAAGTCTTTTTATGTGGTCTTCGCGTTTCTTGCTTTTTACTATTATGTCATCAACATATGCCAACAGATTGTCTCCAATTTGATCTTTGAGCGCTACCAAAGTCATTCTCGATGAAGCTTGACCCGCATTGCGAAGCCCCTACGCCATTCTTTGGAAGTAGTAAGTTCCAAATGGTGTGATGAAACTTATCTTTTTCTTCGTATTCTTTCTTCATGTAAATTTGATGATATCCTAAGAAGCAATCGAGGAAGCTTAGCATTTCACTTCCCGCAGCCCGATCGACCAATGTGTCAATTCTTGGTAAAGGGAAATTGTCTTTGGGACAAGCTTTGTTGAGATCTGTGAAGTCTATACATATTCTCCACTTTCCATTGCTTTTCTTCACCATCACAATGTTAGCTAACCAAGTTGTGAATTGGACTTCCCTTATGACTTTCGCATCAAGTAGCCTTTGAACTTCAGCCTTGGCGGCTATTGTTACGTCTTTCTAAATTTTCCGTAACTTTTGTTACTTCGGTTTGTAACTTGGATCAATGTTTAGGCGATGTTCGATAATGTCTCTGTGACTCCTTCTAGTTCTTTTTGCCGACCATGCGAAGACATCTTGATTGCTTCTTAGAAAATTTATCAATTGTTCTTCCTCTTCTTTTTGCTAGATTTGCTCCTATAATGACTTTCTTGTCTACTACCATTGGATCTAGCAATACTTCTTTGGTTTCTCGCCTTCGAGCATGTCTTTGCTTTCTTCCGAGACTTCGCGTTTTACGTGTCTTTTTCCTCTTCTTCGATTTCTTCGATTGCCAAAATATTCCTTTGTCTTTGGAGTTGAGTCTTTCTCAATGTTTCTTGCTTCGTTTGGTTTCCATGGATTGATATTGGTCCATTAAGTCTTTGGGACTTTCATACATAAGTAAGAGTAGTTGATAACGGCCGATGATGTTTAGGCTCCCTCTTCCAAATATGGCGTTGTGCGGCTATGCATCTCAACAACATCGAACGCTACTTGTTCGTTCTTGCGTTGTTTTGTGTTTTGAAAGATACTAGCAACACAATTCTTCCAATAGAGTTTATCCTTTTGCCGCCCGAAGCCAAGCGGTGGATATTTTGCCCTTCTTAGGTTTTGCCTTTTGATTTGCATTGCATCGAGGGTTGATGCGAAGAGTATATCTACGGAGCTTCCTCCATCCACTAGAATTTTTGTAACGCCCCAGCCATCGATGTTTGCTTCTATGACCATAGCATCCATGTGTGGATAGTCTTTTAGTTTCATGTCTTGTTCTGTGAAGATAATCGGTTGGTGTGACCACCTTGTTTTCTTGTAAGGGTCTTCCATTGTTATTGCATTGACTCTTCAAAAGTAATTTCTTCTTTCATTGTTCGTTGAATGCTCTATGTTGTTTCCTCCACAAATTGTCATTATTACGCCTCTACTTGGCTGGCGATATGGCCGGTGAACCATTGTTTTGAGTGTTTGGAATGTTGTTTGCCACGGAAGCTTCGGGCTGTGTATTTTGCATTTGTCCCCATTGTGGCGGAGCCATTGCCAAAGGTTGGCAATTGTATATTGGTGGTGGACCTGGTAACAATTGCTGGTTGTAACTTGGGTCATAATATGCTTGATTGTGCGAAGTGCTTGCTTGAGACAAAAAGTTTATTGATCTTTGATTTTCCATCAATTTGCCTTCTTGTTGTACTTGCTCTATGCTCTTCTTTACCATTGAACACATCTTGGAGGCATGACCAGCCCCTTTGCCATGAATGATGTAATACATTTCTTCGGGTTTTAGGATTCTTCTTTCCCGAATCTTGTTTGATTGAAGCCTCCTCTTTGGCCGTTATTGAAGTTTCGTTGTTGGCGGGGCTTATTTGGTTGTTCGATTGCACTGAATGTTGTCTCCGCTTTGCTCATTGTTGATTTGATTAACACGAAGTGGTGGCTGGTATTGGAATTGTCTTCGCTCAAAATTTTGTGGCTTGAATCGATTGTTTGGCTTCGCTTGGTTTCTTTGTGTGTTCTCTTCTTTCGTCTTCTTTCTAAAGTCATCGTCGATCTTGCATACTTTTGAAATTCCTCATATAGCTGAGCAACGGTTGTTGGCCTCTCTCTTTTGAGGTGCGAAGACAATTGTCCGCTCTCGAGGCCGATTGCGGCAATGATTACGACTTCGCCTCGATACATCCGGGATTTGGGTCTTCATTTGGATGAACCTTTTGTAATATTGAATTATTGGCTCTTTTGGATATTGCTTGATATCAAGCGGATCATCGCTTGTTAATCTGTGTGCTTTGGAATCCTTGGAAATCAACTAACAAGGTTGTTTCGAAGTTGTTCCCAATTTTTGAGCGATCTTGGCTTGAGCGAAGCATACCATTTTTGAGCTGGTCCTTTCATTGCCATTATAAGTGCCTTCGCTAGTGTTTTATCATCTCCTCCTCCCGATTCAACGGTTTGCTTTGAAGCTCATCAAGAATTGTCTTGGATCGTCAAACCTTCATAAGTTGGTATGACGTTGAACTTGAAGCCTTTTGGCCATTTTGCCATTTGTAAGTCCCGCGATAATGGAGATTTCGGTCGATTGTGACTATTGCCTTTTCATTGCCCCGATTTGTTTTGACTTCGTTTGTGATGATGACTTAGCGGTCTTGATCGTTGAGCTCTTCATTCAACCTTCTTATCTTTGCTTCGGCTTCCTCTATTCTTTGTTTGAGTGTCTTTTTTCTGGTTTTGGCTTTGCAAGCCTCAAGCTCTTTCGCTTTTTGATCGGTTCTTCTTCTAACTCTTGTAACTTTCTTGCTTCTTCGCTTTGACTTTCATGTGGAATGACTTCTTTGGAGACGTTGTCTTCGCTTGTTCTTGGTACTTCATCTTCTGTTGTTGTTTCTTCGGCATTGCTTGCCGATCTGTTCTTGGGAGGTCTTCCCATGATTTCTTGATGGTCGTGGGATAGATCGATGCTCACACAAACGGTGGGCGCCAAGATGTTGGGTGATTGCTCAGCACAACACTTTATTGATGATGATATATGGTTTACAAAGTGGCCATTCAACATGGCGATTACAAAGGATGTCGGGGGTATTTATAGGCCCCCCGACTTTGTAATTGTACAAAAAACACTATGCATTATGAAATGAACTTCTATGATACATCTTTCCTAGCGAAGGTATAAATTTTAACCGTGAAGCCTCGGATGCAATCTTCGTCTTCGCGATGCTTTTTACTCCTTCAGAATTGTTTCTGTGACTTTATAGCGAAGCTGCCACGATCATCTTCGCTTGGATCCTTGACCTCAGTCTTCATGGTTTCAAACTTGCTGTTTTTCTACGAAGCCAATTCCTGCGAAGCCTCCTTCGGAATTAAACTCCGTCCCTGTTCGCAACCGTTCGAGTATCCTGAAATCTTCAAAGTTTGGGATGAAAGTTTAAATATAAATCAAAGTTAGAACCCAACAGACCACGAGGAGGATGGCTGTTTGGATCACAAGTCACAACAGAGGTGTATATGCTGTCAGTTCCCATGTAGCAGGGTGGTTGTTTGCATCACAAGTCACAAAGTGGTTGATTGTACCGTCTACTAGAATTTAAGCATTTAAATATCTTTTGACAGGTTATCATGGCATGAAGGCAACTACATGCATTGGCAATTAGATAGATAAATATGTCAGCAGAGGACAAGCATAGAAGCTTGCCGACTCCAACAAGAATCTGTAAGAACATCGTGGTACCTTGCCAATATATTGAAGTGCTCTATATGGTCACTGTTATATCATGGAAGTGCTTATGTATTTTATACCTGTGCAGGAGATGGAGAACCCTCTGATTCTTATCCATGACAAGAAAATCTTCTCTCCTTCTAGCACTAGAAATTTCTATCAAGGTAACTTTCTTCATTTATGTCCCAGCTTTTGATGCTAGATATCTGATTGGTTGTATTTGGCCTATGTAGAATCGCAAGCCTCTTCTCATTGTTTCTAAGGATGTTGAAGGAGATGCTCTGTTAATGCTTGTACTGAACAAGCATCGTGCTGGACTAAAGGTGACATTAACAAATTTTTGAAGGGCCTGATACATACTGTGCTGAAATGTTTATATAAGCTACTGGAATTTCTGTACTTGTTCATGAAAGCATGCTGCATGCCCCTTTCCTTGTCTTCGTTCTTATTTGATCAAAGACCAGCTGCATGTAGTGCTTCTTCCCTTTGCAAGTCATGGTGCTATGTCTTAACTGTTATCATTGTGAAGCCTATTCATGTAAATTTCAACTAACAACTAGTCATCAAATGTAGGTATGTGTTGTGCAGCATGGTGGATGCAGTACAGAGTTTCAGAGTTTTTCAGAGATTCAGAGTTTCAAGTCCAGTGATGTGTGTTTTCTATTATCAGTGTGGGTCTAGTGGTGTAGTGTGTTAAATGTGAATCCGTTGAACTTGTTGATATCTATTTGAATATATGCAGATATATATCTGTATCTAATGTGAATATGTATGTGGCTTTTGATGATTTTCATATACATATATATGATCATTTTATTTTATTTTTGTTATCTGAAATAGTTATCTATGACACGTATTGGCTACATGTGTCGCTGATAAAGCGTTATCTGTGACGCGTATTGGCTACATGTGTCGCTGATAAAGCATTATCTGTGACACGTATTGGCTACGTGTGTCGCCGACAACGTTATCTCGTGACGCGGTAGCCAATATGTGTCGCTGATAACTGCTTATCGTTGACGCGTGTAGCCAATACGCGTCACTAATAAGGTCACCTTATTAGTGACGGCGTAAACACGCGTCCACAGATATGCCCCCTTGTCTCGGCGCTTAAAAAAGGGTGACGCAGCGTGAAAAGCGTGTCGCGATAGCGAGTTAACAAGTGTCACGAGATAGCGATTTACGGGATAGTGAGTTGCAAAGTGAAATGGTTGGGACAGAGCTGGTCAAGGAAACAAGGTTTTTATTTTTTTGCAGAGGTTCGGACTATCGGCAACATCGACCATATCAATCTGGTTAGGGTAATTTGTTTCTGGGAAGAGAAATTGCATTGGCCCTTGGTTTATGAGTACATGGGAAGCCATGACAAAGGCATATCTGCATATTCCTGCTGCTTAGTGTGTATCTTCATATTGCTACTCCTTTGTGTACACCATTGCGTCAGGACTCAGATGTTAGATTGGATCTTGGGCCGGCACGACAATGATGTCGACAATTATACTTCCCTGAATTGGCAAAGATAATGCAAGATTAATTATTACTCATATCTACCCTACTAATGCACCAACTACTCCATGTTCAAATCTATTCAAAATCAACCGTCCAGATTAGTTCTTAATCTTCTCTCTCATTACTCGGACACGATTTAGCGGTGGGGATCAAAAGTATTGGACACAGCACCCACCCGCCGTTATCGCGCCCGTCGTGCGCACCTCGCTAGATCACCGCACTTTCCTCTTATTACTCCTTCCTTTCATGACTCCAGCGGCGGCGCCGCCCTCATCCTCTCGCAAGAACCCAGGCCGGCGCATGTGGCCATCTTGAGCAGCGGCGGCCAGCCACGAGGAAACGGCATAGCGTGGCGCGTCGAGTGGCGCTTCGGGGCGGCGCGGTGGCAGCCCTCCCTCCCAATGTCGGGCCAGCGCTCCTCCCTTATCTCCAGCAGCGTCGGACGGCGCCCCCCGTAGCTCCGACCTCTCCAGTGGCGGCGGCAGTGGGCGGACGCGGAGGGCGACCAGCTTCGCCTCCATGTCCACGGAGGATATCATACGGGCCTCCTGCCCCCTCAACAACGAGATCCCGCGTGCTCAAGGTGAGCGAGCCAGTGCTAGATCAGATCCCCTGCGGTCTGTTCCGGAGGCTTCGTAATTCTTGTTCTTTCGGCGTTAGGGTTTGTGTCCGATCTGTGGGATTTATTTGGTTTTACTCCGCGGCACGCAGAACGAGTTGCAGCGGACGATCCTGGTGTTGCAGCGGGACCAGATGCAGGACGAACCTTGCTTGCACATACCCTCAAGCCAATCCCACTCACGGAGGGGAGATGTCTCAGTAGAGCACAATATGGAGGTGAGTTTCATCCATTTGAAATTGGTATATGAGATATGAATTTCATTTGGCTGATCAGGAGGTGGGTGCTATTGACCTACTATTTTGAGTGATCATATAATTATAGCTCTGGAGTCTGGTAATTACATTCGTGTTCAATGCAGATTGTAATGGACTCTTGCTGCGCGACATTTGTGGAGGTGCAGAAGATGGGGGGCTCCTTGGGTAGCACCAGTGGAGAGGGTCAAGATCTTATTGCAGGTCCCAAACTGCCCATTCTATCAATTTCAAATTTTGTGGTGATTGTGTCGATGTTTAGCTCACTTGCTGCATATTTGTTGTTTGCTTTGTAAACAAGAACTAAAGGTTTCCAGTCCTTGGGATCCTCCCGTCATTGAGGAAGTTGTTGCAATACGAGGGAATTCGAGGCTTCTACAAGTGAGTACCATTGCAGAAATGCATCTGACTTTTTTACTGCTGAATTAGGTACACTGATGATCTGAATCCACTGTTATTATCCATGCAGAGGGAACAAGCATGCTTCGGATTGTTCCATATGCAGCATTACATTAAATGACCAACAGGTACAGGGCCTGTCGTTGATCTTTTAGCTGGCTCTGCTGCTGGTGGTACTGCAGTTCTGTGCACATACCCATTACACTTGGCTAGGAGCAAGCTGGCATACCAGGTATTGTACGACCATGTTCACTGCAACATTTTATTTCATTATTCCCTTTGATTGTAGTGAATAGTCTCCATCAATATATGTATGGCCGGAACATCTTTCTGAGCAAATATTAATTTTTTATTTTTTTCATTTTGTTCCTACCTATTTGCAGGTTACAATTGATCATGCATCTCAACATAATAGATAAATGACTTTTTTGCTGCATGGAAAGGGAGTATAGATGCATCATGCATGCATATACACACATATAAAAAGATGGATGCCTGTTTGTTTGTTAGTTGATTTGGGTTATTATCGGAGAGGAATTGGATGTATGTTTAGAGCTTTGGGCTATTATCCAATTAATCAGTTACACTGATCTAAATAAGAAATAATCAAGGGGCTTCATTTATCTGACAAAACTGTGTTCATATGGCCTTACTTTCAATTTCAGAACTTCATTCAATAGGTCCTTTGTATTTTAGTAGCAGCACAACTGAGGTAGCAGTTAGCTTGTTTTTTTTTTTTTTTTTGAGTTCAGATCCTTGCTTTTCTATTTGCCTTCTCTGAACTACAGTAACTACAATTTCTGTGATTTGCTTCTCTTTTGGTTCAGCAGCTTTGTTTTGGTTTTCAGATCAACATGCAAATATCCAGCAGGGGTCTAATATACATTTTTTTTCTTTGCAGCAGGGGATCTACAATTGCACTGGCAAGCAGATAATGGGTCAGTTTGTTTTCACCTAATTTACCTGCGTATGATTTTCAGTAGCTCTTTAGCAGCAAGACTCAATGGCTAATAGTAGCTCTCAAGTGGCCTTATTCTACTTCTTTTGCAGGACCTAACTCGAAAACGAGTTGGTGTGATTGTTGAAATGCCGAGAAGAGGCGAAACACCCTTTTGGGAACACTTTGTACTTTGAGCTGAATTTATTTTGAAATGATGTTCAGTGGCAAACGCTATGTATACCTGAGATATGCTTCATTTAAGATAGCAGGACCACCTAGAAGGAACTGAAACTATGAAAATATGTTATCGCTTTTGATTCTTTTTTTATCTCTTTCTGAATTGAACCGTGGCGTTAGCACGGGCATTATACTAGTATAGCTAAGGGCCTCCGTTATCTTCATGAGGAATGCATGAAGAGAGTTGCTCACCTGGATGTAAAACTTCCCTAAATAAAAGAAGTTTAGGGCTAGAGTTAGATATTAATGATAAATTTTAATCTAAGTAACCGAAATTTTTGTGGAGAAATCAGGGGGTGAAGGGGCAGCCCCCCCCCCCCAGGCCCCCATTGGATTGAGCATCAATGGAACGAAGAACCTAGACACTTATCGGTCTGAAAATAGCTTTCATCTTGTTACCTTACTAGAAGAGAACCTGAAGAGTGATCAGTTTGTAAATTTGATTGCTATGTGCAATACTAGTGACACATAAGCAACAGGCAATTCAGATGATGAAGCTCGCAATGTGGTGCTTTCTGATTGATTTGCAAACGAGGGCCAAAAATGTTTGAGGTCATAAAAGTCTTGGAAGGCACGATGAGCGCCAAAACTGACATAAAACATAACTTTATCAAGACAAATCCAGCAAGTTTTTAGTGCTCCTGGTCCTGGAATTGTGCGCTTGTCAGCTCCATCTCTAGCCTCAAAAAGTGTCAGGCCCAAGGTGAGACTGAGAGCCTTTTTTTTTTTTTTTTTTTGCAAAACTTGTGTGTACAGAATTTAGGATTCCTGCCTGGAAAATTCTGTTCAGTGGTTGAAACTGTGGAATATCACACCATTGTAAACTGCTGCAGTCTACAGCAGAAATTCTGTTTCTCAATATCTAAAACCAGGCCACGTTTATGTGGGGAGGACAACGGGGTGATAAAGAACACCCAAGCAAGCAGGATAATTCCGTATATATATATTTAATCATTATATAAAGTACTAGTACATAAAACAACGGCGAGTACAACAAGCTTATGCTGAGGTAGAACCCCACATATTTATTCACTAGGAGTTGCTAGCTAAGAAATCCATTTCTAGAGATGACTTGTATTTCAAACCGTTTCTAAAAACCAAGTTTTAGAGATGATTGGATGGCCATCTCTAGAAGACGCACACAAAGACAATATATTACGTAGAGGCTTTTTGAGCCGTCTATAGAAAAACAAATTCTTGCAGTGGCGATTACGACAACCAAGCCATGATATTAGCACACATATGCCATGACAAAAATCACACATAGTAGATATATATACCCGCTTCATCCGAGGAGCGAGCTTTTTTTTTTTTTTTTTTGATACTTGCGGCTCCACCTATGGGTTGGCACCGCCGTTTGTGCACGGAACAGAATTGCATTGACCCCATCCTGAATTTGTTTCAAAAAATATAACGCACAAAACATCAATATGTATAATTATGTAATATACATATGTCGTTAAACTGATCCTCACGAACTTAACGTAACAAGATCATCTGTGCTTATCAGGTTGGTATGAGTTGTAGCCACTCCTTCCTACGGTGAAAAGATAAAACTGATTAGACGTAAATTGTAGGTCATTTTAATACAGAAGGATACTTTTTTTTGCAGTGTATGATGTATATGTTTCATTTGAATTTTTGCATCACACAATTATAGTAAACCTGTATATTAGTGGTACAAGAACCATTTTTAGTGCCCGTCGTTTTCTATTAAGATAGACCGGCAGACTAACCACCTCTATGAAATGGTCGGTATTAATGAGCCATTTGTACAGAGTTTTCCATGTCTGCTGTAAATCAATTAACATAGAGTAGGCAATATATATCTTTCAAATTTGTAAATCTGAGAGGTTAAAACGATTTTTCGCTCTAAACAATTTCACGAAACGCATACAAAGTAGCTTATTAAACGCACAATGCGATATATTTCAAAAAAGAAGAAGAAGAAGAAGAAGAAGAAAACACTCAAGTCTGACATGCTTCTGCAAGGTTATTACCTGCTTCTGCCGAGCTGGTGTACATGACACAGACCATAGCAGCTACAACAAGGATAATCAGGCAAAAGGAAAGCGCAGGGGAGTATTGCTTCCTCATGATCGATCTCCTCTCTAGCTGGAACCTCGAAGTCCTGATCTATATAACTTGCTGCCTTCTCTGCGTACGTGCTTAATTACTTGTATGTAGTTTAGCCAACTTAATTTGCTTGGTTTGATCCCCCACCATCTTTGCTAGGTCTTTATTTATGGCCAAGCCAGCTGATGAGTCGATGCCTTTTCTGCAACGGAGCTTGCAGTACTATTCAACCCAAACCCAACAGTGCTGCCTTTACTTGCTAGGAGCACTTGATGCAGAAACTGCGGTGCTCCTTGATAATTAACCCTCTCCGTTCCAAACTAGAACTTGTAAAATATTCAGTCGATTTGATTTGTTCTAATTCTAAAGTAAGATCTAGTTTGAAACGGAGAGGGGTTAATTATCAAGGAGTGCAAGATTTCGTTGCTGATTGCATGATGTACAAGGAGCAGTCGGCACGCCACACAACTGGGCACCGAGTCGCTGCACGAGCCACGACTCGCCAGCCGTGGCAAACAGCATCGTGCCGCTGCCGCTGAGATGAGTGACCGCTGCTGACTCGTTAGCCCTTATGAGCCGAGAGTACCCTTTCATCTCCTCTCTGATTCTATAAATAGTTCAATCTGTAGACTAAAGAGGGACGACGGTGAAACCATTAGAGCCACCAATTCGCACATAAATATATAGGAAATTCCTCATCAATAAATACTCATTCATGTAGTAGTGTTATTATATAATATAAGGTTCACAAACACATATTCTGTTTCTCAATAGCATTGTAAACTTGTCTGCAGTCTACTGTCTACAGCAGTAGAAAGAAAAGGTCCTGGTTTTATAGCATTAATTTGCTAGCTGTTTTCTTGGCAAATCACCGGCGAGTGGCTGCGGTGCAGTGGGAGTGGGACTTCGATGTTGTTGCTGCTGGCTCCTTTGTCCTCATTTATTTGTACACGCTGACCTTTACATCACACACACATCAGATCGGACAGCATGTACAGATTCTATTAGGGCATGGCCAACGCAGGCAGGGACGGACCGTGCTGCCTCAGCTCCACGTCGACCAAACTCATCTCAGAGTAAGAGAACCCCAGGGCGCAACGCGTCCCGGGCCGAATCCACGCCGCCCAGCGTCCCGCTTGTTGCGGATCTGGCCAGTCGGCGGCAGCGGGTTTTCGCCCAGCGGGCCCGGCGGCGCTGGTTTGGTCGGCGCTGCCACAGCCCGCGTCGGTGGTGCTTTCGATTGCCTTCGCCCAGCGCCCTCCGGCACTACGTCGATTCCACGCGCAGGCCCCCGGGCGCAGCCCCTGTGCTTTGGCGCTCCGGCCCCTACTGAGTTGGCGGGCCCGATCCTCGCGGGCCCCCCGGACGGCCGCGCCATTCCCGCCAGGCCGACCAGCGTGTTGTCGCGCCCACTGAATCGGAGGGCCCAGTCCGCCGCTGGCCGCTGATGCGGCGTCCCCAATGCTGTGGTCGTCCCATCCCGCTATGGGGTGCGGGTCAGGCGCGCCCGCGCCGCCGCGGTGCCGTCACGCCCTCCCCTCCGCAAGGGGGCCCAACGTAATGTTGTGCCCGACCCGCGTCTTTTGGATCACGCCCGGCGCCTCAGACCGTTCGCCGTCCACCGACCGCCGCTTCCACGGCGTCTCATTTGCGGTCTCCACGCGCGCCCGATCAGGCGCTGTTACCGTGTACCTTTTACATACACCGTTGCCACAGTCCACCGTACTGCCGTTATCGATCCTCGATTAGTCACTGTTGGTGGGTGCTTGGTGCAGCGGCCCACAGCCGTTTCTGTTACGTGTAGTCTTGGCTTCGCACAGAAGGGAAGTCTGTAATGACTGTCATCTTGTGTACTTGCGAGGCTGACTGGTCGGCCTAGTGTACGCGTGTGTGCGTGTCTACCCGCATGGCGCGTCCTTAGCCTGCATGGCACGTTTGAGGTGAGAGGGGCTTAGAGCCGTTGTCACCATCCCGTTGGCCAACGACTGTGATCCATCGCTATAGTCAAACATGGTTTCCCCATGTCGTGCAGGCTTTACTCCCTAAAAACACGGGGCTCGTGGAGTGGTTACAGCCAGGGTTGGCTGGGTGACTGAATGTACAGCCCCATGTAAACGGGGTGGGACTAAATACCCATATGTCAGTGACTCCGCCATGTGGAAGAACCTTCTCCACATGTGTCGCTGCCAACAATGCTCTGTGGCGAAACGGGGATATGGCCAGTGTAAAGACGAGACGCCTCCTAGATCACGACCCCGTTGTGATTTTCCCTGTCCTGCGTCTGAAAGGTAGGCAACGGCGACCTCAGTCTTCATCTCTCATCCTCTCTTCGTTCCATGCAGATCTTGCTCCACTTGGGTGGCTCTCTATGTCCTGAGACAGTGTTGCGATCCACAGGGAGCTCCACCGGACTTGTGCTGTCGGGGCCTCGAGATTCATGAACCAGATCTGTGGAGAAAAAGTCCACAGTCGTGGTTCCCCTTCCGCGTCGAGCTGGTACCGTCTTTCTGTGGTTTGGGACCCAGCCAACTTCTTCATAATCGTCACTCACATTTTGGTTGCCCCTTATTTTGTTTTTTGCTAATTTTTTGGCTCTTCGTTTCTCGTCTTCTTTGCCTACCTTTTTTTTTTTCGTTCTCTGATCTTTCGCGGGGTGCTTCGTGGTCCTAAGGAGAAGGACAATGTCTGGTGTTCAAGTCTCATATCTGACCCTGTTGCAGACCATGGCGTTTTATTGTATGCTACCCTATGCTTCCGTGGTTTACAAGGTGGCCGGGGATGGTTCACCTGTCCATGGTATCGAGGTTGACCTGCCATGTGATGGCCCTGTGGATCCATGTCGTAGGTTCTTATTTTGGGCGCTTGGGGAGGCTTTTCCGTTTCTGGCTACGAGCAGGCTGTACTACAGGCCGTCGCTTTCTTGAGTGATTACTATAGTATAGCTATTGGTCTCCAGTTCTCGGCGTGGAAACGTAAAAAAAATATTGCTGAACTTATTGGTTGGACCATGCCTATTGTTAGAAGTGCAGGATTTCAGACCAGGGGTGAATTCCTGGGTACTTATCCCTGATCCCGGTCGATTCTATACTAAAACTGTGTAGCTACGTGTATCGGTCAGTTGTTTGGACGAGCTATATGCTCGATCTGCCACCTGTGGGAACCCTTCTTAGTATAGAAACTGAATTTTTCGGTACGATTTCACGGTCCACGCCGCTTCTTCGTTGTTCTGTTTCTTCCTCCTGGCAGGTATTGCGTCACTGCTACGCCTCTCAAGGCGACACCTACATTGTTTTCATGCATGATCCTCCCGTTCACCATATACCTTTCTGTGCTTACCTGTGCTCGGCTTTGAACCCACAGATCTTGCGATGGCGTATGACCTGCCCCACGCATCTGAAAGGTATAGCGAGTAGCGCCTCGGTCTTCATCTATCATCCCCTGCACGCTCCAGGCAATGAAATGTAGACAATAAAAGCCATCGTTCTTCCGACGTTGAGTCACGTGCCACTCCTCCGCGCTCCAGGCAGCCACCAGGTATCTCTCTAATCACTACACCGACTTGATTGAACCAATTCCATGGTCTGCAAACTGTTTATGCAACTTCCTGTATAATTTATTTATAACAGGACTTCCTACAGTGTCATTTTGATTGACGGAGCTGTTCTCCAAGCTGACCCTGAGATGACCATACCAGGTACCGTGCCCCTTCTCCTACTATGGTACCTACTTGGGTTGCTAGAAAGAAAACTATAATCCTGCTTCTGTATTTCGGTCACAGAACAACAATACAGTATCATTGGCCGACCAAGAAAAAAACTAACAACAACCCAACCCACACGATGTCATACAAGAGGTTTTGCTTTTTCTACACCTGAGTGATATCTACTGTGGCGTGTCATATATGAGGCCAAATCTCGTCATGAGCCTCAACGATCCACAGAGACAGGCCGAAATCCTTTCATGGTCTCCTCTCCAGACAATCAACTATATAGTAGATTTGGTGCCATGGTGTAAAGAACACGAGCTTCGTCAGCTGCCTTGGATCATTGGTGCGACTAAATCATTCGCAGAATACTTAAAATATGTTCTACCACTTAGGCACTACATAATCTTTGTTTATATGATATACAGATAATGCAACTGATGATGCGATGGTAATTATCGAGCCACTTTCCATTCTACCCACTGCATCCGGATTCCATCAGCAAGGTACTATTTAGCTGGCCTATGATTTCGGCCGTGCTTTCTCTGTTACGCAAACTCTAACCTGCCTCTTAAAAACAGGTTCTGAAAGATGAGTTCGCAAGTAAACTTGGTGCTGGCTACGATATAAGGACACCTGATCTCAGCCATATTATGATCAGTGAATTGCTAGATTTTTATCACTCCAAACATGAGGCTATTGTGGCCTTCTGGCAGATCATCGAACGTCTGGACTCTTTAATAAAGCAGTTTTATCCACGCCTCAACATGTTAGCACAAGAGGCACATAACAGAATTTGTCTTCTCAGTGACAATACATCAGATGACTCGGAAAAGAAAATATATCGTCTTCACGAGGAATTGCTGGCAAGTGCCACCAACGACGCAATTGCAGATGGCAAAGCATTTGACGCTATCCTGAGGTCATTGAACAATCTATCAGATAGGTTTATAGACCTGAGTCGTTACAAACATGTGCCTCCACTTAACAGCACCTCCATTTATACGCTTCTTCATGGTCTACTAACCCTATATACTCGGTAACAGCATCGTCTGCTCTATTCATAAAGGCACTTGTTACAACAGCATACACAACAAGGCTCAGTACCATTTATACCGCAACAAGTTATCATGTGTACACAAGTTAGCCCAACCGCGGCCTCCTGAAGGGCAGCCGGTAAGTCTCGAATAGAAACAAAAAATTCAATCTTGGAATCATACAATTGAGCTACCAAATTCAAATTTGGCTCTCAAGGAGAGTGAATTTTAAAGCAATCTACAATGGCATATATATGATGTATGGGCTTGTATATTAATTAGGAGCTAAGAATAAAGCTGCCTAAAATCAATGTTCAGCAGCGCAGTATGGGAACAAATGTAAGTTCCTATAGACGGCCCTGGGTGTTTGTTTTGTTCCCATGCATGCAATCTTTTCATGTATGCTTTGTGTACTGGAGTGCTTGTTAGTTGTTAAGACATGTTTGGAGCAGTATTTACGTCGTTTCAATAAATGCATATATAATGCCAGTTGAAGTGGTGGAGAACTTGCCTGCAATTTAAATTTGTCCGATCACCGACCGCATTTGATGAATGATTACCGCACATGTCAGCTGCTAATAAAGTCATAATGATATTACTACGTAACCACTGGTTGGCTCCCAACTGCAAAGCACTGGCTGAGTGATCGACCAACCAACTCCACCACCACCTCCATCCATCCAAAAAATCCTAGTACAAATTACAGCCTACTTAACCCTGATAATACCCTATGACGGCATTAAGCAAGGGCTTAATTGGTTTCCGACAAGAACCGGCAACCGTGTGAATTGTCATGGATAAATCCAAGACACCGAGACCATCAAACTTAGCATCACACATTCGTCACTTAAAGTCCAATAAAGTTGACACCATGTTACGTGTTAACGGTGGACCATTGACCTGTTAGAAACGCAAGTGCCAAAAGAAAAATTGGACCTGAAAACAATTGGCACCATCACACAGATCGGCACACCAATCTGGGACACGGGAGTAGCACTTGGACTCACCACCTCCTCCCGCTGCTGTTCTTCCCAGCCCTCACCGTCGCCACTAGCACCACCAGAATCATCAACATCACCAACCGATGCTCCGACACGGTGTGGGAGGCGGAATGCGGCTGAACCCAGGCAACACAAGGGTGCTCCAAGTACCCAACAACACCCAAGGCAGCCACGTGTGGGCGTGCATCGGTTGTTCATTCGATAGCCTCGGCAACAAGTCCTGCTGCCAAACAAGTGACTGCGGCGGCGTGTTGGCATGCAACACAGTGGACAGCCACCCATAACGATGGCAGAGTTCACCATGAGTGGTATCAACAACTTGGATTTCTTTGACATAACCGTCATCCAGTACTGATGATGGTCCCCTCGTATATTCTTCCAGAATACAAGATCATTTTCTGTCCCCCAGTTGATCTTCTGTCATTGTCTTCTCCTCCTTCACCTACTGCAAATGGAACAATCGGCAGAGCTGGTCACGGAAACATGGATGTTTTTATTTATTTATGGAAAAAGTCCAAATTACTGCCCTGTGTTTTCACTCAAGTCTAGATAACCCCCTAAGGTATTGTTTAGTTTATTTTACTCCGGTGGTTTTGCAAACCGGTGCACTTAACACCTTTTCGCACTAATCCAATCCGGTTTTGGTGACGTGGAGGTGGTTTTGCAATTAATCATGCCATGTAAGCTGCTGACATGGGCAGAAAATTATTTTCCTAGCGTGACTCCCTTGTGACTCGTGACGTGACTCCCACGACTCCCTTGTGCACACGCCGGTTCTATCCGAAGACCGGCGCGGCACAGAGGACTGTGGGCGCACATCCATCCGCGGCCTCGATCCATCCGGGGCCTTGATCGACGGCAACTTCACGGCGCGCCCTACATAGCATTTTTTATTTCAGTTCCATATGCATACGCACGCCCTTTTAAAAAAAATATACTGATCGAGCAACAGCTAGCAGTGATTATTACGGCCGGGCATCTATTGACTAGTACGGCACGAGAGCAGCAGCTAGCAGTGATCGATCGGTCTCTCGCACTGCTCACTAACGCAAACATGCCGTAGAGCATAAGGAAATTATTATTAAAAATCGAAGTTGATGGACCGGCGAGCACACATATATCGGCGTATATGATTTTGTTCAATGATATGCATGCGATCGCCCCCTCGCATGAATGCAAATATGTGTGTGTCTTTCGGCCGTGTCAACCTGCTTACGTGGCATGATTAATTGCAAAACAGCCGCCACATCACCAAAACCGGATTACACTAGTGCCAAAAGGTGTTAAGTGCACCGGTTTGCAAAACCACCGGAGTAAAATAAACTAAACAATACCTTAGGGGTTTATCTAGACTTGAGTGAAAACATAGGTAGTAATTTGACTTTTTCCTTTATTTATTGCAGAGGTTCAGACAATCGCAGCGTTCACCATATCAATCTGTTTAGGGTAATTTGTTTTCTACGAAGACAAATTGCATTGGCTCTTGGTTTATAAGTACATTCTCAGAGCATAGGCGGAACCAAACAATCCACTCAGGGGAGCCAAGATAAAGGCATATCTGCATATTGCTGCTCCTTTGCGTCAGATTTAAGGGGCCGCCCCCTCCCCCCCCCCAAAGATCCCCAAAGGATCCTTGGACCATTGGATCTTTTGGCCGGCACGACGATGATGAGGACACTCCTTCCCTGTATTTGTAAACATGATGCAAGATTAATTATTACTCATATATATCTAAGCACCTCTGTTATCTTCACGAGGAGTGCATGAAGAAAGTTGCTCACCTGGATGTAAAACCACACAACATCATCTTAGGTGACAACTTCAACGCTAAGTGTGGTTGCAAGAATGAGGGGCATGCTGGGATATTTAGCGCTCGAATGGTCGACAACGACATCATAGAAAAGGATGATGTATACAGCTTTGGTGTGGTGGTCCTATGGAGCAGTGACGGATCTAGGTTGAGGACGAATGGGGGCTAAATAATAGAGGTTTAGGGCTAGAGTTAGAGATTAATGATAGATTTAAATCTGAGTAACAGTAATTTTGTGGAGAAATCAGGATCAGGGGGCTGGACCCCCGGGCGTTGGATTCACCCCCTAGATGGAGCATCAATGGAAGGAAGAACCTTGACACTTCTCGGTCTGAAAATAGCTTTCATCTTATTACCTTATTGGAGGAGAAGCTGAAGAGTGATCAATTTGTAAATTTGATTGGTATGTGCAGTAGTATTGACAAATGACTAAGCTTCGCAATGTGGTGCTTGCTGATTGATTGCAAAAAGAAAGCCTAAGATGTATGAGGTCATAAAAGTCTTGGAAAGCACTATGAGCACCCGAAATTGACATACTTCATAACCAGCAAGCTTTGGTGCTCCTCACTACCAGAATCCTAAATTGCCTCGAGGGCCTAAAACCGTCAAGGAAATGATCTTTCACCATGAACCGCCAAGGAAAGTACATATGTTCCATATTAGCTTATATCTTGAAAATAGATGGAATACTAATATGTTAGTTAGCAATATTTCAATTTTTTTTGTTTACAGATTATTAAAGAAAAGTAATGATAATATCTAAAATGTGTCAAAAAATCTTTTAAATTGGCATGGGATCAAATTATGTGTGCATAATCTCTAATATAAAATTTTAGAAGATTTTTATGAAAGTTAACATATACATTGTTCACAAATGGATATACCTCTCACAAAGCTTCATATAACCTAAGGCTAACATTGAAGCTTGTGCATCTCAAAACCTTGTCTAGCTCATACACACTTCAAATGATTTATATATCTCTCATAATGTTCAAATGATTTAAACAAAGTGGTACTACACATTGTTCACATATAGATACATATATCTCACATAGCTATGTAACCATGTAAGAGATATATCCATTTATGAGTCATGCATAGTCTTACTTTGTTAATATGATTTGAAATTTTTATGTCAAGATAGCACAACCATATTATGATCTCATGCCAAATTTTAGGATTTTTGGACACCACTAGTGAACACGATTGCGTACACACACGTGCTAGTAAAAAAGTTAACTTTTGAAAGTTTTAAGTCAGGAAATAACAATGCACATTCAAGTGAATTCATATAAGATAAAAAAGAAGTTAGATTGTAATAGAACTGTGTATTTGCCATAGGCGAGAGATAAATATGTGACACTTCACCAGCAAATTGACCTCCTTGTAAGTTCCATGAGTTTTTTTTTTTTTTTTGAAAGTGTAGATAAACTGGTTTAAACATCTCTAGTTTACTAAAAATAAAACCAGTTGAAGCATACTAAATCTAAGCATCTATCACAATTAGAACATAAGAACTCATACGTTCTGAGCTACCCAGTTTGATCCTTTGATGAACCAAAAGTTCCAAAATATTCAAATGTGCCAGTCGTCCTCATCGATCTGTGTTGTCTGAAATACATGTACACTCTCTGAAAAAAAAAAACTTACAAAAAGCAGTGCAAAACCAAAAGAAAAAGCACCTGAAGTACTCAAAAAATATGACTATTAGTTCTCTCTAAAGGGATTTCACCCAGCTTTAGGATCATGAACTGAGGTAAATATGTTATTCAAAAAATAATACAGGACAGCTTACGCCAGCAAATATATTTCCATCTAAAACTTCTTTTTGCAACAAGAACACCCCTGATTTGCTAAAGAAATGGTGGTGAGAAAAATAGCAGAGGGAATTTAGGGGAAAAAACAGAACCTTACTAATTACTATACTCACGTGAGAGTTTTCCCTTTAAATATTATTGGAGGTGCAGTTGCTAGAATGACACAAAAATCCAACATGAACCTAGCGCAAATCAAGCCATTGTGATGCTCAGTGCGTTGAATTCCATTATATAATCACAAGATGAAGTAGCACCCAGCAGACTGGGTTCGACTCCCGTGGGAGCTTAATTTAAACAGGTTTGCATTATTAAAAATTAAAAAATAGGCCAGGGTTTCCCTTGCTGACTTCGGTCAAAAAAGATGAAGAGCGAAAAGACTTTTCTAATAAAAAAAGAGAAATTCAAGCTAGGAAAAATATATTAGTAGAAATGTTACTGTTCTGAATTTTCTGAACACAGAAATAAATTACCGAGTCGAAGACGAACAACTGGTCGAAGGTTACCACGCTGTACCGGCAAGCTAAATCCCTAATATATTACATTTCATGCAGAACAGAACATGGTTATTAATTGAAACAACCCAAATCGGAGGCTGGTTCAATATTACATTTATTGATATATCATAGTGCCTAACCATTCTAGAATGATGTAACAACAATCTCAGTGGATCCACTTAATTCTCATATTAGTTTCATATCCTGGCAACAAAAAGGTGTACACAGAAGCCAGCAATCGCTGCTACAGTCCTGTACATTCTAAAAGGCCGATGCTATGCACCGTGGCAGTCTGCACATGTACCATGCATTTCCTTTGCTGCATTTGCATGGAGTACAGTAAGGCTTTGCTCTGCTGAAGGAGTCAAGTACTCAAGTCCCATCCCACATCCTTAGCATGACAGCGAAATTGACAGGCATGGGAAGCGTACCTCGTTGGTTCCTTCCTCCTCTCGTTTCTTCAGCAAACCTGGGTGCTGCGAGTATACAGTAATCTGCTAATCCCTGTCATGTTGATGTAAAGCTGAGGGGTGTATCTGCTTGTTACTCAGACAAGCAGGATCTTCTGTCAGATATTTCAGGGAGGACTAGGAAAGTTCAAAAACATGTGCTACTACGACTTCCAAATCTCTGATGATTAGTCAGTCAAAGTCAGAATCCATCGGACAACAGACTGCAGAGAACAAAGTTCAAAATTTGCATATATCTATAAATTGTTGTTTAATGATGATAATAATAAGAGAGCTTTTACCACGCTTTGAGATTAATATGAGCCCTCCATTCCATTAGATCTAATGGTTAAAAAGTTAGAGAAACCAGATGAGAGGAACCAAGTGGCACACAGGAACCATGGCACCGGAACTGAATTATAATGAATTTTGAAGGGTACAATGGTCTTTCTAGATCTGATGAGGAGCTGCTTCTCCCAAAAACAAAAAATTCCTGTTATGGTCGCGCCCGCCATCATGCTTAGACCGCGCCCATGCAGGCCGCGTCTGCCGCCCCGCCGTCGCGCGCCGTCAGTCATGCGCCGCTCTCAATCGCAGCACCCTGAGTTAGAGCTGTCGCCAAGAAGAGAAATAACAACTCCACAAAAACACGAAGGGAGCCCCTCGATCATCTCGGTGACTGTCTCGAATAATCTCCGGCCGGCGCTGCTCCATGCTTTGAATCTCTCCAACTCATGACAAGAAAGCCCCCTGCAGTCTGCAGCTGATTGCAGGGGACGTCTGCTGCCTACAGCTCTCGGATCGGATCGGATGCCATAGAGGAGCTGCGGTCCGTCCCCATGGAGTGCGGCCACGACTGCGTTGTTCCACGGCCTAATGAACACCAGGCGCCGCCCAAATGCTGCACCAGCGAGGTAACAAAGCCGACGGCACAGTCCATGTTAATGCTTGCTTGAATTGATTTCCTATGCGTTTTGACGAGGAAATACAATGGTCCAGCCCCAGCAGAGCCCGACGCTTTCTTCTGAAGAATTCCTTCAGTTCAAGAGGAAGGCCACCACGATCATGGAGTACTTCTCCACGGACGACGCCGCCGCGACGGCGAACGAGCGCCGCGGAGCCACGGCGTGCGCGGCTACCACTACTACTTCGTCAAGAAGCTGGTGTCCGCGGGCGATGGACCGCCACGACAGGGAGAAGGAGATGGTGGCCGTGCTGCCGCCCCCGCCGCACGGCAACGTCGTCGACCGCCCGCGCAGCTCTGCAAGTGCTTCTGCAAGCTCACCGAGTCCCGCGACGACCTGTCCGTTGACATGCCCGACGCCGCCGACATCCCGCCGTGTTCGTCGCCGCGCTGTCGCCGACGACATGCTGCCTCCGGCGTTCTTGGCCAAGCAGAGCGCGTGCTTGCCCGACGGGTGCAAGGGCGCCGAGGTCCTCCGGGGGGCGGAGAAGAGCTACCTGTGCGTGCCGCACCACGGCGAGATCGCCCTACAGAGGTGGGCGGCAGCAAGCGGATCACGGTGGAGGAGGCCAAGGCCAAGATCTCCGACATCCTGGGGAGCACTCGCCGCCCGGCGATAGGAGCGAGGCCTTGCGGTGCATCAGGGACCTCAAGATCCCCTTCTTCCACCACGACGCCGTCAAGCCGCACGCTTGTCCTCACCGTGGAGCGCCGTGGTGGCGATGCAAAAATACTGATCTACCCCTTTTATCTAAAATTAGGGTGTGGAACCGGCTGAAAACAATTTAACTCCAAGCACCGTAAAAATTCTCTAATAATAACCGAAACGTATAATGGATCCTCACTTTGAGGAAACCTCATCATACAAAAGTAAGTATGAAAGAGGACACCCGCATATATTGATATATAGATCACACAGCAAGGAGGAAATAACGATATCTGCATCTGTACATCACAACTATTAGAAAAGAAAATGCACATGAACAGAATTGACTGGATGTTAAAATATCGGTCACCTTCAGGATGAATTGATTTCCACTAAGACAGCAAACAGATTCAGTCGTGGAAAAGGGAGACCTTACCATGTTCGGAGAGGGAAAGAGAACGCGGGAAGTCACCGCGAAGAACAATCAGAAAATCGGGCGCCCACAGAGGTGACGGCGGTGGCGACCTCAAGACAGATGCCAACGCCGCAACACAGAACCAGCGGCACAGGGTGGCAGCGGAGGCACGCCCGACAATGCAAGGACGACAGCCTGGGGCGAGGATGGGCGGGGGCACATGAGGAGACCTTGCACAACGATATCACCGGTTGGCTTCCCGGCTCTTCATCATCCTCGCCGCCTCTCCATCCTCCCTGGCGACGCATTGGGGGTTAGTGCGAGCGGACGGGAACGGATCTTGAATTTGGATCAGCGAGGCGAGGGGGCCGAGCGGACGGGAGAGGGTCGACATGCCGCATGTGGGTAGGGAGCGGTTGGCGGTGTGGCCCTTGCGGGTCGAGAGGCATCGGGTGGGAAAGAAAATGCAGCCTGGGTACGCGCTGGCTGGTAATGTTTTCGCGGGTGAAAAAAAACAGCGCGAAGGACGAATCCGCAACGTGAAACACTGATGTTCCATACGTTCACCTGTCAATCATATTGGGTATGAAGTTTGTTGGGTAACAAATGATTTCTTATTTCTTCACTCTTCTATAGTATAGATATAGATTAAGATATTATTGTTTTTTTATTAGATTAAGACATTATTGTTTGATTTTGGCACCCAAGAAAATTCCTGACCGCCAAGGCAATTTAGGATTCTGGTAGTGTCTGGTGCTGGAATTGTGGCTTGTCAGCTCCACCTCTAGCCTCAGAAGTGTCAGGCCCAAGGTGAGAGACTGCGAGCAACTTGTGTGTGTACAGAATATAGCATTCCTGCCTAGAAAAATCTGTTCAGATTTTTTCGATTCAAAATCTGTTCAGTGATTGAAATTGTGGAATATCACGCCGGAGTCTACAGCAGAAATTCTGTTTCTGAATATCTGAAACTAATAGCATGTCCTAAAAAGATGGTTCTATCTCATTTTTTTTTTAGATAATGGATAATAAAATCCGGCCTCTACATCCAGGGATGTACAGAGCCAAAAATGGTTCTTTCTCATACTATGAAGCTGTAGAAAAAAAAAAAGGTCCTGGTATTATAGCATTAATTTGCTAGCTGTTTTCTTGGCGAATCACCAGCGATTGACGGCGGTGCAGTGGTAGTGGGACTTTGATGTTGTTGCGGCAGGCTTCTTTGTCCTGATTTATTTGTACGCAGAACTTTTTACAGCAAAGCTCTAGTACAGCATCTTGTTCATCAAATTAGCCACACACACACGCGTCAGATCGGACATCAATTCTATTTACTAGAGTTTGCCCCTACTGCACGCCGGCATGTAGGGTGTCAAGTTGTTCCAAAAAATTGCAAGTCTGTGGCCGGCAGATTGATTATTAGTTTCATAAGAAATGTAAAGTGTGTGGCAACATGTATGACGGAGACCGTTTCCTCTTACAACACAAGGGGTTTGCTTTGGACACATGCATGACACCTTCAAATTCAATAATATACATACTCGTGCCGGCATGGAAATTGTTGTGATACTCAAAGGCAGCATTTTGGAAGTACCCAGCATATTGTTTTTTTTTTTTTTTGTCCATACAGCATTGCTACCTACAAACAAACGCTATTGGGTATTTTTAAACTGATAGTGATAATGGTATCAGTTCGAAAGCAACTGTCTATTGGTAATATATCACCACAGCATATTCCGACAGCATATTACCACAAGCAATAGTGTTTTTACCCTCTAGATAAGGTGGTTGGAAATAGAACTGCCTCTAAAAAGAGGAATATTTTGTAGAGGCGATTGAAAATAACAGATCGAAATCCACCAGTGAAGTCTAGTTTGGAACAGACGGTACGTAATTGCTATTTGTTGGGTAGTGGTATCAGCCGGTGGGAGGGTGCCTTGTGTGACTCCCACTTAGTCTTATGGCCAATATTATGGAAAAATAATCCAGCTTATTTAGGTTATGAATTTGACAAAAATAACCAGTTTCCTTCTTGTTTGTTTACATGCTCAGATAGTTGCTTGAGGGGGAGAGGCACCTTGGAGGGTGTAAACATACAACATGACAATGTACATTGGGTTGCCATTATGTAAATACTAGAAGATACTCCGTGCGCTGCTGCCATAAAAAATGAAACTAAGCAGAAATACCACTACCATTGAAAAGATTAACCATGGCGTTATTTCTTTGTGATCTATCGTGCCGGTTTTTGTAACCGCCATTGAGCTAAGGTCACTGTTAATTGATGGAGTAACTGTGGCAGTTTTCAGACCTACTAATTAAAAACTACCACGGTTAATCAGAAAAAAAAAAAAAAAAAAATTTTGAAAAGCCCATCCCAAACCCTAATGCACTACTACATAAATCATTTTGCGAGACACTGCCCAAACTCGTGGCGGACACACTTTTTTTCCTGCCACGGCTAATGCACCGATTAATGGTGGCGGGCATTTTTATTTTTTGCGGCAGGCAAAAGTGTACGCCATGGAAAATTAATTAACCGTGGCGGGCATCTTATCGCCCCGCCACAGAAAATTGCCCTATTTTCCGTGGCAGGCTTATTAAGATGCCCACCACACTAAATTGATTTCTCGTGGCGGGCATCCCTAAAAGGCCCGCCTTCGAAAATAGTGACCCAGCAGCAGCCCATCCCGGCCCGATAACATCCTCCGCATTCCCACCCCCTCTCTCTCTCTCTCTAGAAGCAACCGGTCTTTTCTCCCATCCCGGCGCCCGACTCCTCACTTCCCCACCCTCCCGCCACCGCTCTCCTTCCCTCCCTTCCCTATCCTGCCACCCCTCCTTCCCTACCCTCCTCTTCCCCTCCTAGTAGGACCCTACCTCGATGCGCAGAGGAGCCTCTCCCTCGGGCTCACAACGACGACGGTGCTGGAGCACATCTCCTTTAGGCTCACAATGACGGCGACGCTGGAGCACCTCTCCCCGAGGCTCGCAACAACGGTAGCACCGGGAGCCCCTCACCCTCGGGCCGCAACGACGGGCGGTGCCGATGCCCTCTCCCTCGGGCTCGAAATGACAACGGCGCAGGCTCCCCTCTCCCTCGAGGCTCGCCAATGGCGGCGGAGCCGAGCTCCTATCCTCGGGCTTGGCAATGGTGGCGGTGCCGGAGCACCTCTATCGGTGGTGGCCAGGGCTCCCATAGGCCGATCCGCCTCCACCGCCACCGCCTCATGCGGATCTGCCTTCACCTGCCGCCGTTGGCGACTGCGGAGGATGCGGATCGAGGGCACCAAAGAAACGAATCGACGGATCGAGGGCACCGGCAATGTGACTCGAGCCTAGCAGGCCTGCATCCGCGGACCCGATGGGTTCGATGGGTCGTTTTTTTAATTTTTTAGTTCGATAACCTTGGCGGGCGTAATGGGTGTGACGGGCGTCTTTGCCCGCCCACGGCAAATCGAAATTGCCCGCCACACAAAAAATCATTTCCGAGTACTAGTGTGGACTTGATCCGGGCCACCGCCACCGATTCACTCCCGCCACCACCGCTTGCTCACCCGGTTCGCGTCGGATCCATGCTCAAGGCGCCGATCTAGGTGGGGTGCCGATGTCGGAGGTGGGGCAGCCGGGTCAGTGTGGTGTTGGTTGGCGAATCCGGGGTGGGAAGAAGCGGAAGTCCACCGCTAGCCCTGTGCTCCTTTGCTTGTGTCGTGGAGAGGAGGAGCTCAAGCTTGTGGATCCCCAAACCGCTCTTAAGTGTCGGCCTACAATGGGAGGTGGACGCCACCGCACGACCGCCTCGAGCGCCGCTCCATTCACAATCATGGATGCCCGCCCCGCAACGTTGCTCCACGTGGCCGGCTTGTGCGCTACCCTGTCAGCAGTGCCAGCCCGCCTGCCGTCCCGCTATGGATGGGAAGGAATAGGAGGGGACAATAGAGGAGGACGAGAGAATTTGGATGGTAGGAATAGAGGGGATGACGGAAGATGATGATGAGAGATGTCGGGTTAAGTGCGGCTGAGTGGAAGTCGGGCTGAGTGCGGCTTTAGTGAGTGTTGTTGAGTTGAGGGGGTGAGTGAGAGAGCGCTAGGGCTTGGTTGGTTTTATATGCTCCAGATGGTAATGAGCTGTTATGGGCTTATCTGGGCTGGACCGCTGAGTCTCATTTACCGTAGTGTTTTGGTTTTTATAACTGCCACGGTTAATAAAGAAAACCGCCACAGTTCATCAAGGCAT
Organism: Hyparrhenia diplandra; assembly: GCA_015847255.1. Classification (NCBI taxonomy): domain Eukaryota; kingdom Viridiplantae; phylum Streptophyta; class Magnoliopsida; order Poales; family Poaceae; genus Hyparrhenia; species Hyparrhenia diplandra. Next base: position 94,943 of record JADLZK010010556.1, read on the forward strand.
TAACCTTGGTGGTCTGCATAAAAAATCGTCTCGGTTAAGATTTGCTAAACACCATGTAAAAGAAATCATGTGGTAGTGTGACATGGATAGCTTGTGCATTAAAAGGTTCAAAAAGTTAGTGGCACGACATGTCTATTAGTGAAAGATGATGTGGATTGTTAGTGGAACATGATGTGGAGGTGTTGCATGTTGAGATAGAACGTGAGATGACGTGGATACCGAGGTTGGACGTTAGTGGTATGACAAATGTCTAGTAGCTTAAAGATGATGCGAATGTCTTGCATGAAGATCCAGCCTCTACCATCCATTAACGGTGCACATCTGAGAGTTAAACGAATACAAAGGAGAAGTCATATAGAGACTAAAACACAGAACTGAAGAAACAGAAAACAGCATCCTCCTAGCTAGTGAGCACAGGGAAGCTAGCTCGTAATACGATTATTAAATCTCCATCTAAACTTCGTAAAGACTGTCAGAATTTAAACTCTCTCGAATGGAGGTCTGGATAATTAATTTCAAACAAGCACATGATTAGTGACGTATGTCAGTACGTCATCATCACCGTCCGGCATGTCTGAAATAAAAATGACAGCCGCCTGCTCTTAATTTGGACATCACCTCCTGACCTCCATCTCATTAGCACACATCCTTAATACACTAGTAGAGTGAGGGAAGGCACCTGTAACTTAAGCATGCCTTCTTCACGTACCAATAATCCAGCAGTAAGATATATATACTAGTTTTTCACTTCACAATTTCATTTCAGAACTCAAATTACTTTCGTCAACTATGGCCAGTTCTGCCGCATGGTCGTCGACTATGGCCGCACGCTCGCGGTCGTGTGCCACCTTGATGCCCGCAGGGCTAGACTTGCCGGAGCTGACTGCTGATGGAATGCTCGATAAGGATGGTAAGCACTATGTATATACTTGTATAGAAACTCTAATAAGATTATGATTGCTCAGAATTATCGGTAGCAGGTCGAAGCTAATTAAATCCTCTGGTGTTGCAGGTTTAACGACGGGCAAACAGATACCTTCGGTCGGCTACCTGCAGATGAACCTGGCACCGCTCGCCTGGAACGCCGTCGGCACGAGCGCACAAACACACCGAATCCCACCAATAATGGGAGCCGGGAGTAGCACATGGACTCACTGCCTCCTCCTGCTGTTCTTCCTCGTCCTCGTCTTCGCCGCCACCAGCAGCAGCAGCAGCCATACCACCACCATCAACATCACCAACCGATGCTCCTACACCGTGTGGCCGGCCGCCACACCAGTGGGCGGTGGCATGCAGCTGGACCCAGGCAACACCTGGGTGCTCCAAGTGCCCAATAACACCCTAAATGGCCGCGTGTGGGCGCGCACTGGTTGTTCATTCCACAGCCCTAGCAACATATCCTGCCAGGACGGGTGATTGCGCGGTGTGCTGGAATGCACGATTTAAAGTGGCCAGCCACCATTAACGATGGCAGAGTTCCTTGTGGGTGTGCCTGACGCTAATGGCAGCACAGATTTATTCGACATCTCCGCCGCCAATGGCTTTCATGTGCCCATGGACTTCCTGCCGGTGCCAGTGCCGCCCAAGGGATCGCCGGGATGCAGCAACGGGCCACGATGCGCGGCTGACATCACGCCGCAGTGCCCTGATGAGCTCAAGGTGCCGGGGGTTGCCGCGGTGCATGTGAATCCTGCAACGAAAAGCACGGTAAACAGCAACACGGTGTTCTATGCTCAGATGTGCCCCGACGCCTACAGCTACACCCAAGATCAAGGTCCGATTGCATATAGCTGTCCAACAGGAACAGACTACCATATAATTTTCTGTCCCCCCACCGACCTTGCATCACCAAATGCAAATGGAACTAGTAGCATCACATCCTCATCAAAATCCAAGAAAAGGAGCATATTTGGTTTTATTCTAGGTGGTTCTTTCGGTTGTTTCTTTTTTGTTGCATCCTTGGTCCTTTTCATCATCTTGCATAGACGTCGATTGCAGCGACGCCAAGAGATGCAGGAAGAGGAAGATGCAGAGTTTGGAAGGCTACTAGGGATGCCCAGAAGGTTCACATTTGAGCAGCTGGAAGAATCAACCGAACAGTTCAGAGAAAAGCTAGGGAAGGAGGATTCGGGTCCGTTTTCAAAGGACGTCTTGGCGAAGAAGCAATCGCGGTAAAGCGGTTAGATAGAGCTGGTCAGGGAAAGAGGGAATTCTTGGCCGAGGTTCAGATGATTGGTAGCATTCACCATATCAATTTGCTGAGGGTAATCGGTTTCTGTGCGGAGAAATCGCACAGGCTCTTGGTTTATGAGTACATGCCCAAAGGGTCCCTGGACCAGTGGATCTTTCGTCACCACAGCAATGACGACGACACTCCTCACCTGGATTGGCAAACACGTTGCAAGATTATTGCTCATATAGCTAAGGGCCTCTGTTATCTCCACGAGGAGTGCATGAATAGAGTTGCTCACTTGGATGTAAAACCACAGAACATCCTCTTAGATGACAACTTCGACGCTAAACTTTCTGATTTTGGACTGTGCATGTTTATCGACCGGGATAAGAGCCAAGTGGTTACTAGAATGAGAGGCACGCCGGGATATTTAGCGCCTGAATGGTTGACGTCACACATCACAGAAAAGGCTGATGTATATAGCTTTGGTGTAGTGGTGATGGAGATCATCAGTGGAAGGAAGAGCCTGGACACTTCTCGATCTGAAAAGAGCGTTCATCTTATTACCTTATTGGAAGAGAAGTTGAAGAATGACCGGTTGGTTGATTTGATTGATAAGTGCAGTATTGGTGACAATCAGGCACACAACCAAGAAGCAAGTCAGATGATGAAGCTCGCAATGTGGTGCTTGCAGATTGATTGCCAACGGAGGCCTAAGATGTCTGAGGTTGTGAAAGTCTTGGAAGGCACCATGAGCGCCGAAACTGACATAGATCATAACTTTGTCGTGACAAATGCAGCAACTTTAGGTGCTTCTGGAATTGTGGATTTGTCAGCTCCACCTCAGGCCTCAGTTCTGTCAGGCCCAAGGTGATAGACTGAGAGCAATTGATCTGTGTACAGAATTTAGCATTCCTTCCTAGAAAAATTTGTTCAGTGATTAAAGCTGTAGATTACCACAGCACTGTAAACCATCTGTGGTACAAATTTGCTTATTTACTTCTGTTCAGCTTTCAATTATTGTGCAATTCTGTTTCTGATTCTTATATCTAAAATTAATAGCATGTCCTAGAACAATGCTAACTCATACACATATGAAGCAGCAGAAAGGGTTCCATTGACTGGAAGAGGCCTGCATTCATATTAGTTTGGCAATAATTCGATTATTAGATCCACCAAATGGTGCCTATTTTCTTAAATAGCCCTTCGCATTGATCGGCACTAAGGAGCGATACTAAGCCTTCTAGGGTTTCAACAAAGGATGATTACAGCTCTGTTTTCAGTGTATACCTAAGTTAATTTCTTGAATGCTATGCTATATACCTAAGATACGAAGATGTAAGGCGTGCATCAGGTCTACTCTGATAAATCAGTAAGCAAATGACGTGTTATAGAGTAATTAGGCTTTAAGGATTACTGTTTCCCTGGAATTAACCCCTGAATTAGGCACAATAGTAGTTCCTTTTATGCCACTAATTTTCTAAGATGGCATATTAGATGCAAAACCAGTGTGAAATTGGTCTAATTTCAAGTCTAAGTATCGCACAATTAAAAGTTCATCCCTGATCAACAATTTTTTAGCCTTGGGATAAGCATTGAGAACGAAGTGATTGGACAAATCCAGATAAAAGAAACAGTAAATTTCCCCAAAGTTCCGAAGCTAACTCTGACTCAGTATTGAAGCTGAGCACCCTTGGCTGAGCAAAGTGACTCACCTCTAGTCGCCATGTAGCCGCACGTCGATCAATGGCGCCCCTGAGCCGCCCAGACCGCCGGAGTGACCATAACGGCGCAAGCAACGTAACAATGTTGCCACAGAGCACGACCGCCCGGATCTGAGGGCGCCGCAGTGGATCCCTCGACGGAGCCGCGCGCAGGCTAGCCACACGCGAGCGCCGGCGAGGGACCACGGTGGCGCCTGCCACCTCTCGAGCGTCGGCATTCGCATGGGGAGAGAGGAATGGCGCCGCCGCTGGAGATTAGAGACGAAGCGCAGAAATGCTGAAGATCGCCTGGGCCTGGGCCATTTCTAGGCCTGTGCCAGCAGCTTGCGTAAGCTGGAATGTGTTTTGGGCCTTTCCTCAAAAACAAAATAACGTATCATTCAGCCAATTTTTTTCGCTCTAGAAAACAGTTTTATTTTGTAATATTTTTCTTTTGGGAAAAGAACACATTGTTCAGACCCACGCTGAGTGAGGATTTTTTTTTTTGGACTCTTTTGTTTTCTGAAAAAATCTTCATCTCAATTAAAAAATTGCAAGATTATACTACCAACCGCCGGTTGAGTTGTGAAATTTATGATCTCAGTTAGCTCATATAAAAAAAATTTATATATAAAATAGATGAAGTTAAAGTTTTTAAGAAAGTTGTAGATAAAAAAAAGATCTACCATTGTATAGTTGTTTATAACTAAAAATTTGAATAATGTTTAAATGTCCATTAGTAAATCTAAATACGAAATTTATTATTTAGTTATCAAGATAGCTTTAAATGAAAATAAATGTAAAATTGTAGATCTTTTATGTGTCTATAATATCAACATAAAATTTTTGCCTACAAAAGTTTATATATATGATAAGTTAGGGTTTTTCTAAAACATGTTGCACTAGCTAGTGGATAAATTGAGGCACCCTTATGTAGCACATCTTCAAAAAAAAATCATATAGCCACATATGAAGATAAAATTTATGTAGGAATTTTATTTAATTATAAAACCTATTCTTGTAAAAAAGAGATAAAATCTATAACCATTAAGGGTTGAAGCCATCTTGTTTCAAAATAATCGATGCTCGGGGTTTTATTTAGAGTGAAATGCATCATTAGTCCATTAACTTTTGGTCGGGTTTCACTTAGGTCCATCAACTAGGAAAGTGGTTTTTTGGGTCCATAAACTTTTAAGTGATGCATCTATGGTCCATACCCCTTCATTTATGTTTTTATTTTACTAAAACATCCCTCTATTTCTTTTTGTTTCATATGTATACCCCTCTATAGGATGCACACTTGTACATGCCTGTAAAGCCCTCACGCTCCTCGATGCATGCCCACAACCCTCAAGCTCGTCGTTGCATGCCCGCATGCGAGGCGAGAGCTCTAGGGTACTCCATGCTCAAGCCCAACCAAGGCCATCGTAATCGGATGTATATGCCTCAATTTGTTGCTCTCCCTTCACGGCCGCCCAAACGCTAGATCACAACGCGTAACGCCGCCACGGCCTTCCCGTATTATTCTCATATTTACGTAATGCGGTGCGAATCTCCCTTCCTTCGTGTTTTTCAATCATTGTGGCTTCCGTGGGCATGCGTCATGCAACGCACCAACGCCATGACAGCAGCAACCTTGCCACACAATTGGGCGTCATCGCCGCCGCGCCGACTTCCGCCTCGGACGTTACCCGGGCGAAGCTTCCGGTCGGCGGCGTGCACCAAGTAGGAGGCCAGCCATGGCGGCTTCTCCTTCTAGAAGCACTTTGGTGAGGCGCGGGGTACTAAGCTATGGTATACGGCCGAAGAGGGGCGGAGGTGGAGCATGGGCTCATGGGAAGGAGATCTAGCTAGGACGGCGTCTGGCAAGGGCGACCGACCGCAATGGTGGGTGGCACCCATGGAGCTTCACGGGTTCGGGAGCGTACTGCGAGCTATATTGCGATGAAGAAGGAACAACGTGCTTTCGACAGGTGTGGCTAGAGTGGGTACACGGCAGTGGCGAACCGAGAGCTCGACTTGTCGGGTCTGACTTCATGGCTAAGGTTGTTGTGCGAGGACAAGGCGACCGATAAGGGTGTGATTGGTTGTCACACCTTTGGATCGAGGGATGAAAGGGGTATCTAGGCTCCCCGATGCGGGCTTGTTCCATGCAACCTCTTGTGTTTGGTTGCATTTTGAGTGTGCATACCGGCTTAAGGGTGTTTTTGTTTGGTTGCAAGTATGGACGGTTATGTAGTATGAACTCATTCAGGTTCCAGTGATTGACTTGCCTACATGGTTTGCCTGCACAGGAGGTGTTGTATGGTTTTGGTGTGCTTACCACCACAATTCACGCGGTGGTTTGTGAAGTTGAGTGTGTTGCGGGGAAAGGGTGCTCCTCCACACCGGCATTGCGTCGAACACGCGGCCGGGCCTCATCGAGGGGGTGCAACCGGGGAGAGCACCGGCGAGGTCGTGAACGCCTACTACTCGGCGGCACCGGTGGGGCTCGGCCTACGAGGGGACGCGCGCACCTCGTCTCCGTGGGCGCCACACCGACGGCGGTGGAGATGGTGGCGGGCGCAGATGTGGGCGTCCCGGCGTCCGTCTGCGCCGCGGTGAGCACGGCCATGGAGGTGCCCGACGCTTTAGTGTTCGCTAGGAGCGTCGTCCTCCACCACCGTCTCCTCCTCGTGGTAGGCGACGACTCGCTCGTCCCCTTGGTGACTGACGATGCATGGAGCTCCCAAAGCTCGGCCCGACGTGGTCGGACGGACGATGGCGACGCCTCTTGGTGTCGCACCCTTCTTGAAGGCATCATCTTCGATTATCATACTCTTGTCACCGGCACCAATTTTGCGGGCGAAGGCCTGCGCCTTGGAGCTCCACGGCCCGCCGCTCCTCCTCCATGGTGTCTTCGATCATCTTGATCACTTGCCGCACCTATCGGCGCTTCATGTTTCTCCTAACTTGGGTTTGTCTAGCTATGTGGATGTGGTAGTCATCGCCGTGGTTGTTTCCGGCAGATGCTTTGCTGCCGATGATTTTCATGGTCGTGGTCGTTTCCGGCTGGATGCTTTGCCGCCGAGGTGCTATTCATTTCTTGGGCGGATGCTTTGCCGTCGTGTAACTTTAGGTAAGTTCATGCGCTGCGTTTCGGTGTCGCGTGTGCAACCGAGGTCGCGGTCATCTTCGGCGGAACCTTTGTCACCAAGGTGGTTCCGGTTGACACTTTGCCACCGAGGGTGTCATCGTTTTTGGCGAATGCTTTGGTGCCGAGGTTGGTTTAGACATATACTTTGTCGTCTGTGGCTCCATTCATTGCTAGCTACCCAAGTGTTGAGACTTTTGTTGTAATAGGTTCAACTTTTGGGCCTGTTAGGTGGAGGGTCCGCCCTACCCTCGCTCCCGTTTCTTGTTGTTTGTTTGTGCTGTGGGGTTCGTCAAGTAATCTATGGATTACCGATGAGTCCTTTGTAATTTCCACTTTCCTTGCACGCTTTCGAAAAAAAATGTGTAATTATCAGAAAGAAAAAAAATAGGAAAGCAGTAGAAGCTTAGCAAGAACTGAAGCCATTTCTTGCAGTAGAAAACTGAAGCCTCTTTTTTTTGCTGATATATATTTTTTCTTGAGTTAAGAAAATGACGACGCAGGGCACATCTCTCTCAAAGAATCTTTGTGTACACCAAGCAGCACGGCACAAAAAAAACCTAGCCGCGCCCTCGCGTCGTCCCCGCGGGCGACTCGGGCGACTCTTCCCCACGCCGCCGCCTCCAACCTCCCTTCTTCGTCTCGCCCGTCGCGGAGCGGACCGCCCGGCAAGGTCGTGCGGGCTGCCGTGATGGCAGCGGCAGGGCCCTTTCGAGCCTGTGGCAATGAATTGGTGGCGAGGGCACCTCTTTACCGACTCCACCGATCCATGGGCGCGTTGGCGGATACCGTGGAGACACGGTGGTCCGGCGGCGGCCGCCGATGGTGGGCCCATGGCTTCGGCTCTCCGACGGTCGGACCATGCATATGAGGAGCCTCGTGACGATGGGGGTCGGGCGGAATCGGTCCTCTGGCGGTCGATCCATGTTTGTTCCGGGCGGCTGGATTTGGTTAGCGAAGACGAGTGCGGGCGGAGGGAGCGGAGGTGGAGAAGACCCGACGGCCGGTGGCGTGAGGCCAGATCCCGAGGCATGGGTGGCTACACGGGCGGCGACCGTCCGGCGCCATTCCGATGATGGCCGTATCCGGGCCGGGCGATGGATTGATCCGGTACACCTACCGGTTCTAGGGCTCGGGGCGCTGCGCATGGAGGTTGGAGGTCCGGCGGCGGTCTTCCTTGATGGACACTAAGCGTAACGGCATGGATTTCGGTGAGGCGGCTCCTGCGTTTGATGACGGTGACGCCCGTGGGTGCCACTTCCTCGTTGGAGGCGTCGTCACTTCTCTCCAACACAAGGTGCCACTGAGATCTTTCGGGGTGAAAATCCAAGACCGGTTTTCCTGGTTGGGCGACGATGGCATCTTGTATGTCATGCTCTTGTTGAAGACGTCACTTTTGGAAGATTCCTTGTTGGTCGTTAATGTTGGTGCCAGCATAGTTATCTCTCAAAATTCTTAGTGCCGTTGCCATGCATTTCGTGGTGTATTCTTGTCTTGTAGTATGCTGGAATGCCGCGGATGACTCCTAGTTTATTTTCTCTTTCGTTTGTTGGCCTATGGCCTCAACTTTGTAATAGTTGGCCTAATTATGCCTATTGGAAGATGAAGCCGGGTATGAAATTATCCTTTAAAAAAAAAAAGCAGCACGGCAGTGGACGGTGGTCAGTCGGCAGTGGAACCGTTCAACACGCAAATGACGTAAGATGTGTTTTTTCAAGGAAAGTTGCCACCATGAGTAAGCGTCGACGGAGGACTGTTGAGCATTGAAAACGCATGTGCCGAAAGACCTCTATTATTGCACCTCTGAGAGATTGTGCCGAAAGACCTCTGTTATTGCACCTCTGAGAGATTGGATCTGAAAAGAAATGGCACCGAACCTATCACACGCCACCTCTTAGTGTTGTTCTTCAACGCTCTCGTCGTCTCCACCCAAGCACCACACCATCAAACAGAAACTAAATCCCCACCAATAATGGGAGCCGGGAGTAGCACTTGGACTCACAACCTCCTGCTGCTGTTCTTCTTCGCCGTAGCCACCAGCACCAGCCACTCCGCCACCATCAACATCACCAACCGATGCTCCTACACCGTGTGGCCGGCCGCCACACCGGTGGGCGGCGTGCGGCTGGACCCAGGCAACACCTGGGTGCTCCAAGTGCCCGGCATTGGCCAAGGCGGCCAAGTGTGGGCGCGCACCGGCTGTTCATTCGACGGCCCGGGCAACAAGACCTGCCAGACGGGTGACTGCGATGGCGTGCTGGAATGCAAGACGAGAGGTCAGCCACCCATGACGATGGCAGAATTCGCCATGGTTGGTGATAACGTCGAGGATTCCTTCGACATAAGCATCGTCAATGGCTTCAACGTGCCCGATGGACTTCCTGCCGGTGCCGGTGCCATCCAAGGGATCGTCGGGGTGCAGCAAGGGGCCACGATGCGCGGCTGACATCACGTCCCAGTGCCCCGATGAGCTCAAGGTGCCAGGGGGTTGCCGCGGTGCGTGTGAATCCTGCAACGGCAGCACGGTAAACAGCAACACAGTTTTCTATGCTCGAATGTGCCCCGAGGCCTACGGCTACTCCCTAGATCAAGGTCCGGTTGAATATACCTGTCCACCAGGAACCGACTACCATATCACTTTCTGTCCCCCCACCGATCTTTCATCACTGTCTTCCCCTCCACCTTCACCAACTGCAAATGGAACAAGTAGCACCACATCCTCGTCAAAATCCAAGAAAAGGAGCATATTTGGTTTTATTCTAGGTGGTTCTTTCGGTTGTTTCTTTTTTGTTGCATCCTTGGTCCTTTTCTTCATCTTGCAAAGACGTCGATTGCAGCGACGCCAAGAGATGCAGGAAGAGGAAGAAGCAGAGTTTGGGAGGCTACCAGGGATGCCTAGAAGGTTCACATTTGAGCAGCTGGAAGAAGCAACCTGACCAGTTCAGAGAAAAGCTAGGGGAAGGAGGATTCGGGTCCGTTTTCAAAGGACGCTTTGGAGAGGAAGAAATCGCGGTGAAGCGATTGGATAGAGCTGGTCAGGGGAAGAGGGAATTCTTGGCAGAGGTTCAGACCATCGGCAGCATTCACCATATCAATCTGGTGAGGGTAATTGGTTTCTGTGCAGAGAAATCACATAGGCTCCTAGTTTATGAGTACATGCCCAGAGGATCCTTGGACCAATGGATCTTTCGCCGGCATGGCGATGACGACACTCCCCGCCTGGATTGGCAAACGCAATGCAAGATTATTGCTCACATAGCGAAGGGCCTGTGTTATCTTCACGAGGAGTGCATGAAGAGAGTTGCTCACCTGGATGTAAAACCACAGAACATCCTCTTGGATGACAACTTCGATGCCAAACTCTCTGATTTTGGACTATGCAAACTCATCGACCGGGATAAGAGTCAAGTGGTTACAAGAATGAGGGGCACGCCGGGATATTTAGCGCCTGAATGGTTGACATCACACATCACAGAGAAGGCTGATGTATATAGCTTTGGAGTGGTGGTGATGGAGATCATCAGTGGAAGGAAGAACCTGGACACTTCTCGATCTGAAAAGAGCTTTCATCTTATTACCTTACTGGAAGAGAAGTTGAAGAGTGACCGGTTGGTTGATTTGATTGATAAGTGCGGTATTAGTGACAGTCAGGAACACAAGCAAGAAGCAATTCAGATGATGAAGCTCGCAATGTGGTGCTTGCAGATTGATTGCAAACGGAGGCCTAAGATGTCTGAGGTTGTGAAAGTCTTGGAAGGCACCATGAGCGCCGAAACTGACATAGATCATAACTTTGTCGTGATAAATGCAGCAACTCTAGGTGCTTCTGGAATTGTGGATTTGTCAGCTCCACCTCAGGCCTCAGTTCTGTCAGGCCCAAGGTGATCGACTGAGAGCAATTTATCTGTGTACAGAATTTAGCATTCCTGCCTAGAAAAATCTGTTCAGTGATTAAAGCTGTATGAATCACAGCATTGTAAACCATCTGTGGACAGTACAAATTTGCTTATTTTAATTTTGTTCAGCTTTCAATTATTGTGCAATTCTGTTTCTAATTCTTATAGCTAAAATTAATAGCATGTCCTAGAACAATGCTGACTCATACTCATATGAAGCACCAGAAAGGGTTCCACTGATTGGAAGAGGCCTCCATTCAGCTAGACAGTTGAAAGCTCAAGGCATCCTACTGTTGGGATGTGACCTCAAGCCAACATATTAGATTGGCAATAATTCAATTATCATATCCACGAAATAGTGCCTATTTTCTTAAATAGCCCTTTGCGTTGATCGGCACTCAGCAGCGATATTAAGCCTTCTAGGGTTTCAATAAAGCATGATTAAGTTAATTTATCGCAGCTCTGTTTTTAGTGTATGCCTAATTAAGTCAATTTCTTGGATGCTATATACCTACGATATGAAGATGTAAGGCGTGCATCAGATCTACTATGATAAAACAGTAAGCAAATGACGTGTTTTAGAGTAAATAGGCTTTAAGGATTACTATTTCTATGTAATTAGATTTTGAATTAGGCAGAATATTAGTTCCTTTTATGCTACTAATTTTCTAAGATGTCATATTATATGGAAGCCAGTGTGAATTTGGTCTAATGTCAAGTCGAAGTATCACACAATTAAAAGTTCATCACTGATGAACAATTTTTTAGCCTGGGAAAAGCATTGAGATTTGAGAACAAGGTGATTGAACAAATCTAGACAAAGGAGCGGTAATCCTCAAATAAATTTCCCCAATGTTCCGAAGCTAACTCTGACTCAGTTTTTCAAGCTCACCACCCTAGGTTAAGCAAACTCACCTCTACTCGCCATGTAGCCGCACGTGGATCACTGGCGCCCCTAAGCCGCCGCCGGACCGCCGGAGCGACCATAACGGCAGGAACAAGGTAACAATGTTGCCACAGAGCACACCCCGCCCGGATCTGAACAAGGGGCGCCGCAGTGGATCCCCTCGACGGAGCCGCGCGCGCAGGCTAGCCGCACGCGAGCGCCGGCGAGAGGGACCACGGTGGGGACCGGTGGTGGCTGCCCAGCTCAGCCTCTCGGGCGTCGGCATTGGAAGGTGAGCAGAGCATGAGAGAAGAGACGGGAACGGCGCCGCCGCTTGGCCCGCCGCTTGGCTTGGAGGGGACAGACGAAGCGCAGAAATGCTGCAGATCGCCTGGGCCTGGGCCATTTCTAGGCCTGTGCCAGCAGATCGCGTAAGCTGGAATATTTTGTGCCTTCCCTCAAAACACACAAAAAAACGTATCATTCAGCCAATTTTTTTTCCCCTCTAGAAAAACAGTTTTATTTTGTAATATTTTTCTTTTGGGAAAAGAACACATTGTTCAGACCCACGCTGAGTGAGGATTTTTTTGGACTCTTTTGTTTTCTGAAAAAATCTTCATCTCAACTAAAAAATTGCAAAATTATATTACCAACCGCCGGTTGAGTTGTGAAATTTATTATCTCAGTTAGCTCATCTTAAAAAGAAACTTTTTATATATAAATTAGATGAAGTTAAAGTTTATAAGAAAGTTGTAGAAAAAAAAAGATCTACCATTTTATAGTTGTTTATATCTAAAAATTTGAATAATGTTCAAATGTCCATTTGTAAATCTAAATACTAAATTTATTATTTAGTTATCAAGATAGCTTTAAATGAAAATAAATTGTAAAATTGTAGATCTTTTATGTGTCTATAATATCTGCATAAAAGTTTTGCCTACAAAGTTTATATGATAAGTTATGATTTTTCTAAAACATATTGCACTAGCTAGTGGATAAATTGAGGCACCCTTATGTAGCACATCTTCAAAAAAAAATCATATAGCCACATATGAAGATAAAATTTATGTAGGAATTTTATTTAATTATAAAACCTATTCTTGTAAAAAAGTGATAAAATCTATAACCATATAAGGGTTGAAGCCATCTTGTTTCAAAATAATCTGTATCGGGGTTTTATTTATTTATATATGTAGATCTAAACATTGGAGTATCAACTTTTTTAGGTACCAAGACGACTTGAAATTAAAAATTTGTAAACTAAAAATTTGTATATTTTTTTTCACTCTAACTTTTTCATATATTTTTTTTCTTTAAAATTTATGAATTTATGAAGTTTTTAAGATTAGCTGACAGAGAGGAGGATTCCACCGACTCAGCCATATCGATAGGTACTATGCTGCTGACGTAAATAGCAACACAGTAAAAGTGTTTGAGGTCTAAAATTTTTGAAGTCCTAAAAGTCTTGGAAGGCACTCTGAGCATCGAAACTGGCATAGGTCGTTTCAAAAAAAAAAAAAAAAAAAACTTACATAGATCATAACTTTGTCATGACAAATCCAGCGAGCTTTGGTGCTCCTGGTCCTGGAATTGTGGGCTTGTCAGCGCCACCACTTCTAGCTTCAGAAGTGTGAGGCCCAAGGTGAGAGACTGGAGCAACTTGTGTGTGTGTACAGAATTTAGCATTCCTGCCTAGAAAAATCTCTGTTCAGTAAAAGAAAATGTGGAATATCACACCATTGTAAACTGTCTGTAGTCTACAGCAGAAATTCTATTTAACAACATATAAAACCAATACCATGTCCTAAAATTGTTGTGACTCGTACTATGAAGCAGTAGAAAGAAAAGGTCCTGGTTTTATAGCAACGATTTGCTAGCTGTTCTCATGGCAAATCACTGTCAAGTGGCAGCTGTGCAGTGGGAGTGGGGACTTTTATGCAATCCTTGTTGCGGCTGGCTGCTTTTGTCCTGATTTATTTGTACGCAGACCTTTTGCAGCAAAGAACAGCATCTCGTTCATCATATTAGCCACACACACATCAGATCGGACATCAATTCTAAATTCTTATAGACGCATTTACTAGAGTTTGCCATACTGGACGCCGGCATGTAGGGTGTTAGGTTCCAAAAAAAACTGCAAGAGTCTGTGGCCGGCAGATTGATTATTAGTTTCGTAAGAAATGTAATTAAAGTGTGTAGCAACATGTAGACGACGACCGTTTCATCTTACAACATAGAAGGGTTTGCTTTGGACACATGGATGAAACATTCAAATTCCCAAGAACTTGTGCCGGCACGGAATCTATAGTTGTTGTGATACTCAAAGGCAACATTTTGGAACTACCCAGACGGTTGGGTTATCTGTCCATGATATTTGTCCATACGGCACTGCTACCTAGTACCTACAAACCAACGCTGTTGGATATTTTTAAACCGACAGTGATAAGGTGTCAGTTCGAAAGCAACTGTGTATTGGTAATATATCACAACAGCATATTCCGACTGAATATTACCAACAACCGACAGTGATTTTACCCTCTATAGGTGGATGGAATAGAACTGCCTCTAAAAATAGGGATATTTTGTAGAGGCAACTAAAAATAGCAGACACTTCAACAAATGCATTTCTAGAGGTCGATTTGGATGCTGTTGTAGAGACAGTCAAAGCTGCATCTATAAAATAGCCCTCCTGTTACTAAAAATCAGTTTTGTAGCAATGACTGGGGCCTAGCCACGCGAAGGTCGTGGCAATGCAGGCCGTATGCACTTAGGGACATATCTCAACAATGCACATTCGCATTGGGATATCTATGGGCACACATCTTAGTGCAGATCTAATGGACCATAGCATGGGAGCATATGCTCCTAGGTGCAAATTTAACTTTACTAAGGGTATAGTGGCCCAAGCGGCGCTATTGGCTTCTAGATCGATAGCTATTGGCTTGGCTTGCATGAAGAGGTTCAAAGTTAATGGCATGACATATGGCACAACATGCAGATCCAAGAAGCTAGCCTGCAATACGATTGTTAAATCTCCATTTAAACTTCACAAAGACGGCCAGAATTAAACTCTCTCTTGAATCACTACCGAATCGCTAGTTGCCGAGTGCCCAAGGCTCTTGGTAAAGCCTCATTTGCGCTGAGTGCCACGCCGTCGAAACTTCGGACGGCAACGCCATTTCACCGAGCTTTTTTCGCTGAGCGCCAAATCCCGCTTCGCCGGAAAGTAATGTCGCTGTCACGTCTTTCCCTCCGTTAACGGTTCCTTTGCCCAACACCATATCGAGCGCTCGGCAAAGGCTTCATTTTTTTTGTTTTTCCCAGAGCGTGGACTGTGACGCTCAGCAAAAAAAAAAAATTTGCTTTGCCTCTTTGCCTCTTTCCCAATAACGAAGGCGGAGTTCACGTAACACGATGATTTACTTGCGGGTGGATAGTTTTAAAATCAAATGTTACATGAACTCGGCCTTTGATATTTCATGTGAGTCCTTGGATGAGGGCTCACATTACACTCACAAACAAGAATATCAATTTTCCATTCACCTTTTCCACTTATTCAAATGTCTTGTAGTTCAAATTTGGCTTTCGAAAAAGAATTCAAAAAAATAGACATAAACCCTATAAATATAGCAAATAGTACGAAAAAATCCAAAATTTCAATATGTGGTGAATAGTGCCCTACCAAAGGTACAGAAAAAAAAATCTCAATAAAAAATAAAAAAAAGATAGTTCACGAAGCGAGGAAGCCACTCCAAAACTTAGTGTTTGCCAAGCGCCTTTGAAAGGTCCTAATGGCTAGAGGGGGGGGTGAATAGCCTATTAAAAATTCTACAAACAACACTAAGCAAGGCGGTTAGTAAATAAGGCAGTAGCAAATAAGCAAATGCTTCAAGCTAATTATACAAGCCTCCTAGCAATTCTAGCAATTCTAATATCTCTAATCACAAGCAAAGGCTAGGTTGCTAAGTTACTCCTAGGTGGACAAGATATGCTAACTAAGATTACCTCTAGGAGCTAACAAGACTAAACAAGCTACTCAAGCTACCAAGCTAAGCACCCTAACAATGTATACTACCAAAGTAATGCGAAGGAGTGCTTAGGATACAATACCACCGATGTAGTGTAGAGGTTGTAGCCAATCACCGTGTACAAGAAATCTCCAACAAGCAATGACAAGAGACACGATGATTTTTCACCGAGGTTCACGTGCTTGCCGGCATGCTAAGTCCCCCGTTGTGGCGACACACTCACTTGGCGTATGCTAAGCTTAATGGCGGTGCCAAATCCCCTATGGGAGCTCAAGCAAACGATCACAAGAGAGGGTCCAACAAGCCACGAGCAATCCACTAGTGCTCCTTTCGCGAATCTCCCCGCGGGGTAAGGAATGACCCCTCACAATCACCACGGTGTGGCCTCAAACAAGCTCCACTTGAGCTCAACACCGCCTCTTGCTCCAAGCCGCTAGGGAACCGGGCAAATTCCCAAGAGAAACAAGATCCCGCGGCTTCTTCAAGGATGAAGTGCCTCTAGATGCAAGACTAATCAAGCAATGCACTTCTATCACTCTCAATCTCACTCAAGATTCGAAGTTAGAGTGAGGGGATGAGTGGAGAGGAGTCTCACAAGCTCACAAATGAGTTAGGCTGTTGAAATGTGCAAGAGAGACCTCAAATGACCGGCCAAGCCACTATATATAGACCCCAAGTCGAAATAGAGCCGTTGGCCAAAGTCCCCTTCTTCGCCGCCGCGCGGGACCGCTGGGATGCCTGCGCCGGACCCGCGCTTAGGCGCCCGAAAAAGCACAGTGCGGGCCGGACACCGCGGGGCGCCGGCAGGTCCGGGCCTCCCGACATGCTTCTTCGACCGCGTCACGGCTCGCCCCGGACGCTGCCCTACGCGCCGGCGCTGTTGACTTCTTGTTGTCGGTTCGGATGAATCGCGCGGACGCTAGCGCCCAAAGACCGCGTCGCGCTCCTCGCCGGACAGCGTCATCCGCGCTGTTTGAGCTTTTTGCACTGCGCGCCAGCGCCGGGCCGTCCGCGTCGGTGCGATTGCAGAAGCTCCTCTTCATCGTTGCGATGACGCGTCTTTCCATCTTTCCAAGTTTCGCTTCTTGTCTTGAGTTGCCAACACTTCGAATGTGTCCCGTGAGCACAAGTGTTAGCATGTCGCGATCGGGTTAGACAAGAACGAAGTTAGTGCTCTCAATCCTAAATGCATATGCAAGTCAATTGGACCTAGAAGCACTTCACCAAAGGATTGTCGCGGCATCCCCTCTTGATAGTCGGCTATCTATCCTATAATGTGATCACACGCTCTATCGTGTCTTGATCACCGAAAGGAAAACCCTATCAAGATACCTTTGCCTTGATCTCGGGTTCCTCTCAAGCCCGATCATCGAGCTTGACGATCCATCAAATCCACCGACATGGTCCATGTTCATGATCATCATGCTCCTTGTCATCCATCTAATCCTATCTCATAGTCATCACTTAGAACAAAGGATTAGACCACAAGTGTGTCATCAATTTCCAAAACCAAACATGAGATTTCAGCCTTGCCTGGGCTCGGCAAACTTACAAGGTTTTGCGAGCGAACGGCTGCGGCTCGGCAAATGTCGCGGCAGGGATGGCGTTTGCTTCCGTCGTCCTTTGCGAGGGCTTTTTTCCCCGAGAGGCAGCGCTCGGCAACGTTGTTTCTTCACCGAGTCTCGGCGTCCGGCAAAGGGAAGGGTTTGCTGAGTGCCGGGTTTCACCGAGAACATTTCAGCCGCCGCTAGCAAAAATGGCACGTTGCCGAGCGCCCGCGTTTCTGCGCTTGGCAACGATCCGGGCGCTTTGGCAACAATGCCGATTCTGGTAGTGAATGGCAGTTTCGATAATGAATTTAAAACAAAGCACATGACATGATTAGTGACGTACGTCAGTCATCATCACCACTGTCCGGCATGTCTCAAAAAAAAAGACAGCGAGCTGCTCTTAATTTGGAGATAACCTCCATCTCTTTAATTACCACTTCGTTAAATACACACTAGTGAGGGAACAAGGAAGGTACCTGTACGTGTAGACTACTACGTACGTACCAATAATCCAGCATTAGATAGATAATAAGTTCTTCACTCCGAACTCACAAGCATGCCTTCTTCAACCCACGCTCTGTTCATCCCCTACCCGGCGCAGGGCCACGTTCTTCCACTGCTCGAGCTCGCACACCGCTTCGCCGACCATGGCTTCGCCGTCACTTTCGTCAACACGGACCACATCCACGGCCAGCTCGTAGCTGCGTCGCCAGAGCTGTTGGTGCAGGCAGCAGGACAAGATGATGGAGCGTCACCTGAACCGGGCCAGGTGCGCTTGGTCTCCGTCTCCGACGGCATCCCAGACGGTGACCATAACGACTTCGGCACGCTGACCAGCGCGCTGACGAGCTCCCTGCCGTCGGCCGTCGAGCACATGATCCAGAACGGCCAGTTCTGCTGCATGGTCGTCGACTATGGCCTGGCGTGGGTGCTCGGCATCGCCAAGAAGGCCGGCATGCGCACGGCGACCCTCTGGCCGTCGTGCGCCGCTGTGATTGCCGCGGGGCAAGACTTGCCGGAGCTGATCGCTGATGGCATGCTCGACAAGGATGGTAAGTAGTATACTATAGATGTATTAATAAGATTTTGATTTCTTCAAAGAAATTAATTGGTAGCAGATCCTCCGAGCTAAATGCCTAATTCCTCTGGCGTTGCAGGTTTACCGACGGGCAAACAGATACCACCGGTAGGCGACCTGCAGATGAACATGGCACCGCTCGCCTGGAACGCCGCCGGCACAGAGGAGGCGCAGAAGCTGATATTCCAGAACCTCAACAACATCCTCAAGGCGTTGGGGCGGGGACACAGTGGACGTCATGCTGTGCAACACTGCCATGGAGCTCGACGAGGGCATCTTATCCAAGCACCCCAGCATCATTCCCATCGGACCATTGCCGACGGGTCTCCGTGGCGGAAAGCCCGTCGGTAATTTCTGGGCAGAGGACGACAGCTGCCTGTCGTGGCTGGACGCGCAGCCTTACAGGTCAGTCGTCTATGTGGCCTTCGGTAGCATCACTGTGCTAGATGAGGGACAATTTCATGAGCTCGCTCGTGGGCTGGAGCTTTCGGGGAGACCATTTCTTTGGGTGATCCGTCCTGGCCTGGCCACCAATACTCACAATTACCCTGACGGATTCCTCGAGACCGTCGAGAAAAAGGGGCAAAATTGTGACATGGTCGCCTCAGCATAGGGTTCTTGCTCACCCGGCCGTCGCCTGCTTCGTGTCGCACTGCGGGTGGAACTCGGTGATGGAGGGCGTGAGGAACGGGCTGCCGTTTCTGACATGGCCGTACTTCTCCGACCAGTTCATCAACGAAAGCTACGTCTGCGACGTCTGGAAGACCGGCCTCCGTCTGGTGAAGGACACCCAGAGCGGCATGGTGGAGAGTGAGCACATCGCAGCGCGCATAGAGAACCTGCTGAAGGATCCGGCGACCGTGTCTAGGGCGTTGGAGTTGCAGAAGGTTGTGTCCCGGAGCATCAGCAAAGATGGCACGTCGTTCAGCAATCTGACTGCAGTTATTAACGCCATGAAAGGCTGATGAAACAAAAAGATGAACTCGTCGCCACCCAATTAGTAATGGTGTGTCAAAAGCCTGAAATTAAAGAGCGTTTCATTCGCCAAAAACAAAAGGCTACGATCAGTTTGCTATATCCAGCAATATACTGTACTAGTGATTTGCGCGCGCCCGTGCGCGCCACATATTCAACCGCATTTTGTTTGATTTGTTGCAAGATGTAGAGATGGACTTGTCCGAAAGCCAGAGCTCTAAAGCTGAGAAACGTGTTGCGATAACAAAACACGCAAAACAGATTCAGATGCAAGCACCATACCAAAGAGCTTTGTTCAAACAGCTTGAGTAAAACTAAAGCAATTGAAATGATATCCTCATCAGCAAAAATTTCGGTAGAAGGAAAACAAATTTAAATGTGCTTAACTGCAAAAGATTGCATGTTTCTAAAACAAATCAAGAGTTCACAATATTTTCCTAGACACACGTTTAACCAAGCAGCTTTTGAGCGTGGACAAACGTGTCCGGTTCACCAGCATGAGCTGAGCTCATCAGAAGAGCAGTAGCATACACAACACATATAGACTAAATAGGAGCCACATTTGGCTACCCAGAATTTAAGTTCATGCCTGAACTCGCACCCAAAGTTACTAAACACCATGAGGCCACAACTCACTTCACTAACAAGCTACCACATCAACAGGAGGCAAAAGTCTTCGGATGGCTAGATGGATAAGTCCCACCCGGTCAAAAGCTGTAACCAAGCACTGAGATCCTAAGACAGACAGATGACCTGTGATTAAAAGCACCATAATGAGTATAATGAATCTGCAAGTTTGGTCTAAAAGGAGCAGCGTGCAATATAACATAATTTACCTTGGCTAACCACTTTCCCGAGGAGCATCCAGCTGATAGAAGATCCAGCAGGCACAGCCCTGGACACCAGATCAAAACAAAAAAATCGGTATAGTACAACAGACTAAGTTGATGTGGGTGTTGTTCTAAGCATCCGGCTGAGTCAGACTCGATTGGGTCCTGTAATGAGGAAGCACACAGTGGCTCGCTGGGACACATCACTTGTTTCGTCAAGACCGCAGCGTTTTTATGAATTTTAGGCCTTGTATATGATAAGCTAAGCCATGTTTTAGTGACCAGGCAAACCAATTTCATTGAATCAAAACACGAATGGTAGAAAAGCATTGACTATTTTGAACCCCACCTAGGATGATCGAGGGAAAAAAACGCTAACTACGGATAGAGGAATTACAAATAAGAAGCATATACATAAAAACGTAACAAATATCCATGCCAACAACAGCACGAATGATAGCAAAAATATGAATCGAAGCATAGAGGCACTAAGCAATCCCTCGGGTTCCAAAGTGTGTGAATTACCCACCCAAACCTCAATTGTACATGTTTTAGATCCGCAAGCTACTTATACCCACCAGAACCTCGGTTCTAGATGTTAGGCCTGCAAGAACAGTAGCATAAGCAATTGCAATTGCATGGTAACCACCAATCTACGTTGGCTCTAAGCCGCTAGGCAAATGGCACCCACTAGGCTGCGTCGGATCGGGATTATACGAGAAGGATACACTATTTCTAGCAAAGACTAAAAGTAAACAATCTACAAACCATATCCATCGACAAATAGTCAACCATATAAGATGGGCGGCGACATAATAGCGGCTCATGGCAACACCTAACATTGGTTCACTAAGGCTTGGAAAACCGATAGAATGGTATGTTGAGAAAAAAATTGGTATCTTTATCTGAAATCGCAAAAAATTGCCACTTTGCATGCTTACAAATAGAAGATTAGATTACTATGGTACCTTTAGAAGGTAATCATCTTGTGAGATAATACTCATGGAGGGAAGCATCCGAAGCAAGGAAAACACAAAAGGCTTCTTCAATCACCTGCGCATATAAATGTCCCCTGAATCAAGCACAGATAAGGTACAATTAAATTGTTGAGCATAAATGGACTTCAATATTATGAGGTATAAACTCTATTTCTTTGTTTCAATCAAACTTCAGGAATGACACATAAATGATTTTCAACTTCATTTTACAACTGAGGGTTACAATCGAAAAAGGTACCATGTCTAAAATAAACTGAGGTAACATGATGTATAACAGAGCATCCCCCTCGACCCAGCCGATTTTTACCAGCAGTTTCCTTCTTATTATATCTTCATTGGCTAGGAATCAAATATTACAGCTAAAAAGTTGCAATCCATAAATATAAGCAGAAAAAGAAAACCATGTATCTAGACATGAGATTTTCTGAATATGTGATCTACTATATTATATAAGAGGGAAATTAAAAAATAAATAAAACCAAGGCACGCTAATGAATAGTTATTATAAACTAACTACCAAATATACCGCACACAATACACAGTAGAAGCTAGAACAGCTCACCAGCATACTGCGCCTTCATAGGATGGACAAAGGGGATATGCACAATATCAATCTACCTCAAGAACCAAAGCAGGGGTTGCTATTGGAGATAAAACAGGGAGCGCCATTGGCATCTATGATCTATCTCGCTAATCAACAAAGCAACAACTTCTAACAGGGAGTGGTAGGACGTGCGAACAATAACATCCTCCGAATCCACATCTACGACTCGGTTTTATCCTGAACGCAGAAAGAACAAAAAAGAAAAGACGCATCTATTAGTGATGAGTATTAATCGAACTTTTTAAAAAGCACACATATATCCCGAACGCAAGAGAAGAACATCGTCGAACAAGAGCTCGAGAACGCGCACCTAAATCACGCCGCCGCTGGTCCACCCCCTCGCCTCCTCCTCCTCGCCGCCACTACGCCCACGACTCACCGGCCGCCCCCGCTTGAACCCCCTTTACCAATCGAAATGAGAAGAAACAAGGCCACATCGAACAATAGAGCGTCAATAATGGTGGAATGAGGAGGGAAAGAGGTTCGTGGGGTTATTGTACCGGGACGAGGAAGACGAACGAATGGGGAGCTCATCCCGCCCCGCCACCGGGGGGCCGCCATGCGGGGCCACATCCAACGCCGGACCAAAGATCACCGACCCGCCGCGCCACCTGCATAGGGACCTTCAAGCCGCATGCACACGGCGACCGCACACGGCCGCTTCCCGAAGGCGAGCGCTCAGACGGGCGCCTCCCTCCTCTCTCGACGGCGATCGCACACGGCGCTCCCGCCGGAACCGGGGGGACTGATCTCCACGGCAGTACTGCAAAAGGGGCCACGGCCGCACTAAGACACTGGGAAGGGCCGAGCAACGCAAGGCGCCAAAGGCTCAAATGCGTTAGACTCCGCGAAGGGGCGGCGGGACGTTGAGGGGAGGAGGAGGATAGGCGAAGACGGCGGCGGGGGGAGGAAAGGAACTCACCGAGCAACAACGGTGGAGGGCGGGTACAGAACAAAGACGGGCAGCCGATTTTATCTTCTGTTAAAGGAGCCGAACTGTGCGGCGGCAACACCGAAGTCATCCAACAACGGCCCGACGCGCGGGCTCCACACCAAACCAAAGGCCGATGCCCCCACCGCAGGGACGCAGCCCACGATGCAGCACCAGATGGGCCCGTTTTCACGGTGTCGGGGCGCGCAGCTTTGCCGCACGCTAATGGGTATTGGCGTGGTATGGGCCTTCGCTGCCTTTGCGCTGACCGGCCCAAGCGCCGCCGAACCTCAGCGGCTCGGCATCAACGGTGCCGAAGGTCACCGGTCGTTAGGCAAACCTGGCCCACCGTCATTGACCACAGGATCAGCCGCTGCCTTGGACGCGACAACGAAAAGCGCAAAGAGGCTGGCCCCAACGAACGGCGACAGCGGGCGGTGCGAAGGCAGCTGCTCAATCAGCGACCGACATGCGGGACCAGCCCGCCCGGCCCGATGAACGGGCGACAACGCGCTGCCCACGACCAACCACGACGGCAGCACCACTGCCAGACGGGCCTGCCCGGACATCTCACACCAACGGGAAACGCACAAAGTCAACAGCGATCCGATCCACCCATCACGATTTGAGCGGCCAGCGTTAAAAAAGCGGCGTGGAGGCCCCCGGCCGGTTTTTCCACAGCCAATCTTCTCTTTAAATTGTTTGTTTTGCTCGGAACAAGCAAACAGCAATAACTGCGTATCCGTCAGTTTCATGTCATTCGTCATTCGAATTCTTAAACCGTATTTTTCTCTCGACGACTGATATGAGAATACAAATAAGATGATCACTAAACATAGTTTTCAAAAGTCACTGAGATTCCATATTATTTGCACAATGGAACGGAAAACAATAGGAATGTGGCACATGTCCTGAAACTGTGTGGTGATCAGCCTAGTTTTTCAAACCGGACCGGAGATCGAACCGGTGAGGCCTTCGGTTCAATGGTTCATTGGTCCAACCGTTTAGAAACCGGTTGAACCGCCCGGTCCGTTAATAATGGACCGTTTTCTCAACCGCCTCAAATATTTTGAACCGGCGTGTATATATATGATTTAATTAATAATTGATATTAAAGAAATATATATATAATTAATTAAATAATTGATATATCATCAAGATACTTAAAATAGATATATACTATTGTCTAATTTGGAGAATTGTTTATGGAAAAATTGGGAAAATTCGAAGCAAAAATATATCACCAAAATTCGACAATAGCAGCATATACGTAGCAAGCAGGTGTACGTCTGTCCAACCAATCATTCAAGCGTTCGAGCCATGTATACCTAGTAAATAGAATAGCAGGTGCATGTCCACGTGCAAAGTCAACAAAGAACAGGCAACCAGAGTTTTTGCTTTCAAAAAAAAAAAAAAAAAAAAAAAAACAGGCAACCAGAGCATGTCACGCTCAAACATGCATGCAGGGGGTACTGTACGCATGCACATGCCACGCTCAAACATGCAGGCGGGAACAAGAGACAGGCCGGGCCCAGCGCCAGTTGCACACGCCAGCGGCAGCAGCACGCGCAGTCGCCCACGACCAGACGAGTTTACCAGACCGGGACGGTTCAGTCAGAACCGGCCGGTTCATTGTTTTTCTAAAAAACCGGCGGTTCAACCGGTTTTAGCGGTCCAAATGCATGAACGATCTTTTAAGTGAACCGAGCCGCTGTACTCTCACGGTTCGGTCTTTTACCGGTCCGACCGCCCGGTTCGGTCCGGTCTAAAAACTAGGGTTATCGAATTTAACTTACTATAACTAACTCACGTGGGGAGATGTCCTGGTGTCGCAATCGTAAACCGAAACGTCAATGAAACCTTCTCAAAATTTTTTTCATCGGTTACACATACTATATCACGAGAACTGGACAAGTTTTATAATTTCCGGGCTTAGTTTGCTTTTTTCGGAATTTTAAAACAATCCACCCGTAAGTAAATCGTCATGTTTTGTGAACCCGACCTTCGATATTTCATGCGATTGCTTGGATGAGGCTTCACATTACACTCACTAACAAGAATATCATTTTTTCCATTCACCTTTTCTAATCAGTCAAATGAATTGCAGTTCAAATTTGGCTTTCGAAAAAAAAAATCAAAAAAGAAGATATAATTTTTGAAATATAGCAAAAGGTACCAAAAGATCCCAATATGATGTCACATTTAGTGTACCAAAGCTCAAGAAAAAAAGCCGGTTATGAAAATAAAAATAAAAATTTTGCCTAGTGTCAAAAAGACACCGGCAAACCCCCTTACCGCTTTACATCCGGGAAAATATATGGTGCAAACTACACACTAGGTGCAAATATGGAAACTAATTTAAAAAGTCATAGCTTGTTGTTTCAAAAAATCTAAAACTTGGCACACCCATAGTACATACACATATATACTCACATGCAAAAGTTGGGATGTAAATTCAAACTAGAAAAATTCATACAAAAAATTACAAATTTCAGGTGTATGTGCACTAAAGGACAAAAATCCTCCAAATTTTGTCTTTTAGTGCACAAGCACCTTAAATTTGTCATTTTTATATGAATTTTAAAAAAGTGAGTGTGCAGTTCAACTTTTGCATATGACTATATATGTGTATGCACTATGGGTGTGCCAAGTTTTAGATTTTTTAAAATGACCAAGCTATAATTTTTAAATTAGTTTCCATGTTTGCACCTAGTGTGTAGTTTAACCATATATTTTCCCTTACATCCGTACCTCTTATAATATAAAATTAATAGACATCTAAAACTGAAATAAGGGCTTAAAATAAATATCAACATAGTTTAGGGACCTAACTCGACATAATTTCATGAGTTTTGGTGATTTATATATATTCATGGATTAAAACAGGAAAATACGAGTTTGCAAGCCATACGACACAAAGACTTGTCGCGACGCAACTTTCGACTTAAAACCCACGCAAGAATATTTTAGAAGACACCAAAGGACACGACCCGAAGGAGGGGCCCACTTGGCGGCGTCGAGGGCGGCGGCTCCGTGGGGCCCACCGGTCGGCCGCAACTTTGTCGGCCGGTTCACTACCGCCATTGAGGTGCAATCCACGCCGTTGTTCAAGGTCGGTTTGATCCAAGGGCTACGGTGCATCCTCCGGGGCTATATAACAAGACCCGGCCGACCCCCTCGGGTGAAACCCCCGAAGGTCCTAATGGCTAGAGGGGGTGAATAGACTATTAAAAATTCTTGCAACAACACTAAGCACCCGGATTAGTACATAAGATGGCATGGCTAAATAGCGGTGCTACGAACTATCTATGCAAGCCACAAGACAATTCTAATATCTCTAATCACAAGAAAAGTCTAGGTCGCTAGTTTACTCCTAGGTGAGCAAGAAAAGCTAACTAATTTATCCACTAGGAGCTAAACTATTCTAAACAACTAAGCAACCTAAGCAATTCTACACAAGTATATCGAATGTAATGCAAGGGAAAGAGTGATCGATATACCGACGGTGGAGTGTAGAAGTGGAAGCCAATCATCGTGATCAATATGAAATCTGCAACGAGCAAGCACACAATTGACACGATGATTTTTCACCGAGGTTCACGTGCTTATCGGCACGCTAGTCCCCGTTGTGGCGATACACTCACTTGACGGTTGCTAAGCTTAATGGCCGGTGCCAAATCCCCGGTGGGAGCTCAAGCACACCGATCACAAGAGAGGATCAAACAAGCCACGAGCAATCCACTAGTGCTCCTTTTGCGAATCTCTCGCAGGGTAAGGAACGACCCCTCACAAACCACCGGTGTGGCCTCGAACAAGCTCTAATCGAGCTCAACACCGCCTCTTGCTCCAAGCCGCTAGGGAACCAAGCAAATTCCCAAGAGAAACGAAATCCCACGGCTTCTCCAAGGATGAGGTGCCTCTAAATGCAACCAAGCAATGCAAAATGCACTTCTATCACTCTCAATCTCACCAAAGATTCGAAGTTTGGATGAAGAGATGAGTGGAGAGGAGTCTCACAAGCTCACAATAGAGTTAGAGTGTTCAAATGTGCAAGAGAGACTCAAAAGACCCGGCCATCCAAGTATATATAGGGTCCTCCTCGAAATAGAGCCGTTGGGGTGCTTCACAAGCGCGGCCAGGACGCACCAGTCGGGTCCGGTCGCGGCCGACCGGCGTGCGCCGGTCGAAACAAATGAGCCCCCCGCCCACAAACGGTACGGCGTCGAGCGTGAGTCCGGTCGGCACCGGATGCTTCCGGTGTGTGCGTCCGATCAACCATCGACCACACAGGCGAAAAACATGCTCGCCAGACTCACCGACCGCACACTCACGTTAAAAACCGTGAGTCCGGTCGAGGGTCCCGGTCGGTCGTCCGGCCGCACTTTCTGCGTGTTCTTCAATTTGTTGTCGCCCTTTGCTTCAACCTTGCTTCGCCTTTTGCCACAAGTTGCCAACACGTCGAAGATGATCACGTTATCAAGTATGTTAGCATGTCGATCGATTAGGCAAGAACGAAAGTTAGTGCTCTCATGTCCTAAATGCAATATGCAAGTCAATTGGACCTAGAAGCACTTCACCAAAGGATTGGTCGCGGCATCCCCTCTTGATAGTCGGCTATCTAGCCTATAATGTGATCACAAGCTCTATTGTGTCTTGATCACCGAAAGAAAACCCTATCAAGAATACCTTTTCCTTGATCTCCGGGTTCCTCTCAAACTGACACGCCGAGCTTGACGATCCACCATGTCTATCATCATCGTCCATGTTCATGATCATCATGCTCCATGTCATCCATGTAATCCTATCTCTTAAGTCACACTTAGAGCAAAGGATTAGCATACAAGTGTGTCATCAATTTCCAAAACCAAACATGAGATTTCAATCTCCCCCTTTTTTGGTAATTGATGACAACCAAAATCACAAAGATATGAAATAAAATTCAATTGAACTTGAATTGCTTGTCCATAGCATTTTGATCAAGAGGCAAAGTTTGGACAAACATTTCAAGGTTTAGTTTTGGTAGTAGTAGCTCCCCCTACATATGTGCTTCCATGTGTTTGGATCAATTTGGCACATATGTTTGGATATAAATTTGGGGAGAGATACTAATACCAAAAGAGATGCTAAGGTTCTAAACTTCGGACCTTTCAAGCGTGAAACCAATCGAGTCCTTAGCATCAATGTAACTAGACATTCATCAAAAGCTCAACATACCCCATGAGATCAACATTATAGGCTTAAATGTGAGCAATGTCTAGATACATCCTATGCATGCTAGTTCATCAATACACCAATCAATTTTCAAAAAACAAAAAAAACTAGCATACACCAAGCAATCATGTATATTGAATTTAGATTGCACAATGCAACATTTCATTATGATCATGCACATACAAATGCACAAATAGTCTATGACCTTTCGGGGTTTCACCTAGGGGTCACGGGTCTTGTTATATAGCCGGGGAGGAGGATGCACCGTAGCCCTTGGATCAAACCGACCCTGAACAACGGCGTGGATTGCACCTCAATGGCGGTAGTGAACCGACCAACATTTCATTATGATCATGCACATACAAATGCTCCCCCTATTTGTGTGATCCTTTCTCAACATCTTTGTGACTTATTTCTCCCCTTTGCCAACAATCACCAAAAAGGTGTAAATGAGAAAAATCAAGTCAATCAAAAGGATCGAATGTGGTCTCATCTAGATCACTTGCCTTAACATGTATTCAAGTTTGAACCAAGGACAAGTTTTTTCACACCTCATATGCATAAGGGTTATCTTGCACCATGTTAGAATACACATCATAAGTGCATTTTCTAGAGTTTACACTAGGATTGCAAGCACATAAACATGTCATATGCCACCACTAGTTCATAGAACCATTCAAAGCAATAGTGGTGCCACACATACATTGAAAACATTTGATTTTCCATGAATGAGCCTAGTAACATGCATGGTGACTAGATGCACTAACAAGTCCTTAGCAATATATGAATGTCATGTCAAACAACTTTTACCTTGCTTGTTGTCGAAGGAGAGGCATGTCATATAAGTGGGGTGCATCAACTCAAGTTGGAGAAGTCAATAATGTTCAATTCTCCCTTTAGCATGCAAAATCTCTTCTCATCAAGTGGCTTGGTGAATATGTCGGCTAGTTGATCTTCGTGCCAATGCCCATGATACAAATGTCACCCTTTTGTTGATGATCTTTTATGAAGTGGTGTCTTATATCCATGTGCTTTGTTCTTGGATGTTGAACCGGATTTTGAGTCATCTTTCTAGCACTTTCATTGTCACAAAACAATGGGACTTTGTCAAACTTGAATCCAAAATCCTTCAATGTAGACCTCATCCAAAGCAATTGAGTGCAACAACTTCCCCGCACTAATGTATTCGGCTTCGGTGGTAGAGAGAGCAACACTATTTTGCTTCTTTGAAGACCATGACACTAGTGACCTTCCAAGGATAGTGAGAATCGATTCGAATTGCCATCTCTCCCGGATAGTGAGAACCGGGATGCTTCCGCGACATCATAGTCTTAATATTACAATATATGTTATGTTATCATGTTTCTGCTTTGTTAAAATAATGGTCAAGTTACTTATGCTGTTATTTATTCTACTTGAGCAATGATTAATCTTGACTATACAGGATCTATGGTTATTTATATAAATAAGTAACTCTTTTAACTTGGAAATACAAGTAGCATGTGTAGGCTCACTAATCAACTTTATTTTGAAATTAATGTGAGTCACCTGAACCCCAGATAAAGCCTAGCATATTCCTTGGAGTCTTTTATTTTATTTGTCGGGTAAGTCTAGGCGTAGTATTTTGTACTCGTGGTTTTATTCCCATTGTTGCGGGTGAGCATTTGTACCATGGGTACTTGTAAGACTTGTTTGTTTCCTCGTCGATGAGGAGTAAAGGCCAGGGCAAGGCATTTCATATCCCTCGTCTCATGTTGTTGCAGGGTTGACTACTTACCGGCACTACCTTATCTTTGTTTCCGCTAAAGACTATTTGGTTTTCAAAAATTCTTTGCTTCCATACTCTGAACCTCGAGTTTGTAATAAATGGTACATCGCACTCGATATTAATATATGTCGAACTTGGTTTGAAATACCTACGGATTTACTACCGTACTCAACGATCTTGGTTGTGTTGTTGATGAGTTTGAAATCACTCACGAGATTTCGGAATACCGGGTTTATATGGACTCAAGTGTAGGCGCAATTGCCTCGGTGATTGCGAATTATACTTGATTTCTTATAAATTGGTCAGCTCTGTCACATACCCGGCCGCTGGCTTGAATGCCGGCAGTGGTCGCGCCAAGGAGACCCCATCTCGCCCTACCTCTTCATCATTGTGGCAGATGTTCTTGATGGCTCCTCGAAAGCCTCGGTGAAAACTTAGTCGGTCAACTAAGGGACGGAGGGATAGCATGATCATATTGCCTCGTGAGGAGGTAGAGTTTTTACGATTTTGAAACACAACAACATATTGCAGTAATAAATCCCGCACTTCACTGCCCCTGTTTCTTGCTGCCCTTAGTTGACTCTAAAGGAACAGTCTCGGGAACAGCTTTGGACTATAGCCAAAGCCCACACCTCATTGCCCTTTAGTGCCTCATGTATCCGCTTAGCAGCGCTGTGATGGTATTTAGAGAGCTCACCACCCTGCTGGCCTTTCAAGGTAATCATTCTACCATTATGCTGAAATTTAATTGTTCCGTTGGACCAATCACAAACCATTGCTCCCTTTGGTTTCAGCCAATCAAACCCAGTATAGCATCGTAGGGCAACCGATCAAGCACAATCATGTTAGTTTTAAAAGTATGACCCCGTGAATACCATGTTAGGTTCCTAACCATTTTTATGGTGTCATCCAGGATTCATTAGGCAGCTTCACCTTCAATGGAGGAATGTTCACAATAGGGAGGCCAGTTAGGTTCACAAATTGAGAACCGACAAATGTATGAGAGCTGCTAGAGTCTTAGCAAAATCAACATGGTCTTGTTCTGCACGGTGGCTTTAAACATGATTGCATCCACCCCTTACGTACCAACTAGGGCATTCAATGACAGTTGCCCAAACTGCTCCTAGATCATTTCATCTATAGCAATGTCATTAAGCACCTCTTTATCAATCCCTTTATCCAGATCATTAACCACCATAGCATTGAGTTGGGGTTTGTTGTTCCATTTGACACATTGCTCTGCATGACCAAGTACATATTTCACTCCACAATGATAGCAAAGGTTGTTATCCTTTCTATAATCCCTCAATTGTTTGTCTCTCCACAAAGTCCCATAGTTTGTGGGCTTGTTCTCAAACTTGTAGGCTGCTGGTTTAGCTTGCTATTGTTTGGGTTGAAATATCTCGCTTGCCTCTGTCAAGAATCTTCTGTTGTATCTTGGCAATGACCACAACTCTTTCCACAGTGATAGGCACTTGAGTCTCCACCACTGCTCTAATGTCATCCCTAAGGCCCCTAACATATTGAGTTGCAAAAAATAAGCCATCATAATTTCCCCCATACACACACACATCATATTGTAGAGACTAGAACTGAGTGGTGTAATCTTCCACATAAGATGTTTGCTGCAAGTCCAACAAATGATTAATTGCTGACCTGTGATCATCACTGCTAAATTGAGACTGAATGTCAGTAGAGAACTTCTTCCAGGACACCTTGTCATGAGTCAACTCGTAAAGTCTGCCACCATTTTGCAGCATTGTCATGCAAGTGCATAGGAGCAACTTCCATCCATAGCTCTTCTAGGATCTTGTAAATCTTGAAGTAACTGGTGCAGTTATCCAACCAGATCTTGGGTTGTTCTCCAGTGAAAGCAGGAAAAAGCATCTTAGGCAACGCATGGTGAGGCACAACATCCCTATGATGGTGCTGCCTCTGATAACGATGAGAATTCCTGTCTATTCCACCAGCAAACACATTGTCAAACTCATCTTCATGTTCCATAACACTAGAATCCCCCTCCTGAGTCATGCTCCAGATCAAACTGACGAAATTTCAGTTGAGCCACTGCTTGCCCATTTGCCTTAACATGCTGAGCAATATGCTGCTGATCCAGAGTACATTGAGCCACTTTGGCATTAGTCTCAGCTACCTGCTGTTCACTTCCTGTTGAATTTTGCCCATATCATTCATGCTCTGGAACATGAGACTGAAACTCTCATGCATTTCATCCCAACGAGTGCTTTCATCCTCCTCGTAAGAAGCCATGTGATCGAGTATAATCCTCATCTGAGCTGACGGCTGTGGTTCTCTTCTTGATTCCCACCTAGGTGCCGTGGTGCTTGATTAGTAGAAATCCCAAACAAATCTCTGAGTGCAACACAGGTTCAGTCAACACCTCCCCTTCAACGTGCGTACTCATCACCGTCACCGAGAGCTGAGGCGCGACCTTGGAATTTTATGACGGAAACAAAGTCCCGCAACCTGAGTCGTCTCGGACACCTCCCCGCCAAATGCCACCACCAGCAAAAACGATCTCAGCTTATGGAAATTTTACATCCAAATAAAGCTGCGCAACCCTGGGCTAGAAATCGTTGCTAGTCAAAGAGAAAATTCAGAGCAATTTGATGAATCGCTCCATTGGTATACGCCGCCAACCAAATTCTCGATACCGAAATCGAACAGGACCAGATGGTGACGAATCTGAAGTAGAGGTTCGATATGTGGTATTTGTGGAAGTTACCAACGGAAACCGCTCGAGGATCGGGTCAACCCAAGGAGGAACCTCTGGATCCCTGGTCTAACACCCGAAGGCGTGATCCAAGAGAGCCTACCCACCGGAATTACGACCTAGATCTACTCGAGACAGCTACATCATAACCCTCGATGCGAGGGAATCGAGGGAAATCGGGATGGGAGGGATGGGTTTGTGATGATTCGTCACCTGATGAACGAGCAAAGTAGATGCGAAAGAGTTGTGTCGCAGCAATGAAGAACAGCATCAACGCCGCGGCGAGGTAGAGGATGGAGCCGATGATACTGAGGTCTTTCATACCACTTGTCACACCCATAGCTCGCCGGCGATCGCCGGGAACGTGAGATAGATGCAGTGAATACCACAGACACCGACGAGCAGAGGAACACCCTCTGAACTCTCATGGTTTTCGATCTTAATTTCTTACTGAGTCTGTTACAAGCCGAATTCGGAATAAAAGGGAAACAAAGGTTCTGGTCCCATGGACCCACTAGTCATACGCTATAACAAACGTAAACGACGATACATGTTTCCTCTTCTCATTGACGTACTCCTGGTACTCCGTCCGCAGCCACGGGTTGTGACAAGACGTGATAGAAACCTGCACCAACAAATTTGCAGGTTAGCCAGGAGCTAAAACATGCGTGACACGACGAACTCTTGCCCACTTCCACAAAACCAACATATGATCTGCCGGTTAGCCAGGAGCTAACACGAGCTCAATTCACTACTGCGACTCTGTCGGGCAATATGCGTGCAGGTTAGCGAGGAACTAATCTGTGCGCACACTTGGCGACTTTATTGTTCTAATTTTTGAGGGAGATAAGGTCAATTAGGTATTGGCCTGGATTCTCCCGGACGGATCGAAGTCTGATGCTGTGACTGGGTTACTCGCAGAAGTCGAGGAACCCCATGTATTCGTGGTTGTTAATCATTGAAATGCTCATTTGGGTTCCAACGTCACCTGAAATTCACCAAAACAACAGGTCTTAGAAAATAAGTTACAAATCAAACCAGCTTATTTTAGACGAAACAAGTAAAAGAACTAGTATACGATTGTTGAAGCTTAATTTAAACAAGGATGCATGTTATGATCGCAAATAGAATTTAAGTAACAATAATACTTTTAGCCGTATTCAACTTAGACAGGTATGAAGTCAGCTTAGACTGGTATGGGGTCAGCATGTTATGATCAGCAAAGGAATTTAAGTTACAGCAAAGCATCAAGTCAGTGAGTTGTCAATATGTTCATACCCATCGTAAGAGCACTGGCGAAGATAACAGAGGAGAGGATGAAGACAATAATTGATGCTCTCTTGAGCACATGCACGATCTTCCTAACCAAACACTGGCCCCAGAATCCAGCCAACATGGAAATGAAGATGAGGTAGCCAGCTGCAGATCGATAAACAGAGTGTCATTACTATACAACAATCACTTTTCAAAAATTTTGAGTGATCTCTACATGGGTTTACCAAAAGGGAGAGGGAATCTGTGCAGGAAGTAAAACTCCACCACAGAGAGGGAGGAGGAGAACATCATCACGAATGTTGCTGTTGCACTTGCGACCTGCCAGACAATTCAACGTGTTCTTAGCTTTGTTTGCCAACGAAATTAGTGTACGGACAAATAGATAACATAAAGTTGTGACAGCACAGTTCTTATAAAATTACACATTACATAAAGCTAACTGGGACTTAGACTGACCAAACTCTCTCGCACAGTAAATGCACGGTTTGCTCAAGTTACACAATGCAAGAACGTTATTCGTTCCAAAATTTTGGATTGCCCAATGGAAAAGAAAATATTAATTGGCCACTTCATCAGATTGACCAAAATCACACAACAAATGCACAGTTTGCTTAAGTCACATGATGCAAGAAAGGTATTCGTTTCAAAATTGTAGAGATATGATAACTGTACTGCTGCTCTGAATTGTGAATTCACTGTCCAGGTTCTGACCATTTGTACATTGCATTCAACATCCAAACACTACTATATGAATGAGAATTTCGATGCAGCTATGTTAGAAAAAAATAGATAGCACCACAAATAACAGCATTCAGCCATTCACACCTTTCTTCCATAAAGGCGTAACATGTAGCCACCAAGCCATGTAGGCCAGCAAACTATTAAAGATCACATGGGGATTAATACCAAGTCCTAGTAGCTGACCCAGGAAGGGTAGCAGTTTCAGATGCTACCTGCTCCATTTCTTTTCTTATGATATATTGAAACAGGCAAATTATAGGGGTGCGCTGTAGACCATGCCATAGTTAGGAAAATCTATCATTATATCAAAGGGCATTTTGCATTCCAACATCAACAACAGGAAAGAGCATCCTGGATTATATTCAAGATGATATGGGGACAGAACCAGATGGGTTTGATAAATAAATTTAAAAAAATCTATATTGTCAGTAGGGTGCACCTAATGCATGTCTTAGATCAGCACCTTAGACTTGAATACATATTAACTACTGTGTAACCAATTGATGAGTCAACGATCCTGTGAGTAGGTAACCAATAGTTTATGACAGACTGTATAAAATAATGATATATATGATAATATATATCTAACGTCTATGATTAGCTTAGATTGTGATGGCAGGATGCTTCATAGAATAAAAAGTTACAATTGTGGTAAAAATCAGTGAAAACTTTAACATCTTAGACACTACTGCATGAAAGTGGCAGCTACATCAGGAAAAGGTTAAAATCCCAAAAATACCGATGCAACATATCAGAAGAGATTTATTTAGCCAAAAAAAGGATTTACTGCAAATGCTTCAAATTTTTTATTGATTCTAAGCCTAAAAAACTCAACCTGCAGGGGGCCATTGTATTAAGAAGATGAAGACCTGCTCAAGTAGGTTGAGAAAACTCTCAAACCCCTATCTCACCCATACACAAAGGCGCCATAGGCCATGTGAAAACATTAAAACATCCACAACTAGGGCTAGACCTTAGACCTGTGATTTGGCGTGGCACAAATGAGGGATTTTTTTTAACCCCAGCAGGAAAATTCACTCCCATATATTCAAACTCAGGACCAGAGGAGTGCTACTCAAGCCATCTAACCAATTCAGCTAGAGGCCCTTCACTTGATTCTAAGCTTATACGTACCACATATTACCAAATTAACAAGTTAGAATACGCTGAAGATTGACTATACAATTTAAATTAATACAGCTATGTCTTTGGTCTTCTCAAGATATCATTTAAGAAACATGTTTGAATCGAAGAAAGCACTTAAGTAGCAAAAGCGATATCTGGATTGATCTTTTTGGTACAGTTGCTTTCATACCAACCTATGCATGTGAAATTACAATACCCATTCTTGTCTTTCCACTTTGGGCTTTCTGGTGCCCTGGTCGTTGCCTTAGGCTCCAATGGATTGCAATAGTCTTATAATAGAATGTGTAATGCAGTGTTAATTCTACAGCATTATAGGGATCCACTTTATCCTACATTTATACGGTATTTGTTGTTATTATATAATAGGAGTTTTGCCAAAATTTCTGTGACAATAGAAAGGCTAGCTAAATCCTCGGTGTTCTGCATTAGCATCAAGATGACAGATGTATGCAAACATACAAGTCTGCTTGATAGCATTTGAAAATGAACTGCAAGATATGAAAAAATAGCATGGAATCAAGGCAACTTAAATACCTGTGGTATGCACCCAAGCTCAAGAAGAAGTGGACCGAGGATGAAACCACCACCAGATCCAAGAAGACCACCAACAGTCCCACCGAGAAGGCCACAAAAGGCACAGAAGATCAGTTGTGCCGGTGACCACTCAATAGACGCCTCACACACACATTCCAGGCTCCCATTCATACGTCGTGCATGACTCTCCCTACATAGCTGCATGGCCTCCCACAAGAATACATTCAACGCAACTGGAACCTAAAATGATTTAGCAGAATGTTAAAAGTATCAATGGTAAGGATTTCTTGTCGATTAATGTGATATATGACCTCCGGAGGCGATAGCAGAAGGCGAACTCGATGAGCATCTCCTGCTCCGGGAGGAGGAGATGAGCCGCGCCCCCACCTCCCACCCCCCCCTCCAAGCGGAGCCCTCACCGGCGTTCTCCTCCACGCCTCCCGTCCCCTTGGCCCCCCGCCCCCCCAACCCCACGAAGCTTCACCCCTCTTCTCTCCTCTGCGCCCACCGTCCCCCTCCCACCGTGCCCCACCATCAAGACTCATGGTGACGCCCGGAAGCTGCAAAACCGACCCAGCGGCGCCTCAGCCTCTTCCTCGACCGGGGTCATCTCTCCTCCCCTTCGCGCAAGGCTAAGGATCTCGGCTCATGCTCCCTCGATGCTCACCTACTACCGCCGGGTGGATGGACGTCTCACACTTCAACAAGTGAATCTTTCCGAGACCTTGTGCTCTCCTCCCTTCATCACGGAATATGTTGTTGCCCCTCCTTAGATGTTGTTGGAGCTGTTCCCTTCTAGATCTCTAGTAGCGTCCCTAGGGCTAGCTTTACGCCCCCCTGGTGTAACGCGCTTAATTTCACCTTCTCTCCCCCCCTCGTCCACTTCTCGCGGTTTGCACTGTCCGCATGGGGTCTTCCGCTCGGCAGCTTGCTCCCAAGACGTCGCTAACCTCCTCCTAGTGCTTGGCCATTTGCCCGGCTTGGCGATTTCCTCTGAACCTCTTCCCCGACCGATCCACTCTTTGTGGCGGCACCCAACTTCGTCGACCGGCGATCGGCCCTTCTTGCCGCTGGCCCCCCTCCCCCTCTTTTGGCGGGACGGGCCGACCCCTAACGCCGGTCCCCCCGGGCCCGAGTGGGCACTCGAGCCACTTCCCCCGCGGTCCAACCACCCCCAAACCCCGACCGCCTCTTCTTCAAATTCGAGGGACGGGCTGGTCCACCTTGTACCCTTCTCGCCGAGTGTTCACACTCCACCCCCCCTTCCCTTCCTGTCACCCCGCCAAATCCGCCGCCGGCTCTCCCCATCACCCATGCCCCGGTGGCCTCTCCCCGATCCTGCGCTCTCACAATAGCTCCCAAGGGTGGCCTTGCGGTGACGCCCCCCAGCCACGCCTCCGTCGAGGCCCCTCGCTCCCATTTGTGACCGGGTATGCCTCCGCCCCCATCCTCCTCCTTTCTGTTTTCCCGTGCAGTGAACCGTAATACCGCCACTCGCGCGTGCATGGCGCTCCGGCCTCCTCGTACCTGGCTGCTTTCCTTTCCTCCCCTCATATTTATCCCCCTCCCGCTCCCCGTCGTCGTCGCAGCAAATCGCTCCCTCTGGTAGTTCACCAATGCTTCCGATGCCTCTCCACTGACCATAAGTAGCTGACTTCCACAACCCGGTTGTGTACAACCCTGTTTGCCTCCCACTTCCTTCGCCTCCCACCGCGGCCGCCCGAATCCCACCTCGTCGCACAGGCCCTCCCGCTAGACCGAAGTGGGGCTTGTGGGGCCTGGCGCCCCTAGTAGTGGACCTGCGGCCCCGATCCGTGGCACCCGCACCCCCTGGGCCAGGATGGATCCCTCGCCTCCGGGCTGACCGCCGCCCCGGTCAACTTCTCCGACTCGCCCTCGCCGACGACGACGACATTCCCGCCATACCCGCCCCTCCTTGAGGCGTGGGGGGCCAACTCCGCGGCTAGGGCGCCGTGGGCTCTCTCCGCGGAGGCCGCTCGCCATCGCCCACGGGTCGAGTTCACATGCTCTTCGCCGACATGAGGCCAACCGCCATTTCGGCCCACGCTACACGAGCCGCTCTCGGCAGACCGACATGATTTGCCGGGCCTTATTTCGCCCACGCCATCGAGCCAGCTTGGGAGGACCGCTTCTTCATCGCCGCCCTAGAACGCTATCGGGGCGCCCATGATTGTGGGCTGGACCCTTACTGCAGGACGCGTCCGCCGCACCCCCATCTTGATGGACGGGGCCATGCCGGATCGGAGAGGCGCGAGGAGGCGGACTTTCACTACTCCAAGGCATTTATCGCATGTTGGCGGAGGTGTCTGCGTACGACTTCCAGCTGGAGCATTGGACCTCGGAGCACATTGCTCTGGCCTTCCGCGGCATCGGCAATGTGTGTTGCATTGACCCCCACCGTCTCCACGGCTCCGACTTCTCCACGGTGCGTGTTACGCTACGGTCGACGGACCGCATGACATCATTGACGCCTCCACCTCCGCAACCGGCGGCCGGGGGCCTGGCGCCGCGGTGCGTCTCCGTGTGGTTGACTTCTGGATGCAGTAGGAAGGCGTTGCCCCGCCTACCACCCATGTCTTCCAGGGTCCCGGCGCGGCGACGGGAAAAAGGCTCATGGGGCCCTTCCTATCATGGGCCGGGCTGCTCTCCCCGGTCCATCTTTGGCCTCGCC
Organism: Hyparrhenia diplandra; assembly: GCA_015847255.1. Taxonomy (NCBI): domain Eukaryota; kingdom Viridiplantae; phylum Streptophyta; class Magnoliopsida; order Poales; family Poaceae; genus Hyparrhenia; species Hyparrhenia diplandra. Next base: position 133,826 of record JADLZK010010556.1, read on the forward strand.
CCTCAATTCTAGTGGGTCCTCGGTTGCGGGCCGATAGATGTTTGGGGCTCATTCGCCGGTAGCGCCGATGGCAGCCTAGTCCCCGTGCTCTACCCCTCTATCCCCTATGGACCACCTTCGCCTTAGTCCTCAAGGCGCCGGCTTCAGGGGAGGCTCCACCGGCCACAGCCTCTTCGCCCCCGTCATCCTCGACCTCTCCGACTCGACGAGCCCTCCATCCCCATGGCTCCTGCTGCCTCCGACACGGCAGCGGCCTTGGGTGGGCGCATCTCCCCCATCCCCTCCATCGACGAGATCCTCACGGGGGAGGAGCACGCGGTCAGCGCCCGTCACCACCACGATCACTGCAAGCGTGCTGCGGACAGCGCCTCAAAGCTTCGCAGGAGCCTCCCCATCTACTACATTCTCTCCCTGCTCCTTCTGAAAACAGTCTGCGAGTCTATCGACAGCAAGCGCCGAGCCTTTCTTTAGACTGGTGAGGACAAGTGCCATGGCTCCCAGTGTCTAGTTGCCTAGGAAAAGGTCTGCCGCTCTAAGGGCTGCGGCGGGTCAGGGGTCAAACATATTGAGGACCAAAATCACTACCTGCTCATGAAACTAGCGGTCAAACTTCTCACCTATGTGTCCCTTTCCCTTGGAAACAATGGTTCTGCAGACTCACTCTCCTTGGGACTGGGTCTACGGTTCCCTCCTCTTTCCTAGAACGCATTGTATATGAGGAGCTGCCTCGACTTCGTGACATCTCCACTGTCATTGTTGGGTGCGGCAAATTTACCTCGTTCTGGTATGTCTCCAAGTCCAGACCAGATTCCCTGGCCTCCTACTTCCCTACCCTATTCTCCCATTGCCGCCGGACCAACGCTTCCGTTCATGATGTTCTCACAGTTGGTCTTCATGACATGCTTCGACCTAGACTCTCATTGTAAGCATCCTCTGAGCTGGACTCACTCACAGCCGCTGATGATGTTCTCACAACTAATGATGATGACCGCCGCCTCGACTCCCTACCAGTCCCTCCCTTCACCACCATGGAGCCTATAGTCCCCTCCACCCCGCCCACCCTATCCCGGAGGGGCTGAAACACATCTAGGCTTGCTCCCTACCAAACAAGATCAAGTTCTTTCGTTGGCTTCTCCACTTAGACCGCCTTAACTCCCAGGGCAATCTTTACCACAAGAACATCCGCTCCCTCTCTCGAATCTTGCCTCTTGCCCTTTACGCACCACAGGTTAAACCTTTGAACACATCTTTGTGCATTGTCTCTGTGCCGCTCGGGTGTGGGACGCTCTTCATTTCCAAGTTCATTGCTCAGACTGGATGGCTCCCTGGGAGATTGGCCATGATCAAGGCTTGCCCACTGTCGTCCAATTTGACATGAACCTTGTGGAGTTGTGGCATATTTTGGAAAGCGAGGAATTCTCTCAACTTCGATCAAGCTGACCTCTTCTCTACTCAAATCTGCAGTTGGCAGCTAATGATCTGGAAGCCTAGGCTTGCTGCTTTAAAATGCGCAAGCCACTTGTGATAGTGTGTGTGGGTTATATCATAAGCTAATGTAACGACCTGTAGTGGATTGCTTTCTCTCCCTCTGATGTATTTCATCTCGTCCTCCCCCCGGAATGCCGGGGTATATTTGTACAGTCGTTTTTGGCATTTGATCAATAAAGCAGGTGGGGCTTTCCCCCCTCCCCCCTCGAATTGCTCGAAAAAAAAATATTGTGATATGTAATAGAATCAACACCTAGTTTTAGGTTGCGAAGGCTAATGCTCAATGGGGAGTTGACATTGCTCTAAGGTGGCTAACGGACATGCCAAAAATCGAGGTCTAATGTGGCTTATGTTTAAAAAGATTATTGCCCAAAAACAACAGAATAAATTGAAAGACAGTCTGGCAGGCAGACATAATGTCAGTTTAAACAAAATAAATGCACAAAGCTGGGAGGCCTAGGAGTGCCTGATCTAGAGAGATTCAGAAGAGCTCTCCAGCTACACTGGCTGTGGCAAGAATGGGTGGAGACATCCAAACCATGGCTAGGCTATGTGGGAAGACAAACTTCTAGCACCATAATTGGTTGGATGGTGAAGCCCCAAGACCGAGGGCACGCTGGGTGAGGGATAAAACCTAGAGAAGAGAGGCTGGCCACATAAGGATCATTGTGTCCTTTGCAACGCCCCCTAGAAACCAACCTTCATCTTTGCCTATGCTGCCCATTTTGAAAGGCAATATGGGACCTAATTCTCTATTGGGAGAACTTCAGTGCGCTGCAAGCGGGACAACAGGGAGACCCAGTCCAGATCAGAACGTGGTGCAAAGATGCGGTAAAGAAGGTGCCAAAGATTGAATGCAGAAGGTTCAGGTGGGTAGTGATTTACACATTTGGGAACATTTAGAAAGAGAACAAGAGAATTTTCAACAATGTATCAAAGACGGCGCCACAAGTGGCTGCAAGAATCAAGGAGGCCATCTAACAAAGGAGGAGGGTGTTCGCTAACGCTTAGTAGTTTCCCCCATTGCCCCAGTGTGATGTGTTTTTCTGTGTATCCTCATGCTCCGGGAGGGAAGGGTAATTTTTACCCTCTTCAGAGCGATACTTGTACATAAACTCTCTTTCTCTTAACTGAAAGGCAAAGCTCCTGCCATTGCCTTAAAAAATGCACAAAGCTGAGCTATTCATTACCTGTAGAATGTTGATCACCCAGTAGAAAGTGCTGCATGATTTCGAATTATTCTGCAAGTAATCAAAACCTTACTGTAGTTAATAGCAATTTCCATCTAAAGGAAGCAAAGGAGTCAAAAGACCTCTGAAATGTCTTCTATGCATGTGGGCTAGAATAACTTATGTTTGCAAAATCATAGGCAACTGATCCCAGTGATTGTACTTGTATGGGGAAAATGAGGTGATTATCTTTTAGAGGCATCAATCGTTGCTACCACGATGGACTGTATTTAAATAGGAGCTATAAAAATAGTTCAATGTACAAGGGAGACCTTGAGAACTTGCAGCACCAAGAAGGATGACCAGACACAAATTAAAACAAGGATATTTTTCCACCTCAAATTGAACATGAAAGTCTCCTAAAATAAAAAAGAGGTAAAATCCAGTGATTAGATGATATGTGACACTATCTATTGTTTCTTCTTGCTTTCTTGCATGTTCAGAGAAGCATCACCCTAGGCCCTATCCATGTTAACATATACACAAAGAATCTGATAGGAACCCTAGTCCTACCTCGGATGATGGTGCGTAGGTTGTAGCTATGACTGATCGGTGGATGGGGCTTGAATCATGATGGGCGGCGCTGAGGCGCCGTAGTTGCTGTGAGGATGAAGAGAAGGGGCCGCTAGGGCTGGGAAGACCGGCAACAATTAGGTTCCAATCGGCTTAATCTCATTCATCCAAGTGTTTACAATATATATATGTCTCTCTCTCAATTGCTAATAAATCTATAAATAGAAATTGGGCCTAGCCCATCTAATCCCGCCCCCTCTAATCCGGGCACCTCCCTTAGCCACCGGGTGGGCTTATGGCGTAAATAGGGGACACCGGTTATAACATCTCTCCCCGCCATCGCAAAACAGCTCGCCCTCAAGCTGGAAGAAGTCGTAGTCGGGCGCAGAAGTCCTCCAAGAGCTCCCAAGTGGCCGCCTCACGGGACAGCTCCCCGCCATTGCACGAGGGCGTGCTAGTGGCCGTGCCACCGCTGTGCCCGAAGAGCTTCGTGCGGAGCAGGAAGAAGACAACCATCAAGCACCGGCGGCAGAGGACCTGGCACCACCGGTGGGTCACCGCGGTGACGCTTGAGCCGCCCCACATGGAAGACATCATGGATCCACGCCTCAGGAGGAAGCTACAGACGGTAGGCCACCTTGCCCACGCGCTCGGTGACCTGGAACGACCCGGCGTAACGCGGCCCAAGCGTGCTCTTGGCGCGAGGGTCAAGGGACCGTGTGGTGCGGTGTAGCAGCCGCAGCCACACCCAGTCGCCCACTTGGAACTCCTCATCACGGTGGGTAACGTCATAGTACTTCTTGGCGATCTGCTAAGCCCGAAGCAGGCGCTGGCGAACCACCTGAAGGGCCTCATCCCGGGAGGACAGCAGTGTGTTCACCACCTCTGTCCGAGCGGACCTGGGGGCAGAGGGCAGCAGGGGCAGCGGTGGTCTGCCGTAGACAACCTCTCAGGGGGTGGCTCAAAGGGCGGTATTGAATGAAGTATTGTAACAATACTCCGCCCAAGATAGCCACTCCACCCACACGCGAGGACGATCACCTGTCACACATCTCAAATATATGGCAATAATCTTGTTAATGACCCTCGACGGGGCGTCCCGTCTTGGGATGGAAAGGCCGTGCTCATCTTGAGTTTGACTCAGCCATGGTGAACAAGTCACGCCACACATTGCCGATGAAGATGGGGTCCCTGTCGCTGACGATCGAGGATGGTAACATGTGGAGCCGCACGACACCGTCGAAGAAGGCGCGGGGGACTAAAGCCGCCGTGTACGGGTGGCCCAAGGCGATGAAATGGGCGTACTTCGAGAAGCGGTCGACGATGGTGAGGATGACTGACTTCCGTGTACCTTGGGCAGCCCTCGATGAAGTCCATCGAAATGTCCACCCACACGGGACGACACCTCGAGGGGCTACGCAGGTCGGCCGGCTGCAGAAGTCTCCGTCTTGTTGCACCGCGGTGGTGCAAGCGCTGACCGTCTTGGACCGAGCTCGGTCGCGCGGAACGAAGCCGGCACGCCGGGCGATGGAGGGTCTTTGTATCCCCTCGCCGCCGCTTGAATGCGCCAGCGAACCTGTTCGCGCAGGTCCTCGTGGCCCGACATGAAGACGCGAGAGCCGTGGAGCAGAAGACCGTCGGTGAAGCGCCAGGGGGCAGAGAGCTCTCTGTCGCGGAGCTGCTATAGATGTTGCTGCCCCTCCGGCGTGGATGCCATGGTGGCGCAGATGTCATCCAGCAAGGAGAAAGAGGGGGTCGAGATTGCGTAGAAGGCCACCTCCACCTCCAAAGAGCCGGAGTGCACCACCTCCTCGAATCACGACGAGACAAAGACGCCGGGCCACGATGTTAAGCGGTCCGTGGATACCCATAGAGAAATCGGTCTAACAACTTGTTGGTCCAGTGCCGGGCACGCCGAGAGGCGCCGGGTCAAGTAAAATTTTAAACTGTAGTGGTCGGTGCGAACAAGGAAGGGACAGCCCCAAAGGTATGGGCGCCAATGGCGCACCGCCTGCACCAGACCGATGAGCTTCCGCTCGTAGGCCACCAGCTTGACGTGGCGTACGCCGAAGGGCTTGCTAAAGTGGGGCTGGGCGGCCGCCCGGGTGAAGAACGGCGCCAAAGCCAACCCCTAACGTCACAATCCACCACAAAAGGCCGCCAAAGTCAGGCATTTGAAGCACCGCCTGCCGGTGAGGGCGCCCTTGAGCGCTCGAAAGCCGCCTCAACATCATCGTCCCCCAAACGAACGCGCGTCTCAAGACGCGCAGGCGAGGCGTGATGAGGTCAAGTCCCTGGATGAACTTCTAGTAGTAGCCTGCGAGGCCGAGGAACCCGCTGAGGCCCGCCGGAAACGGGTCAGGCGGGCTGCCGCCACGCTAGCCGACCTTCGGCGTCCATGGGGACACCGTGTTCTGAGATCACATGGCCCAGGTAGGACATCGTCGAGGTCCCGAATGAGCACTTGGAGCGCTTCAGGTGCAGAGAATGAGCGCGTAGGGCTTGAAGGACGATGCTCAGGTGCTGAATGGGCCTGTGAAGAATCGCGGAAACAAAATATCGTCATAGAAAACCAACACGAACTTCGATGTAGGGGCCAGGACATCATTCATCGGCCGCTGGATCCCGGTCGTGGCATCACCAGAACTCATAGTGGCATCACCAGAACTCGTAGTGGCCGTGGTGGGTGCGGAAGGCGGTCTTGTCGATGTCGCTCGTGAACATCCGCAACCAGTGATAGCCAGAATGGAGGTCCAACTTGGAGAAGAACCGAGCACCATGGAGCTCGGCCCAGAGCTCGTCGACCTTTGGAATCGAAACTTCACCTTTGATGTCCCGGCATTAAGGGCGCGGTAGTCAATGCGTAAAACGCCAGACTTGTCCGCTTCTTGATGAGCGGACCGCTCGAAGAACGGCGATGTGCTCGCGCGGATGATCCCTTGCGCCAACACGCCACGCGACCTTTGTCATTCCATCTTGTCCTTCTAGAGTGGGGGTAGCGGTATGCGGGCGCGGTGCCACCGGCTCCGCCCGATCGTGGAGCAAGTGGATGTGGTTGTTGGGAATATGCATTAGAGATAATCATAGAGATGATTGTATCGCCTTGTATCCATGATATATTATGTGTTCATGAATATCCATTAAAGACAACTTGTTTGTGAGACTCTTTACTTTTATGGTTATTCTGTAATTGTCCCTGGTCGAAGTTCATGTGAGGACACACATGAATATTAGATCAGCACACATATTGGTTGATGACTATGTTTCACAAGTCATAGACATGGAGATGTCAAACTAATAGTGTGGGCACATGTATGACATGAGGCTGGATTGACCCGACATGAGATGTAACTATTATTGTCTCTTTACACATCATGTACGTTATGTCCTTAGACCTGAGATTGTCGTATGTACTCAAGATGTGAAACGACCTACTTACGGACTATCAAACGTTACTCCGTAATTGGGTAGCTATGAAGGTGGTCTTCGGGTTTGTCAGGAAACATGCTGTGAGGCATAGTCAATCAAGATGGAATTGCCCCTCTCCATGAGAGAGAGATATCACTGGACCACTCGATTGATTGGATCAAGAAATGCATGGCCGTGCTTGGGTTAAGTGTTAAACCACGAGGTGGACCAAATATCGTGTGGCAAGGGAATAACATGTATGTGAGTTTGTGGTGGTTCATTTGATATGATCATTGCGTACACATGGGCGTTGACACGTCTTGCTAGAGGCCGCTACCAGCTATTGGTCGAGTAGGAGTACTCGGGCCATGTCTATGTGTACGTGAGCCCATAGGGGTCGCACGCTTAAGGGGAAGGAGGCCTAATTCGGATCTAATCCAATTAGATGATGCTTAGGGTTACTAATAGGCCTCCAGCTCGGGAGCCTATTAGGGACGCCTATATATGATGAGAGGTGGGGGCGGGGCCAGGTCAAGCCACGCCACTTTGGCGTACCGCCGCCGCCCATGCCCTCGCCTCTTGCTCCTCGCGGACCTAGCAGTCCGAGGCGACGCTTCCTCTGCACGTGTGGGATACCCGGAAGTGCTACATCCGAGCACAAGGACGAACCGCACGCCGAGGACGTGACGTGAGCACCGCCGACGCACCGCCGCTACGCCGCACATCTTCATCGAGGGTCAACACTCACCGCACTCGCTGCCTAGTGGTAATCCCGTGATCTATAACTAGCAATAGATCCTTGGTTTATGGGTAAAAAAATTTTTTTTCGGCTGGCGAGCGATCCCATATTCGCCAAGAGTGGTCATAGGGGCGCGCCGGTGGGAGCCCCAATGCTCTGCGTGAAGATGGCGCCCGCCGCTCCCACCCGGCGCGCCGGATTGGTCGCTGGTCGGTGGCGGACAGGCCGCTGCGTGCGAATGTGTCGGCGTAGTGTGCACCCTCCCATTGGACGCGGGCACCGTCACGCCGTATCGCCATGGTCATGGCACCATCACGCCAGAACGCCATGGTCATGGCCTCCGTGACCCATAGGATGGGGCCCAAGGTCCGAGAAAGTCGACGCCCAAGATGCAGTCAAGGCCTTCCAAGTTGATGGCGGCGCACGTGACGGAGAATGGCGCCCCATCGATGGTGATGGGGACGCGTTGTGCCACGCCGGTGCAATCAAGAGGATCACCGCCACCACCGTGACATGGAACTTGGCGCCACTGAAGTAGATTGGCCCAAGGCACCGCATCATCTCGGTCGCGGAAGAAATTGTGCATGGAGCCAGTGGGCATGGAAGCATTCGCCCTTGATCAGCACCGGGACCACTATGGAGTTGGCAGTCCAGATGCCAGTGAGGGCGTACATAGAGACCACTGTGGCATTAGCCACTGATCGGTGGCGCCTCCTCCCTTCCGCGGTGTCGCCACCGTGGTGGCATCGGTCCGCTTCCGGAGCAGCCTCATCATCGTTGGCCTCAAGGTAGTACACCCGCTTGCACTGATGGCCGCGGATGAGTTGCTCATTGCAGTTATAGCAGAGACCCAAGCGGCGACGTTCCTGCTGCTCAGCCGGTGTAAGGCGGCGGAACAGACAAGGGACCGGCTGGGCACCCGTGGCCGGCTGCCCCACGCCGCCTGTGGGGGTAACTAGGGCCGGCCACTGCAGTGGTGGCCGTGCCAGGCGCGTGAATGTAGAGGGCAGCAACGCCATCATAGCGTTGGCATGAATCTTGAAAGTCCGAGCCAAGTACATCACCATCGGCAGATCCTGCGGCGCGCACATGGCCACATCCACCTTGATGTGATCAGGGAGACCACCCACGAAGATCTTGGCCTTCTCGCACGTTATCGATGTTCCGCGTGGCGTGGCGAGGAGGGCGTTGAAGCGCTGAGAGAGCCGGGCGGTGGAGCGGGCGGGGAGACACCCATGCTCCACCAAGCACGAGTCGCGAACAGGAGAGCCAAACTGGAGGTGGCATAGCTCCTTGAAACGCACCCACGATGGCGCCCCTCGCCCTCCTCGATGGCGTAGTACTAGGTCCGGGCGACACCTCGAATATGGCACGGCCATCCACGCGCGGGTCCGCCAAGGTCGCTGGCCCCGAAAACTGTTCATAGTGGTTGAGCCAATTCAGCGGATCTTCGGAGCCGTCGTACGTGGTAAATTCCACCATTTAGAACTTGGGTGGCAGGCGGTCACCATCTAGAAGCGGCGGGGGAGCGGGCAACGACGGTCATAGACAGCCGCGCCTCCACCGCTGGAAGAGGCCGAGAGCGATGGGAGCAAAGAGGCCGCCGACCCCGAACGGTCCCGAGGCGGGATGCCACCAAGGAGCTAGGGAATGTCATGGAAGCCGACGGCTGAGGCACCGCCCGTGGTGATGGGCGTGGTGTGGTGGCCCCGCAGGCGGCAAAAAGGACCCGGCGCCCACGACGGCACCTGCGACGGCGACTTGGGCCAATTGATCTCGATGGATCGACGCCCGTCGATGGCATTGCCATGGCCGACATGCCGGAGGATGGTGCCTCGATGGCGGTAGGGGACTGAGCGGGCAGCGCTGCCGGCGGCGCATAGGGGCCCGTGAGGAAAGACTTGATCGCCGCCACGCCGACATGAAGGTTGCCCATCTATGTCCGCATCAACTTCAAGGTTGTCGAAGAAGTGGAGGAGGGACTGGGTGAGTTGTTCGTTGGTGAGGATGATGGATGGAGGGCCGCAAGACATCGGCAGCGAGGGACTAATGAGGGCGCTGGTGGTGGTGGGCGACAGGGCGTCGGTGGTGGTGGGCTGGGAGGCGAGCGGGAGGGTGGCGGCGGCGGCTGGTGGTGGTTGACTCATGGTGGACTGAGGAGGATCGAAGGTTTTCGGTACCAAGTTGATAGGAACCCTAGTCCTACCTCAGATGGTGCGTAGGTTGTAGCTCTGACTGATTGGTGGATGGGGCTTGAATTGTGATGGGCGGCGCTGAGGCGCCGTAGTTGCTGCGAGGAAGAAGAGAAAGGGCGGCTAGGGCTGGGAAGACCGGCTTCCAGGGGAAGCAGGCAACAATTCGGTTGCAATCGTCTTAATCTCATTCATCCAAGTGTTTACTATATATATTTGCTCTCTCTCAATTGCTAATAAATCTATAAATAGAAATTGGGCCTAGCCCATCTAATCGTGGTGCCCCCCCCTCTAATCTGGGCGCCTCCCTTGGTGGGCTTACGGCGTAAATAGGGGACACCGGTCATAACAGAATCACTGAATGGATCTGAATAGTATCTGTCAACCAATCATGATAGAGTTGCAAAGGTGGATTTGAAAGCACTTTTATAATTTATGATTACGTTGAGAACCACAATTGCTTAGGAAGCCAGGAAAGCCAGTGATAGATGCTTGTAGTGGCTGTAGCTTACCAACGCAGACTTTGTCTTGGGTTGAGGTTGAGCCAGGAGGGGTTCCTCATAACTTGGATCAATGACCACTGCAACATGTTCATATTTGATCACAACATGTTACTCCATATTATGAATATCAGCTCCAAGTTAAATTAACTAATGCAATCACTACAAACAAAGCATGCCAAACTATCATGCTATGCTGTACTAGCTCTCACCATCATTTGCCGTGCAGGCAGACTTGGGTTGCTCTTCTCGCTCGCGTGTCTCCATCTGCAATCATTCAACATAGGGGGTAAACGAAAGGAGATGTCAATATACAGTAATTCAACAGCAGACAACTGAAATGTGACAGGAACCAACCAGAATCCTGGTCTCCTCCCTCCACATCAGAATGCCCTTGTAGAACGATCTCGACGAAGTGCCTGCAATGAATCGGACACACGACAACAGGCTTCCATCTTAGCGACTAGACAGTACACAGGACAGATAAAAGTAGCATGGCCGCACATAACCGGAAAGCTAAAGGCAAGCGATAATTACCTACGAATAGGATTATGATGAGGACAGTGATTAGCCAGTATGGGAAGATGACGCTGAGCTCTACGCCGATGGTTATGCCGAGCATAAGCATGGGCTGGAAGAGCAGCGCGAGCTTGTAGTCGATGACGGGCGCCTCCTTGGTCGGGTGTGACACCTGGAGGTTGTACCAAACCGACGACGCTGAGGCCCCCATGATCATGCCTGAGCCCAAACCGAACCAGGCAAGCACGCACGAGTGTCAAGGAGCAGATCGGCAGATGTATGCCTCGTCGATACTCAGAAATGCTAGTAGCTTACATTTCGAGAGAGCGGCAGCGGATTTGGTGTCGAAACCGACGACGAGGTTGAGCATAGGCACGAAGATCCCGCCTCCGCCGATGCCGCCAACGGTGCCCAACGCGGAGCCGAGGAATCCGACGATGGTGGCGACCACAACTCGCCAGTTAAACGCGAGGTCCTGAGACATATATGGGGAAAACACCATCCCGATCCGCGACGTGAGCACAGCGTCAGGCACGCAGACGCAGAGCGAACACACGAACGAAGCACGCACAGGGGAGGAGAAGGAGCAGAAGGCAAAAGAGCGAACAGCTTACGGGCCAGACGCGCGGCGAGCGCGAGGACAGGCGGACGCCATCGTTGCGTGCCGCAGATGCCGGCGGGTCGGCGGCGGAGAGGACGAAACATGCGAGGACGGCCGCGCAGGCGACCCCGGCGACGACGTAGGCGAGGAACCCCCGCGTGCTGCTCCTGTTGAGGCGGCCGTAGAGTGAGCCCGCGCGCCCCTCCATCGCCATGCAGGCAGCAGTCGTGGTATGCTTGCTACGCCGCCACAAGTGGACGAAATGCGGCGAGGGGAGGACCAGTGAAGGATGGAGGAGAGACAGGAACGGGCGGCGCCTGCCTCCGCCTCACACTTTTATAGGCGGCGGCCCGGCCAGGACCAGGAGGAGGGGGCACGCGCGGGTGCGGCTTGAGATCAATCACGGTCCGTGGGGGTGGGTGTGGTACAAGATTGTGATTGTGATGACGAGGAGGCGTTGACGTGTTTCGATTTTGGTTTTCGGCATCGTACCTGCAATGAATGTGTTTTCAGGTAGCATAAATCTGTTACATTTCTCTCTAAAAAAACTGTTGCATAAAAATAGCAAATCTAATTGTTAAAAGAAGATTACGGGGCTGTGAATCGGTAAAAAAGTCACGGCGCAGTGATTTCGCACGTGTACTAAATACTATAATATTTGCAATCATCATTAACTGCAAGAGTGTACAGTAACTGCGAGTGATTTCCTGCTTAAAGATGAAAACGGACCGAAACGAACCAAAAATCGCTCTATCATTTTCGTTTGATATTCTTACATAGAAAACCGTAGGGAAAAAAAAAAACGGTAATCTGAAAACGGGTAAATACGATCGGAAAATAGAGGAAAACAAACGAGCGGAAACTTAAGCCGAAACATGTTGTTGCATATTTTAGGAGAGAGTAAGGTCATAATATCACGATCACGACATAGTAAATGTGTTCACAGGTCATAGCAAATGAAGAGACCACACAAACATTGATATTTGGTGATGAATGGTAAACTGAATAGGCTGAAAGAATACTCAGGCATTGATAATGCACGGAACGTGATTGCTTCCGTGGTTAAGAGTGACCTCGACTAGTTTAGGCCTACTTTGGAAGCACTCCACCCCGCCGGGATCCCCGTACTTTCCCAGGGCGAGAATCCCGTCGGTCAATCTACCACCCCGCGTTCCCCTGCTGAGAATCCCATGGGGAGAAACCTATATTTTTTTATGTAAACAGACTTATTCCTGAGATTTCTTTTATCACTATGAGATGCTAGCATTGTTATGTAGTAACTCTGTCATATTATTTCCTTTTTGAATTTTCTTATTTTTAAGATGTCTATGTAGTATATCTATAATGAAATTATCAAATAAACCAAAGACTTGGGCATTGTAGATGACAGCATAGAAACACGAGTCATCAGGCAGGACTAATCCATGCGTGCATGTATGGAGGAGATTTTGGATCGCATTACCACCTCCCCTGACCCCTGCAACTGCTTCCAAACAGCCGCAGGAAAGAACCCCGCACGTGGAATCTCCCCACCGGGTGTGGAGAGGGGATTAGCATGTCCAGAAAATTCCCTCCCTCCCGATCACTTCCCTGGGTTAATCACCCGGTGGCTGCCAAAGTAGGCCTTAGAGTATTTGGATCCACTGAGATTATTATGGAGTAATAAACAGTTAAAATAATTTAATTGTACTATAAGAATATCTCCAAGAAAATTTCTAAAGCTCACTCTCCAAATCATCATTTGGAAAGGTAGTTGCATTGAGATCACTTTTTATATCTTCACACCCACCATTTTTTTTTAATTACATGGGCACTCTGGATTGTCATTCTCGTTTACCTTTGCCAAGCGCAAATCTCCAGTATATCATAATCTATGTTCCTAGCAATTAGCTAGAAATGATATCGAGAGTCTCTTACAGTTGCTCTAAACAGACTGGACAATGGCTTGCACAAAAGAAAAAATAGGCACGACGATGACGTAGATTATTAATAAGCATTAACTTACAATTATCGCATAATCCATTTCAGAAACGTTCTCTTGTAGTCATGAATATTATTTTACTTGAACTATGAATAATTCACCACAATGGTCCAGAAATCCGAACACTCAGACTAATAGTTCATAATATACATTATAATAATCCTATATAAATAATCTAGTCGTGATCCAAACAAACTCTTGCATGTTACTTGTCATGACCCGCCGCACTAGGCCCAAGGCCCGTCTTGTATACAAGGAGGCTCAAAGTCGACGCCCGCCGTCATCCGCCATGAACGCATATGTCAGCTGCTTTCGCTATTAAGTAAGGAATATTTATAGAATAAAGATAGGAATAAAATAGGAATAAATAATTGCTTCGCTATTAGGTAAGGAATATTTAAGGAATAAAATAGGGAATAAATAGGTTGCTTGTGAGAGAGGTATTCCAATCTATAAGGAAACCTCCTAGAGTTTGCTTTAGCGTGCAAGTCTTCCCCTGGACTATAAATACAAGAGAGTTGTATGTCGTTTGGATTTTAATCGAGGAAAAATTAAAGGGGTAACACCCAAAAAAACTCTCCAGCTCTCCAGCTTTCTCTCTCCCTCTCTCCCTCGCAAGACGTCGCCGCTGCTCCACACCACCGCCGCCCTTGGGCCGCCGCCTCGGGCCGCCGCGCCACCACGCCCCGCCACCGCGCCACCACGCCCGGGCGCGGCGCCGCTGCCCGCCGTCGTCTCCTCCACCAAGCCGCCGCCCTTCTTCTTCCTCCTCTTCTTCTTCCTCCCTACTACTCCCCAAACAGCCCCAATTCCCATCTACACCATCATCGCCCCCGTCAAGATCGCCGGCGTTCAGCAATCAGTGTCAATTCGGCCCAATCTAGCTGGAATCGGCAGCTGGTATCCGAGACCGGGGCGATTCCCACCCACCGACGGCTTCCGACCACCACCACCAACAAGATCCGATGGACAGCCACATGATCGCCGAGCGGATCTATTTGGTGACTCTCCCTCGATCTACGACTACCCGTGGCCAAGACAGCAGCAACACCGCAAGACACGACACGGTTGTTCGGCGACGGCGCCCTCACGACATCACCTCGGCCACCACCGACGACGCCCCGGCCATGGGAGCCGCCGGCGCCGACGCCGCCGCCTACGCCAACCCTCCAAGATGATCGATGCTGCAAGCAACAAGCACGCCTACCCGTGAGTACCCCCTCACTGTTGCTCTCCGGATCAGATCTGAACAGAGGCTACCACCGGCGTACACCAGCTGTTCGATTTAAAAAGCCTACCCAATTAGGCCAACGCCTCATGGCTACTGCGCAATGGCACGGATAAGTTCCTCGGTCCCTAACAACATCATCCTTGACATTGGGAACATCCGAGTGCCAACAAGGGACGACTCAACGACGTCCGACGCCGGCCACGACATCGCCAATCTCAATCGTCGTCCACGTCATCCCGGACAACAACGAATACATGAGTAACAACGCCAACAACTTCGCCGCCCAGGACATCACAAGCTCCATAGTCACCGGGCAAGTCAATCTCATTCAACAAGGAGCTTCTATCTCGTCACACATGTGCTCCAACGATGTCGCCGACGTCGTCAACCAAGACGTCTTCGACCCCGCATCATCTATGAGAACAACGACACCCTTTTGTGCGCCAACAACCCCGACATCGCCTCTAATGTCGCTAGCCACATTGCCGGGCGGCATTGACAACGTCAACAACGACAAGGACGCTACAATGGGCGCCCACGAACGACAACGGCGTCCTCAAGGATGCCAACGTCAATGATGTTCCCCGGCGTCGACTACGTCTTCACCATGCCTACCATCGACAACGACTACAAGGGCATCAATCACGACGACGCCCCCGCTTCCAACCTCGACATTGGCAACCACGACGTTCACACATGAGCGCCACGGGTGATGAGAACACCGACGCTCCCCTAGACACCACCAAGGAGACGGTGATTCACTTGCGCACCTTTGCCGATGATCTACTACACCTGCTGGACATTCAGCCGACATCGACAATGGTAGAGAACTCCATCTCTCAAACTGCAGCTAAAGCAAAGACGACATCATCGCGCCACGCAAAGCGTAACACGGGGTACATAACCGCCAAACGGCAACAACAACACTCCTCTTTCTTTGGCTGCTCTGCATCACCATGGCACCACGAGAGAACGGAGACAACATACCATGGTGCCCCACTCTCAATTTTGGAACATCCTTCAATGGCGACACCATCAACCATCGCGACATCGACTACGCGACTCTGGCTGCAGAGATGACTCCAAAGCCGTATCAGTTGGCTCCCATATTCCTCAACGACATCTATTCCCAATGACGACTACGCCAACATACCGTGGGCTGCATCGCACGGGGAGGCACCCTACATAGGGAGCACTATTTAACCAACTCGTCAAGAAGTTCGACGCTTCCATCTTGACAAGCCTCGACTTGTGAGCTTCGGCGGCGATGACATGAGGTACATACCACCAACATCAACATCCTACCTCGTCAACATCTCGGAGGCTCTCGTTCCACCTCAACTTGCTACATCAACGGATCCTGAGCTACACAACATAGCCGGAACCACCAAGCTTCAGGTGGGAGCACCAGTTTGGGCAACACTCGGAGTGATTATCCACCTTCCGGCGACCTTGCCATTCATGCGGACTTCCCGACCAGCAACCGGCTACTTAAGGAGCCACTCGTCTTCCTCGACAACCACCACTACTACGGCTCAGAATTGTCCAAGATACTATGGGATGCCCTCGAACCAGGTGGAATAATTTTGCGCACACTTGAGGTTGGCTCTCACCCCTCAACGTACTCGGCACCGATGCAACCACCTCCGAGAGAGCAATGGAATTCCATCCATTGATCCAGCATCAACAAAGGTCAGCATCTCCATCCTCGCCGGCACATCAACATCGACAACGGTAGGGAAAAGGACGGCGAGGACGCTACCGTCAAAAAGTGGGGGGAGAAATGTCATGACCGCCGCCGCACTAGGCCCAAGGCCCGTCTTGTGTAGGCGAGGCTCAAAGGCCGGCCGCCGTCATCCGCCATGAACGCGCCACGTCACCGCTTTCGCTATTAAGTAAGGAATATTTATAGAATAAAGATAAGAATAAAATAGGGAATAAATAATTGCTTCGCTATTAGGTAAGGAATATTTAAGGAATAAAATAGGGAATAAATAGGTTGCTTGTGAGAGAGGTATTCCAATCTATAAGGAAACCTCCTAGAGTTTGCTTAGCGTGCAAGTCTTCCCCTGGACTATAAATACAAGGGAGCTGTAATCGTTTGGATTTTAATCGGAAAAATTAAAGGGGTAACACCCAAAAAGCTCTCCGGCTCTCCAGCTTTCTCTCTCCCTCTCTCCCCTCAAGCAAGACGTGCGCCGCTGCTCCCACACCACCGCCGCCCTTGGGCCGCCTCAGCCGCCCGCCACAAGCCACACACGCCAGCACCACCATCGCGGCGGCGCCGGCTGCCCGCCCGTCGTCTCCTCCACCAAGCCGCCCGCCCTTCTTCTTCCTCCTCTTCTTCTTCCTCCCTACTACTCCCAAACAGCCCCAATTCCCATCTACACCATCATCGCCGTCAAGATCGCCGGACGTTCAAGAATCAGTGTCAATTCCGCCCAATCTAGCTGAATCGACATTACTGTTATACCTTAAATGTCACCTTGATTAGGGAACAATTTTTAGACAATAAACACATGCTACTTAAACTATAAGCAATAACATATATTCTAGAATTCCCTCTATTGTTTATACTACTTATAAACTTATGATCAATAATTAGATAGTATGTGTAATTATAAATCTAACCAAATTGAATTTGTATCATAATAATTAAAATTTATTAGTTAAATTATTGTCATGTAAAAAAATAAATTTAAATCTTGATGTGCATATGTTATTATAAAATAGAATCATGAGAGCAACACAAAACACACCAGATAGCAACATCATATACCTACCCTCGACGTAGCCGTGTATACCAAGCTAAAAAGTTATATGATTTATGGAACCCATGACTTAAATACTTTGATCTCCCTGAGTCGAGCTATAAATACATTTGTATTTTATTACAACTACTTAAAATGAACGTGCGGCACACGCAAGTGCCTCGAAAAATATTTGTCGTTTTCTAGGCTATTTGCATTCATCATCTTGTCCTAGTAATTTTCATGTTTATTTGAAACCAACATTTTTTGATTATTTGGAATGATTTTGAAGTGCTACTGGAGTTGAAGTTGTTAGTTTACATGTATACTCTTCGGTGTGTCTTTTAAAAAATTCTAAACATCACAAGGATCGTAATGTCATTTTTACAAACTCATCATGATGATAGGAAATTCTATATGTTTTCTTGATCAATGACCTTACCTCTAAACTCACTCTCTTTTTATTGAATCTGAGGACTGTCATCTGCTTGACAATGCAATCTAGTGATTTTCTTTGATTGTTGATGGACAAAAAAGTTGATGGCTATGAAAACAGTTTGTTTGATGAAGTTTAATGCCTACATGGGATCATATGTTCTTACAACGAACTTTCTATTATTGGTTCCCATCCGCTCACTATGATCATGACAATTACTTGAGCCATATAACACAAAGTTTTCATGACCTAGGTGTTGGTGTGGCCCTAAAGCAGGCCACCCCTGGTAGGACGAAACACCGAACGAAACTAAAAACAACACACGAAGGTGGAATTGAAACCAAAACACTCTTTCTATTGATTTCACTACGGTCTTTACAATGCCCCCACGGGGTCTATTTATAGTGCATAGACTCTTACAATTCCTCTTTTGCCCCTTTACCTGCCCTGGATTCCTTGAGCTCCTCGCTGGTGGCCAGGGGTAGAGTGGTCCTTTCTCGCCTTGTGACCCTACCAACCCCCGCCGGGTCCATTCGTCGCCGGATCACGAATACCTGCAAGGTATGGACACACAACAGCCGAAGGAAAACTCGATCCCGCTGGCCGAAAGGGTTTACTTTCGGCTGCCGAAAACCACCCGTACTGGGAGGTCAAAGCATCGTTTTAGGCGTCAAGGACGAAAGTATGTGCCTCTGGCTCGAGGAGTCGGATGCCACCGCCTTCGTCACCTACCGCAGACAGCTTTCGTGTTCTTTCACCTCGCCCCCGAACGCCTCACCACGTGGCTGGCCTGAGCCGGATGCTCGAGCCTTCATCCTTGTTAGACGGCGTGGATATGGCTCGGGCAACCCACGCCCCGCCAAGGCCCGAAGTCCCGGTGTGTCATGTCTCGGGAGGACAAACACCGTGGCTTGGGCTCTCCCGTCCCGACCCGAGCCCTTGATTCTCAAGACTTGTCGCGACTGAAACTCGGGACATCCGGCTCTCTAAGCCGGATGCGAGTCCTTAGGCCATCTCTTGCCTTAGTCTTCCCGCTCTTTCTATAGGGTCGGAAGTACGGGGTGGCCAGGGTGCAGCCTCCCCCCAACAAGCCTCTCGAGGCCAAGGGGCGTGAAGTTTCGTCTTGCCCTTGGTCGACACTTCTCGGTCCCTTAAGAAACCCCTCTCGTGCTGAATGCCTCTTTCTCGGGTCTCGCGCTTCTTATTTATCCCTTTTCTTATTAAATATATGTTTTTCTTTTTGTTTTTCTTTTTCATTATTCGATAAAGATCGGTTAAAAATACCGTTGGCGGCAAAAGCGAACGGCGTTGCCTCGGGGCGTGACCCCAACCGGGGCGGATGGGGCGGTTCCTCGGACCGTGCGCCTTCCCTCTTATAAAAGGTGGTCCGGGTTGGGGCGGGTTGACCCCGGCTCATTTGCCTTCACCACGACTTGCCTTCTTCCGTTCTTTGCGCTCTTGGCTTTCGGTTCCTCTTGGCCTTCGGCATTCCGAGGGATTCGTCACCGTGCTTTCGATCTTCGGGTGAGGCCTTTTCCTCTCTTACTTCTTTTCATTCATTCGGTTGTGTTGGGCGCCCATTTTTTTATTTTCGGTTCTTTTTCGCTTTTTACCTTTGTACCTTAGGTTTCATTGGTTTGGTAGAATGTCGGATCCGATTGCTTCGGGTCCGCTCTTCGGCGAATGGTTTCCGGATCCTCTTCAAGCGGCTCGTCGCCTTCCGATTCGCCTACGAGTGGTGCGGTTGAACAACGCCCGATCCTAAGCGTCCATCCGCACTTCACTACTAGGTTTGACCCTTATAGCACCACTAGTTTTTCGCAACACCACACATTTGGTTGCAATATTTGGTTCTATGGCTAGAAACGTCGTAATTGGTAGAAATATATGCGCCTTATGGCGACCAAAATGGTGTGTTGCATTAGTCATAACCTTCGTTGCAAGACATAGGCGCTAATGCCATGGTGGAAAAGGTGGTTGCGAGTAGGAGTGCCTAATGCCACAGCCTAGTGTTGAGTTGTGATAATATTAATGTTATGCGTTGCGATAGTTAGGTGTTGTTGCCACCAATGTAAAGTTGGTTGCAAGTAGTTGTGCATATGGCAATGAAGTAAGTGTGTTGTGTTAATTTTGACTGTGTTGCGATAGATCAGATCTATATTGCATCCAAGAAATAGATCGATCCACCGCATGATACAATCTAATCATAAAAGCTAAAAGCATGTATGTACTTAAATAGATTTATAAATACTTATTACTCGTTGAAGCGTAACCGTATTAGGTAAGCTTACCGAATCGGGTCCATGAAGAAGGAACATACACTTGAAATGAGATCAAATCTACATCTAACATATATGAACCCAAGAACATGTAACAACTTAGATTGATCTAAGCTAGGCTATAATAAACACAAGATCTACTTGTCATGATAAAAGCATTAAGAGCCAACTAGATCTATATAACAATATGAAGCTGAGTCCTATCAATCTAAATTGGGTAAAGACTCTTTGCAAACATAATAAAACAAATAAAATAAAGTATGCAACACGTGATAACTTAATGAATCTATTAGATCTTGCCGAAATAGTGTCGATAACTAGTTCCGAAGCTAAATCTTAGCCTACCGCACGACTCATGATCTAATAGAGAACCCTCTTGTCCCAAAGCTTAAATCTACCGCATGATACTAAGCATGGTAACAAGACTACTTGCATCATAATCTAAATCCACCGCATGATATGGACATGATACAAGGTTGCCGGTACTCACAGAGGTCGACGGGTCGATGATTCCTCTCGGAAACTCAATGACACGACTTGGACTCGAAGATGGCATGGGGGCGGTTTGGTTGTATTGATTGTAGAGAGTTTTACAATTGCCAAGGGTTTAATATTTATACCCGGGACTTGACACGAGTCCTAAAGGACTACGATTTCATAAAAAGGAAAACCTAATTAAAAGATAACTTGGTCTCCAAGTCTTTTCGAGTCGTTGATGATGTGTACATCATGGGTTCTTCCTTTTCGGGTAGCTTGTCTCAATGCCTACCAACTTGCCGAATCACCTCGACAACCGACCGCATGAAGCCTTGCTGAATCATTGACTCAGTCGAATGGTGATGGGTTCCTGACCACATGGATAGCTTCCCGAATACTGTAGCTTTGCCGAACACTTGGTACTGCATGAATCATGTGTCGAACAACTCCTTGCCGAATACTTTTATTAGTATCTTGCACTGGCCCACCTGTCATCCGGGCTTACCAAATTTCAGTGTTAACAACCCCATTATTCAAATCTATCACAAATGGTTGTATAGCTTATCCTCTTGTAATTTAATCTATTTTTTTTCATTTTATATGTTCTTATGGATATGTAGTTGTCTTTTTTGCTATAAATTGAACATCACTGTGTCCATTGCTATGTTTGTTAAAAACATTGCTGCCTAGCCACTGGTTAGCCACAACATCATATGTCGACACCACAAATATGCTTACTCTAGAACCACCACACCTACCAGTGTAACCAGTGAACTCTTGATCTCATACTTGCTAACACCGCCACTATACCACGTCTTGTTTCCACTTATGACTAGTTTGTCATCACAAAGAAAAAAGCCAAGCGTTGTACGTCCATTGCGCCGCTTCTTAGCATATCATGCATGCGTATTGGAGAATTGTTAGATCAATTGCTCGGCTAAGTTCAGGGCCTGTTTGTTCCATAAGTCGGGGTGACTTATAAGTCAAAAATTCAAAATAAGTGACTTGTTTTACCAAACAGTAGGGACTTATAAGTCATGGGACTTATCGGTCACTTGCAACTATTTTCTCTTCTTTTTCACCCTGACTTATAAGTCACTCATTTTTTTTTTTTTCCTTGACTTATAAGTTAGTTGCAACCAAACGAGACATAACTTATAAGTCACTGATTTTTTAGTCATCTAACTTAATAAGTCACCTGACTTATGGAAACCAAACAGACCCTCAGTCTGTCCGCGTCACCAAACTTCAGTATTGGCAAATCAAGAGCATATAGCACTTGAGCGGCTCTAGCACTCGAGTTTATAACCAATTATTCAATCCCTTTCATATGCTAAAATTAACAGAAACCACAAGAGGATCTCCAGCTAAGCTGTGCACAAGCAAAGTCCAGGGCTAGCAGCATAGCACTCGAGTGGCTCTGGCCTAGTGGCTGGCACTCGAGTAGGCGTCCATAGAACGAGTCCACCATAAGCCGCAGCTAGCTGACAAACACAGAAACAAACAGTACAATAACATTCTCATCCTAACTAAAACAAAGTCCTTTTATTTGTCGCATATACGAAGCCTAATCACACACTTTTTAATTATGAGTCACACTAGTACCGTATAATATAAGTACTGCCTCCGTCTCTCGAGGATACAATTCTATGTCAGATCAGCAATCAAACTATCTTATATTGTAAACAAGAATCAAACAATCCTAACTACCGTACGTCTACCGTAAGAGGTTTTAACCGTATGTAAACAGATTAACCTGATTGATTAGACAGTGACAGTCTTTGGGACATAGACATGCGACAAGAAATCACGTCGATCCAAAAACGAATTATTGTCTCAAGGTCACGTCGATCCGTCCCTAAAAAACTATAAACATTTGTTTGACATGGCATGGACGATGGGCGTAGGTAAATGATCGATTGGGCCCACCGAGTTAGCATCTCTAAGTACCAAACAACTCGAAGATTAACAAAACTCCCGCCAAGCACTGTAATATCGAAACATAAGCCCCCAACAGGTGACCATTTAGCTTCATCCCCATTTAGCTGACATTAGGCTCAACTTCGAGGATGACTCTGTCATAGCTGCTCTCCACCGCAAGCTCCAGCCCTTACATAGCCGCTATCGCCTCTGCCATTAAGACATCTCGGCACATTATGGATCCATCTTGTAGCTGTAACCTTCACTATATCGTTATGACCAAGGATGACCACACACCACTGCTACTCGAATAAGATGTTGCGTCAATGCCAGCATCATATTTCATCTTCACCTATCCCTCTTCCGGCACCGCCATTTCGAGTTGGTACGATGCATCATCTTACCACTTACTGTAGCTCAAGGATGGAGCCAAAGGGGGGGTGGGGGTCGGAGGGCAACCTGGGCTCAAGCCGTCGTGACGGTTCTGGGCATGTGGAGACCCCTAGGCCCCCACCTTCATGGATCCTTTATTTTTCATTGTGTACTTTCTGAATTTTATCATTAATCTATGAATGAATGAACTACACATCATTTGTGAGTTTCAGCCCCTACTAATTTTTTTTCCTTGGCTTCATCCCTGCTGTAGCGAGTAGGAGGTCTAACTAGTACTGTAGCAGTGATGTGCAAGGGGGCTGGGGATCGGATCATGATGAAGCATGCACGGCCAATCGGATAGAGAGTGGTCCAACTACCATTCAGGGATTCCGCACCACACTCGAGAGTTGCACGCACGAGAGAAATCACGGTTCCTGGTTCCATCATCTATCATCAATGGAGAGGAGAGGCAGGGCCGGCTCTACATTTCGAAAAGGGCCCTTGGGCACAAAAGAACATATAGATCCGTTAAACTACTCCCTCCAATCTAAATTATAAGTCATTTTAAATTTTTTTAGTTCATCCATTTTGCTATGTATGTCTAAATATATACATATATGCCATGTTTGTTTCCGTGGCCACCAGTCGCGATACACAAAATCACGATGGAGATAAGCCTAGATTTCCTCGCTTTCTACCTATAGCAACGTTCCAGTTAAAAATGAGCTGCCACCCGCGACTGCGATGAAGATAAGTGTGTCTGTCGAGAGGCGTTCGGGCGTGATTCTTCGCTTCGTTACCACCGCCGCAGGAATCGCAGTCCCAAACATGACAACAATTTGAAATGGAGGAAGTAGTTTTTAATATGTAGAGCATGTAGCAAGTCAGGAATTTGTTTTTTGAGCACTTGAGAAATGCTTGTTAGGCAACATCTAACGTATTCAACTAATACATTAAATTAGAAATCTATAACTCTAGCACTGTACAAGCATAGCGCATACACACACAAAAAAGCCACAAAATACTAATCCATCATGAGTATTGGTGTGTTGCTTACGAGATCATGTCTACTTTCCGCCATTGTTGTTGGTCGCGGATTGGCAACTAGCGTTGGCCATCGACGTCCGTGTTCCTGGAGAGGAAGAGAGGATCATTCGTCAGCCGTCAGTTGTCCTAGGATGATAGGATCATTCGTCAGCCGTCAGTTGTCCTCGGCCCGGCCAGCGCCCCAACTGCCTCACTTGATTTCACGTGCAAGCCAAGACATTGGCGAGTCAAGACCATACCAGGTAGCAGCTAGTAGCTACCCCTGAAATCCGCTTGACATCACATAGGTTGGTTCTATTATAACTGATGCCGTACGTCGTCGCCTAGCTCAGATGGAACCGATGGTGAGTGTAGGGGCTGGGGTTGTCACGGTCGGTACCCTGCGACGCCGAATCAGCGATAGGCGATGCAGGCCTCACTGACTCCATTGGCCGGATGTTTCCAGGCTCTGTCTCGCGCGCGTGCAGGTGCAGCTCCAATCCCCATCCATCGCAGTGTCTCGCCGACGGCCAACGGGCGCTGCTTTGCTTTGCTTTCCCTTCCGCTGCGCTGTCGCCGTCGTCTCCATTCCGCTGGCACATTCCTAGCGGTAGCGGACCCGAGATAAGACATTAACAATATAGTGCTCCAGTGATCACTATGATTTGTGGCACTCCGTGTCATCTGTCGTGGAAGTCACCCAGATGTGGTCCGCTAGCTCAACCAAAAGCTCACTCCGCTGTCAGATGACGGAAGGGGCCGCTCTCTCCCGTCCACGTCCATCACGGACACACAGACACGCAGCAACTTGATGCTTCACGACGACCAGGTCGCTGCCAAGTCCGTCACTGCAAACAACCCGGCACCTGCAGGTCCAGTGTATTCCACCGTGTAAAACACGATCGAGCCTGTTGGCTATTGTGATTTTTGTGCAGCAGATAGCCAGCATATCATTGCCGCTGCGGGACCCTGGCGTGCCGTTGACACGGGCACGGTACCTACCTCCTGGCTTGGCGGCGCCCAAGGATAGAAATGAATATTAGGAATTTCGACGATTATCGGGTTTTCTCGGTGCAAAAGATGTTTAAACTGACTTTATAAAGAAATAACAAAATTTGTTCAAAATTTGAATTTCGGTCGTTATCGGGCTGATATAGCTTAATATCGGGCCTTGCCGATAGAAACGAATTTCGCCAATTATTAGGACTTTCGGTCCAAAATTCTAAACCCTGCCTGGCGCTCAACCTGGGAGTGGTTTGCGCTCAAACTTCTGGTTTGGTTTTTTGTTTGGGCCAACATAGTTTGGGTGCGAATGGGCTGAAGCGTGAATTGGGCTGCTTCAGTTTGGGCTAGTAGATAGTGTGGGCTGGTTGCGTTTGGAATCGATTTCAGTATTTCGAGTTGAGAACGGTGTGAAACCGTTGTTGGGCTCGGTGTGAAGACCGTGTGGACTTCGTGGTTTGGAATATCCCGACGACGCTTCTCGACGTCTCGAATCGTCTTGCCCGTCGCGACGCCTGATCCTCCTCGTCCTGTTACGGGTACTCGCCTTCGGCGCCACCGCAGCACCAGCACCAGTACCGCACCTTCGAGCCCCCGTCGTTTGGTGCCTCTGGCGAGTTTCCGTAGCCGGCCGGCGCCGCCGCCCGGGATGCAGCACTACCCACAGTCGCCACCGGCGTTGTCTACCCGCCCCTGCAGCAACCCTACTCTGCCACCGCGCCGTACTATGCCCAAGGCTACCAGGTCTCTCAAGGTATGGAAGGTCTTAGTCCCCATCTTACGATGCGTGCAGATCGAAGCAGAACCCTATGCCTGATTAGCACTCTGGTAGGCAACAGAGGGGCCAATTTGAGCACATGTGTTTGTTCAGATTGAAACCGTGGTTTGAGCACCTGGGTTAATTCAGATTCAAACCGTGGTTTGAGCGCTTGGTTTGGTTCGATTTAATGTGATTATGCGTTCGGTTCAGGGTGGACTGGGTATGGTGGAAGATGAGATGGGGTGGTCTAGACTAGTGGTTGAGCGGCAGCAATAGTTAGTTCGGCCCAGTTTTGGTGCGGATCCCACACCATTCCTACCAGAGGTTCACCTGGCGCCATCAGAAGTGCAGTGCAGCGCAGCACGCCACGCCAAATGGTTCATCAGGCACCCGCCAGTGCCAGGCGGAGCGGAGCAGCGGGCAGTGGTGCTACGGTCCGGGACCAAACAACACTGCGCTAGAACATCCATGCGTTGGATCGACAAAAATGAGTCTACTAATTAGCATTCATTTTTGAGCATCCCTAAAAGTATTTGTTTATTTATTTGCCGTCCGCTTAGACTTTCTTTTTTACCCGGCATTTTCGTCATCATTTTGTGGTAAAAAAATTATGATGTAGTAAGAGTTGTGGTTTACTTCCTTACCACTAAGAGCGTAACACATGATTTATACTCCCTCCGTTTCAAATTGTAGTTGACTTTTGACTTTTGCAGATACATTGATTTTTTGTTGCACTAGTTATACACTATGTCTAGATACATAGAAAAAAGAAATAAATCTAGAAAAGCCAAAGTGAACTATAATTTGGGAACGGAGGAAGTAGAAAGCTAAAATGTGGCCTTCGTCATCATTTTTTATTTTAATTTAATATAGTGCTCTCTGACGCTGTGTGCCGGATGCTCGGGATATGAAAATAGCTTCACAAGATATGCGTGCACACGGCAATCAACTTTTTTTTTTTTTTTTTTTTTGAGGGTTATACGGCAATCAATTGCCATCAGACCAAGGAAGAAACGGAGCACAGGAAAGCAATGAGCAGGGAGGGAATGGGCCGCTATACGTTATGGGCCGAAAGAAAAGGACACGGGCGTGGTTTTCACCTGGTCCAACCCAAATTGTATGCATATTTGTCCAAATCGAACTAAGCATCATTGTGGAAATTGTTATAGATATTTTCTGTTTAAAATCCGGGTTGAAGTCAAACAATGTCATGTGCCAAAATGGGACTCACGGCCAAGGCCCAGTGCACACGCGCCTGGCTGGCCGGTCGCTGCCTGCCGCGGTCCGTCGTCATCCTTCGCTTTGTCGTTAAGTAATAACTAGCAAATATGTGCGTGGCGTTGCAACGGGTGTAAAAATCAAACATTAATGTACATGTGTGTTGCATTATTTATATTTTACCATTTATATAAAATTTAAAATCTATAATTTATTTTTTGATAACCACAAGTTCTATCTATAAGGTAATATTAAGAATAATATGATGATATCTATTAAATATGTATCAAAGTAGAAAATCTAATTTAATAGTTTTTCCTTCTACTTTGCAATTAATAGATATATTTACTCATGAATATTATAATTATAACTTTATTTAATTTCCATACTATCTGTGTGTAGACAGGTTTAGATATTGAGTTCCATGACTTTATTCAAGGACACATAAAATATATAATTTTACCTGATTTCTATCAATAAGGAGTTCGGTGTATTTAGCACGTCACTTTTACCCCTGAATATGCGAGACCGACGCGTGAATACGCATCTTTCATCAGTACCCCGATCTATTTGAAAACCATCAAGGTCCTTCCACCTTTTCTTTGTCTCTAGTATGTTTACATCTTGAACCCCGCCTATTTATCTCTTCTCGCTCCGCTCTTAGGGCATGTTCCACCCACAGACGGGGGTCGTCTATAAGAGCCTTAAATCTGACATACCCGACAGTTAAAAAGACAGGTCGACTGTCTATTTCATTGTCTCTAGGTTGTTTAATGCCATGTATAAAGTCAAAATCAATCATGAATTCTATTTTGTATACCTTTGTTTTGGCATTTGAGCTTCAATAAAAATGAATATGATTTCAACATTTCTTTGTACAACTGTGTTGCTAATTGATACAAAATAGATCATTTTTTGCATATATGAGCTAACCGCAAACGTGTATTTTTAGATCTGTAATAGGCGTCGGTATATTCAAGACCTTACATTTCCTTCTCTATTTCAATTGACATATAACTGACAAAGAACGAAACAGCTTACAGAATATGCATCTCTGTTCTAGATCGCTTCTGAATATCGAGTACAAAGCAACTTACAAAGCTTGATCTGACAAATATAAAATTTCGGTTGCATAGCGCGCCCAGGTCAAGCTTATGCGCGAGCTGGACTTCATCAATGGCGGGTCATCGGCGCAGGATGTAATCATAGCTGTGGACAGATCTTCCTGCGGAAGCGGTCAAGGCACTGCAGAAAGCGGCGAGGCTCGATGACATGGAGCTTGATAAGGCCCTAGCTGGAGAGTTGCAGCAGAGTTGGGGACGGACACAATGGAGATCTCATGATAGTGCAGCTAGATGATGCACACCCGTTGTTCCTAGCTTGTGAGTAGTCCGCTTAGGCCTATATGCCCACCTTGATAATCTGTTGAGCATGGTAAGTTGTTTTGCGCCACTTGGCGCATGTAACCCGATATTTGCTTCATCTTCTTATTTAATCAAAGCCGGAAACCGATCTTTCAAAAATATATATATATATAAAATTCGCACCGAATCCCTCTGCTTGCATTCTCCCTTGTCCCTTCCTCGCATCCTTAAAAGATCTGGGGATTCTGGGCGCAGCCACGATGGCAAGCACATCTCGAGCGGCTGCTGCTCCAGCTCCAAGGCCAAGCTTAGATGGTGGCACGCGCTACTGGCGGCAGGCCCGCTATCTAGATGTAATGTGGCAGAAAAAAGTAGGAGAGAGAGTAGTCAGTGTACAAGCAAATAGCTAGACTATTTCACGTAGACAAAGAACATGTGAGATGAGCATATGGGTCTAATAATATAAAATTGTCTTTATCGTTGTCTTTCACCTCCACGCCAGCCGACAACGTAGCTAGCACTAGCTAATATCATTGCGGACGTCCTAAGTGGGGTTTCCCATATAAAAGTTTTAGATTTTAGATCTGTGAAGCATACTCGGTTTTTCACCGGTAAGCATACTCAGTTTTTCACCGGTCAGGCCGCTCGCGCTGAGTAGTAGCAACTAAAACGTCACGGTTTGCATGCACCCATGCAACGGCTTAACAAGAATCGATGCTCTTTCTTGGTATTCGAGATTCTTGGTATTCGAGATATTGTGGTATACGCCTTATAATAAATAATAGAGGGAGTATATCATAATAATATTGCTAAATTAGTTGAGCTATTCTAGAATAATCAAATCCAGTAGGACTTTTCTCCTTTCTTTTTTTGAGAAAATGCGGCAAGAGTTAAATGAAGGCCTATTTGGTACAGTGCTTCACCAGTAAATCTATTTTTTTTTTTAGAAACAACTTCATGAGCAGCTTTTTAGGTGAAGTTGAACTGTGTTTTGAAAAAATTATTTGGCAAAGTAGTTTTACCAACATCTTCATGCATGAATATGAGAGAAATGAATGTGAGAGTAGGATCGAGTAAGCTATTTTTGAGCTTTATTACAGCTCATGTCTCTGTGAGAGGGGGGAGAAAATGGTTTCACCTATGAATTAGTTGTTTTGGAAATTAATGTTTGCCAAGAAAAACAGCTCACAGCAGTTCATGAAGTTGTTTTGAACTGTGCCAAATAGATCTTAAGGAGGAAATAAAGAAGCTTTTGATAAAGACAAAATAGAACACAAACTGCACTAAAAGGGGGGCTGTCCGTGGAGGGTTATGAACGTATGAGCTTAGGTAAGCAGAAAAAAAACTTTACTATTGCATTCTTAAACTGTTTGACTACATATATGTATCCTAATACAAAGTACTCAAAATAATGTAAAGAACCAAGTGGCCACTGAACAACTTTTGTATGCAAAGAACTCGTAGCCCTCTACCAAGAGCCTGTTTAGTTGCCATGCAACCTAAAAAAAATTTTGGGTTCAGGCTACTGTTTGCTCTCCACTAACAAATTGGCCTTTTGGATCACATTTTTTTTTTTTCTTTGTTAGTGGCCTCTTGATATATTTTTCAAAACATGTCTTTCTTTTTGCTTTTGTCTTGGAAAGTAAGTAAAAGTTAGGCTTGTGGATTGGCCGGGTCTCTGAGACTGAACATATTTGGGACATTCATCGGTGACTTGATCTTTATGGGCTGCAAAGGGCATATAATCTGAAATAATTGACAGGTAAATTTAAAGCTAGACAACTCAAGATGAAGTTCTTGCTCCATACATTCAATTGGTCTATGGAAACAAAAATTATTTCAATTAGTTTTTCATATATGAATGTTTTACATTTTCCATGCATGATATAAAGCCGTAGCTAGTGATTATATATGATATTTCCATGGGTGAAAATTGATGAACCTAAAGATATTGGTGCACCCTCTTTTCGTTCAATAAATATCATAAAGTGAGCTGATTTTTTAAAAGGATCGGCGGATACCCTTAGACCCATCCTTTTGGTGCCTACTTATTTGATCAAATTGTGACAATAGAAGTTTACATACAAAAGTGGAGTCTTTTTTTCTTATTGCCAACACGGCACACCGCATTCACTAATACGAATCACTATGGCCCATTTCAGAACAAGTCACTCCCAAAGGAATTTATGGCCTGTTTGGAACCGATTATAATCGAGTTCATGGCCGGCCCTCGCTCGCTATGCCCAAAAAATCCTGTCAAGCACCTTGCTGTATCGATGATTCTTTTTACCTTATATGCCAGACTCATCCACAACGAGATTGAATTACAGCGCCGATTTCTAGCTAGTTCCGCGGTTCGGTTATTGCATTGCTTGGCCCCAAACATGGCCGTCTTGTTCAAAAATGTGGTTTGATTCTAGCTGGTTAAAATTCTTTATTAACTTAAACCATCATTATTATATGATAAAGTGTATGAATTGATAAGACTTGGTTGATGTTACTAAAGTTTTTCATGGAAAAATATTTAAATTACGTACTTTACAAATATTACAAGTCAAATCAGATTGCAACATTTGGATGCCGTGCCATTGAAGTGAATGATTTATGTTTTTGAATCAAAAGGAGTATATATATGTTTTTTAGAAAAAAAAAAAGGTCCGATGCTTAGTGATTTATTTAACAAATTATCAGAGGAGAATTATTCAAAACGTTTTACACATGAGCGTGCTGATGTCACACCATGTTTGTTCATTTTTAAGGGAACGAAACTTCGTAGATGGATCCTTTCATGAGTTGAAGTTCACATGCACGTAGCCACCTCAACGCATATGCAATGTGGAATCCAACACAGCGTAGCGTCACTACACTAAAAACTCACCCTCATCTTTCATCCACTAGCTAGCTGAATGAGCAATCGAATCCTAGTCCCGAAGCACTAGCCCGACCGGCCGGCCCCTTGATATATATAATAAATATATGTAAAAATAGCTGTACGTCCCTTCTTCTGCCGATAACATGCAATTGAGTAGTGACTCACCTATTTAATTTGTTTGTTACTAGCTAGTGTATTACATCTTACATGCTGTGAATCATCGTCACTTGACGATGTATACCTACCCAACCAGGTAATGGTTCAAGAACCAGACCAAATCTACACCAATCCAATTACACTATCCTACACTTAAAAAACCAAACCAATTCGAACCATTGACTCATTCGTCCAAAACAATCCAAACCATTTAACTGTTTTTTAGCTAAATGGTTTAGCTACCAGATTTAGATGTCATTGCTTTAGCTAGCAGTTGCACTTTATTGTTATTAAAAACAGTTCTCATCTATTAAAACTATTAAACCAAACTAAACCAAACCAAACCATTATAGATGTCAAATCATTTTAAACCAAATCAAATTAAACCACTTGTTCTCAGGTTGAATACCTACTAGTTCTTGTTGCTCGGGGAGGATCGATGCATGAATGATGTTGCCGCATCCGTCACACACCTAGCATATATCGGTCCCTGCAAGAGGGAGAGAGTGTGGATTTGGACCAGTAGTGTCTGGCTAGTAAGTACTCGATCCTCTTGCAGTGGCGGATCCAGAGTGTAGTTATCTGGGTTCGCTGACCCCAACTTGTTAGGAATAGCACTAAAATTACTCTTATCCAAATAAAAATCACTCTTAAATTAGAGAGTCAATGCATGTTTGACTCGTCACTTAGTCACTACCGGTTGGCGCCGCAGCCTCTGCCGAGCACCAAAACGCGAGCGGCAAAGGCTCTCCTTTGCCGAGCGCCGACGCCGACGACACTAAACGCTTCGGTGAAGGCCATTTTTTTACCAGCGCCGGCTCTCGGAAAAGGTTTGCGCCGGTGAAGGGGGGACAGAGTGAGACGGTCGCCGCTGCCGTAAACTTTGTCGAGCGGTCGTCCGTTTGCCGCCGGCAAAAACCTACACTCTCGCCGAAGCGGCGGGGGGGCACGCTTCGACAAAGGCGTGGTTTGCCGAAGCGCCCTCCCCCGCCGCTGGCGATTTTTTTTTGATTTGTTAGGGCACTATTCACCTCATATTGAAATTTTAGATTTTTTTTCATATTTTTTGCTATATTTATAATGTTTATGTCTATTTTTTGAAATTTTTTTCGAAAAGCAAATTTGAACATGGAGGTTGACGCCGAGCGTGGAAGGGAGGTGGCGCCGGCAAAATGTCGTGGTTTTGCCGAGCGTGGAAGGAGGTGGCGCTTCGGCAAAATGTCGTCGGTTTGCCGAGCGTGTAGGTGTGGTGGCGCTCGGCAAACACAAATACGTTGCCGAAGCGCGGATAGGTGGTCCCGCTCGGCAAACATTGGAGCCGTGACATCAACGCTAACGTTAACGACTCATTCGACGTAACGGCGAGGTTACTTTGCCGAGCGCTGGGAGTTGCCGCCGCCGCGGTTGTCACGGAAGATGACGAGCGAGGCACTAAAAAGAAGCTTCGGAGAAACTCTTCGCCGTCAAAATTTTCGCCGATAGCCGTTCGCCGAGTAGTGAGTCCTTGACCCCAATAAGATACTATCCTAATTCACCACTGTCCTCGTGTGCCTATGTGCTACTCCGATCCGATCCACGTACTCGAACTAGAAAATAAGGCAAGAAGCGTGTATAAAACCGATCGAAGGAATTGAACTGTGCCGGTTGGTACTCCAGTCGCGTCGTAGGGTTTAAGTAGATGCATCATGCACGTACGTACGTGTAAAACCGGCTGGCCCGAACGTTTAAAAGTTAGCGCTTCCTGCAGCTAATAGAGCATGGAGAGTAATGTGTGTTGTGTGCACCTACGTGCATGATGTAGCTAGCGCCAATAACATAAATACTCGTACATTGCATGCAATGTCCGTGTCCGTCTGGCGGCTGGCCTGGCGTGAGATCTATCATGGATGGGCCTCCTTCCTATTGTCTGCAGTCGCAATTCATGTCCATATGGTGCCAAGGCGAGCAGCGTACACACTAGCTAGCTAGCTAGCTAGAACAGTAGTACAGTACTCTACCTTAGTAGAATAAGTAACAAAACATACACGCAGTGCGATTGCATTTTTGTTACAGTAGTGCATGCAGCAGCTAAGCATATACTCCCTCCGTCCAAAAAAAGTCGTTTTAGATTTTTGATACATCATATTTGACCATCTGTCTTATTCAAAAAAGTTTCATAAGTATCTCTGATTTTTATTATGACTTATTTACCATTAAAGATATTTTAATGTTGATTTATCTATTTTATAATTTACCTAAATTTTTTGACTAAGATGAAGTGGTCAAACAAGATTTCTAGAAGTAAAAAATGTCACTTTTTTTTTTTTTTTGGACCCAGGGAAGTATGCAGCTGGAGCTGGGCACGGGTGTGAATGTGTGATGTGAGTAAGCAAGGGTACATGGCATTTTTTGTGAAATTTTGCCTTTTTAAAAAAAAAAAAAATTCAACTTGTTTCAAAAATTTACACTGCATATCCCTTTTGGTCGTGCCAATCCCGGTGGTGCGATTTTTACACACATGTCGTGCATCCACGGTGGCGGGTGGCGTTGACCGGTGCTGGCCTCGGCTGAGCGTGGGGCCCACCACATCGCGCGCCCGGTGCATGCGGCGCGACGCACGTGTAGTGCATGCTATCTTGGGCCTGGTTTAATTGTTAGAAAAATTTACAAAAACACTGTTGGAACTCTTGTAGACGCGTTTCGTTTGTTTGTTGTAAATATTAACCCACCTTAGAGTAACTAGCTAGGCTCAAAGAATCGTCTCGCAATATACATCTAAACTGTGTAATTAGTTATTTTTTTACCTACATTTTATACTCAAAACATAAGTATTTTGGTGTATTTAATGTGATATGATAGAAAGAGAATGAAAAAAGTTAGAAATTTTAGTCATCTAAACAAGCCTGGCCGGCTGACTGACCACTGCTGCAATCTGCAATGCCTCACATGGAATCGCAGCAGCAGCAGCGGATCGCATGCATGGAATCCAATGCGGAAACACACATGATTAATAAAACAAAACTAGATCGATCGATGCATCGTGTCACGATACCAAAAGATATATATATATATAATATAAGTGCACACACATCTATCGTCGATGCAGCCTGAGAATCCTGACCGGCATGCATGCACGGCATGCACAGCGGCACGCGGCGGTGTTTAGTTAGTGAAATATTTTGTGTTAGGCTATTTGTAGCATTTTTATTTGTATTTATTAATTATTATCCAACCATCGACTAATTAGGCTCAAAAGATTCAGATCGCACTTTTTTCAATCAAACTATACAATTAGTTTTTTTTGTTTAACTATATTTAATATTTATTTATGCGCCAAAAGATTTTATATAATGGGTACCGTAGCATTTTTTTGGTTCACTTACAGAAGTGAACATGACGGGCAGCGGCAGCAGTAGCAGAGATGGGTGGATTGGACGACTCAACACCTCGCCGCTCTCGCTGTGGCGCATGCCTGCCAGTATAGTTCAAATGCGTGTCTCTCTTTGAAAACAAGCAACCCATTGCTGCATGCCACAGCTTTTGCATGCTACTACTCAAAGGCACTTGATGGGATTGATGGGATTTGACGACTGCACTAAATGTTCCTATTACACGTCCGTTGCGCCGCATGCACCGGCGCCACGTGGCGGGGTCCCACGATTAGCCACGCCAAAGCATCGGTCAATGCCACCCTGCCACCGTGGATGCATCGGTCGTCGCGCCACATGCGGTGGCGCGACATGTTTAAAAATCGAGCCACGGACTGGCGCGCGACCAAAAAGGGATATGTGATACAAATAATTTCAAACTAGGGGACGGATTTGATTTTTTATTATAAAAAGCGAAATTTCACAAAAAAAAATCCGGGTACACAGTGGGTAGAAGCAACTCAGGAAGAGTCAGCGTAGCGAGGTAGTGCTAGTGCATGGATTTGCTTGCAACGCTCAACACATGTATCCCTTTGGTCAAGCCCTTTCCTGGCGCGCGTGGTACCCCTCAACCAACCTGCTGATGGGCCACGATCACTTGACTCGACCCTCAATTAATTCCAACAGGTCCACCACCCATCGGTGTACTATTTTTTACTGCCGTACTTTGACTAATTATATATTAATGAATACTAGTATACATAATTATTATCATTAGATATATACTTGTCCTAATAAATTTATTTGGGATAGTACAGATGATGTATGTTTTTTTTTTTTCAATAAACCTAGCCGAGAAGAAAGTTTGACCGACACGTATCATAATGAGATGGAGAGGGTATATAAAGTACCAAACCAAATGAAACCATAGCAATACATACAGACAACATCCTCGATCCTGTCATCGTCGATGGAGACGAGACTTGGCAAGGTGCAATCCAATAATCCAATCCAGCTTTGACCCGGTGCTATGGGATACGTCTTTGGTCAAACTTTTTTTAACTTTGACTAGCTTGGTAGAAAATATATGTGACATTTGTATCTTCAAATAAATTAGTTAAAAAACTAGACTTGAAAATTTTCAGATGATACTAATTACTTAGCATACTTATATATTTTAATATATAATTGCCGAAGCAGTTTAAAAAAAATGTTGACTTTTCGGGCAGCAAGGAGGACTCTTTTTATGGGACGGAGCGAGTACGATGTTCCAACGAAAGAGCAGGGGCAGGTAGGTTGGCTGCTATTAATGTTCACTACCGAACTAAGGCGATATCCCGTGAGGGCTTCGCCACGAAAAGCCCGTTTTTCATCACGGGAAAGGATATCCCGGGCGGTAAAAACACGGATAGCCGTGACGGGAAAGAAATCGACGGAAATTACCCTTTCCCCGTGAACACAGTCATACCCACGGGATATCCTTTCCCCGTGATCCCATTTAGCACACGGATATCCCTAACGGGGGGGGGTGGTGGCGCCGGCCAACGGGTGGGGTGAAACCCCGTTTTGGCCTACGTGGCTCGGGACATGAAAACGGGCGTTTTGGGGTGATATCCCGTGAGCATAACGGTGTGGCTCACGGGATATCTAGGCACTTTCCCCGTGAGCCCGACATGTGCTCACGGGATAGATGGCAGATTTCCGTGAGCCGCCACCCTCACGGGAAAGGTTTGGCCGATATCCCGTGAGCTACACACGGAAATGACCTTTTTTTTTTTTTTTTTTTGTTCCAAAGACATAAATGACACATATAAATATATATATACATACACAGATTTCATAATATCCATAATACCACATATATAGCTCAATAAATCCATAATACCACATATATTACATAACATCCAACAAAGTCACAAGTTCAACCACATATCCATGAGTGCAACCACAAGTTCACAAACTAAAATAAAATCCAAGTTCATAAGTTCCGAAGCACAAGTTTTCAACCTAGATCATGACAAATTTAATTCGCCACGGCCTCCAACCTTCCGAAGCACGTTCCCCAAGCGTCCCGGTTGTGATTGGCTCGGAGTTGGGTTCGAGGCATGAGAATTGTCCCGCACGTAGGCAAAGATAAATAGTTAGAAATTTGTGAGACAAAATTCAAGGTAGATTCTATTAACTTGAAAAAAGAAGAGAAATAGTTAGAAATTTCGGCAAAGACCTCCCCCCGCACGGAGGGCTTTCCAACCCGCAAGAAAACAACGGCTCGATGGCCGACAACCACATGTCCACGTGCACATCTCATGGTGCATTCAAAACTCCAGATCATATCCATTCACATTCATATATGCATATTTCGAGTTACGGGAGACAAACTCACAGGAGAGGCTCCATGCGGTGGAGGGAAGATCGGCGGTCGACCGTAGGCGGGCGGTGGGACGAAGACGAGGCGGTGGCGGGAAGGCGATCTCCGGTGGCGGCCGCACACCAACCCGGCCACCAACACGCCGGAGGTACGCTAGGGAGAGCTTCCATGCTCTTCTCGGTGCTGCTCGACCCTCTCTTGCTCCGCTCGAGCCCTCTCTTGCTCCGCTAGAGCCCTTGCCCGCTCCCTCTCCTCGGCCCCCTCCCGTTGCTTCCTCTCTTCCTCTATCTCGGGCCTATTTCAATACAAAGTTAGAACACGGAGAAATAGTATTCAACGATAAATAAACCTTAAATAAAAATATATAAACCTCAAGTCCGAGATCGTAGCTCGGTAAGTGGTTGGCATTTCGCGTATCACGGGCCTCCCGAGCGTGCTTTCGAGCTCGATAGCTTTTTGTGTTGTGCGGGTTGATAACGCTATCACCTATATAGTACCGCCCGTGCTTCTTGCCTCCTCCGGCGATCATGGCGATGTCCCCCTCAATGTTGTGGCCGCGGGGATCGAAGGTTTCTCCATACTTGCTCCCTCGCCACTTCGGTGTACCTACCGATCTTCGTAGGCGGTCGGGTTGGTGTAGGATTCGGGGCCCGGCCTCGGGGTTGAAGACGACCGCGGGATCTTTATACCGCCCGTGTGGGAGTTAGCAAAGGCCTCGGCGTCTTGATTGGCGTGCCATGTGTCCGCTTCCCGTGTGCGAAAAAGAAAAAAAGTAGCTAGAATGGTAAGAAAGTTTTGAGTTGCACATCGAAAATAAGAATTGGATAACACTTA
This sequence comes from Hyparrhenia diplandra, assembly GCA_015847255.1. NCBI lineage: Eukaryota > Viridiplantae > Streptophyta > Magnoliopsida > Poales > Poaceae > Hyparrhenia > Hyparrhenia diplandra. The sequence goes on from JADLZK010010556.1 coordinate 171,411, forward strand.
CATATCTAGCTTGGTAGGACACGAGATTAAGGCTGCCTTGATGGTGTGGTACACCGGCATCATGGCACGCCGGTCCCGGTAGTCGTTGTGGACCTCCCGATAGTCATCAGTCGACCCACTTGTCCACCGAAGCTCCCAAAGAACGCCTATGCGTCAAGCACCACTCCGGAATCACCTACAGGACACCAAGTATAACACGTATTATAAAAATCATATTAAGCATAATTAAACTTAGTATGAGCATTCAATATTTACCTCCATGTATTGTTCTTTGGTCGATTCAGCGTTTTCCATTCCACCTTTATCGAGCCTTCGTTCTCCTTTAGCGCGTACCACGCCCCGACGGCCCGGGGCCGCGTGCCTCGCACCACATGTCCGCCACATGCTTGAAACAGCGTTTAGAGCCACTTCTCCGCCTCGCCTTCTCAGATCCCTCTTCGCACTTGAAGTATTTCGCACATACAAGCAATGTAATAAGTCATTATTTCTAACATTAGAATTTGGAGCGATGTATTTGTACAAAGGCGACATAGACTTACCCAAAACTCTTTGACCACACGAATGGCCTTGTTACTATATTTCATGCCGTCATCATCATAGGTGTCATGAAACTCCGTGTCTCGGGTGGAACGACGTGGATGATACTCTTCTCCATCGATTTTAATAAGGCCGTAGTAGTGCTTCTCACCGTAATACCAAGAATGCCGGGCGGGAAGGCGCCCTTGAACCGAGTTCGCGGTGACAACAAAACCCCGCCCAAATGATCAAGAATAACTATTAGTTCCTATTACAATTTTGAAACCCGAAAAATAAGAAAGTAGTGCTAAAGTGTAAAGTAAATTACCTTGGTCGTGTTGGTCTTATGGTCGGTTTCTCGCTCCTCACGAGGTTGTCGATCCGGGAGTCCGGAGGGGCCTCGCAAGTAGACACGCCTCGAGCAGAGGAAGAGGAACCCCTCCCGTACTCGGCTAGTCCCCTCCTCGTGGTGCGACGCCGAGCGGTCCGCGTGGTGCGACGCCGAGAGGTCCTCGTCCCTCCGCCTCCGCCTCCGCCCTCGCCTCCTCCTCCTCCTCCTCCTCCTCCTCCTCCTCCTCCTCCTCCTCGTGCACCGGTGGTGGTGGCGACGGTGGTCGGGGTGCACGACGCCCGCCCCGCCCCTACCCCGTGGCGGTGGTGCCGGCTCGACGCCTCCCCTTCGTCTTGCCCTTGCCCTAGCTCGGATACACTTCGAATTTCCTTGTCAACCCTGGTCATTTTCTTGAGGACATTCGTTCGAGGCATCTTTTGAATGACCCGCAATTAGATGTAGATAATTAGTAAAAATGCAAAATTAAATAGAACATAATTATGAAGAGATGAAAAACCAATAATCGAACATAATTATTAAGAGATGCATAGTATTATATGTATTAGAAATAATCCTCATCCCCGTCACGATTTCAAGACTTTGCCGGATCATAATCCTCATGATCACTATCATCCATGTCTACGCCTTCCAACATATGAAGATTGGCGGGATCCATGGGAGGAGGAACGACGTCAACACTACATTTGTCCTTAAGTAATTTTTCAAGTAACCGTAAGTCCTTCGCGATCTCGAACCTCCTCGCCCCTCCTCATCATCAACAACACTTTCATTGTCTACTTCCATTTCGTTGGGCCCGGTTCTTCTTGGAAGAACTCTCCCTCATATGTGTTTGCATTAAAATGGTAATCGTCCCCTCGTTTGGGACGGGTAGTCTACCGCGGTGGCAATACCTTTCGCACAACATCCCAACCCTTAAGCCGCTTCGCCGTCGGCTTTGGCAACACCATGGGAGATAATAAACTTGTGTGGCATGTTGAGCCACAATGTAGACATCATCTCCGACCATCCGGGAATCTTGTCGAATCTGAACAATCCCAAGTTGTTCGAGGTCCGAATTTGTTATTTCAGGATCGAACCAATGGCACTTAAACACGACAGAGCAAGTTTAGAGCCGGGAAATGGAGCTCGTATATTTCTTCAATTCTTCCATAATAACCTTTAGTGCTAGTTCCATCATCACCTTTAGTGAAAACTCGGTATTTGTGGTTTTTTCGGTTTGGTCGATTCTGCTCATAGCTCGTTGTATGGTAGCGATATCCATTCACGCCATAACCGGTAAATGACCTAACCCTCGTCTCAAAGCCATTGGCAACCTGTATGAGATCGGGATGCATACCTAGATCGGCCTGCGTGCTCGCAATCTCAAGCGGGATAAATGAAATGAGACAGTTCGTTAGCATATCAAACGAGGCGTTATTTAACATGAATTGACAAGATGCGGGCGTTTGAACCAACTAATGAAATCGGTTTTCCATTGCCCGCCACCCTGCCTAAGCGTGGCGCCCAATTCATGTTAGCTTGGCGGCGTTCGTTGACGCCAAGTATTGCCTTTGAAATTTCCTATACCAACGAGAGACAAAATGGTTGGATGCGGGATATTAAGTACTACAAGACAAGTAGGTTCTACGCTTAGAGTTGTGACTTCATCAGACGTAAGGAAGCACTTCGTCCGTGTTGAAAAGTATATAATTCATTATAATCGATCCACTCTCGATTTGTCAAGATCTTTATTTTTGAACCACTTGCACGCCCTAGTTCTCCTTGGAAAAGGCCGAGGGTTGATTCATTTTCATCAAAGATTGTAACGAGGGGTGGATAATGCGAGCTAGGAAGGTTGTCACCATAGTATTTTGATGTGAAGTCGACACCTCCTGCCGAACCTTTGCTTCGCGATGGAACCCTCAATCTTACACTTATTTTACAAATCAGCCCGAACATGCTTCGTAACTCTCTCAACAAAGATAGCACCAACGAAAATGCGGGGCCACCCACCCCTTGCCTCGTATGGAAGGTGCAAAATCAAATGCACCATCGAACGGCGAAGAAGCTCGGGCGGAAATATCTTCTCCAACTTACGCACCAATACGGGTGCCACTTTTTCCATTTCTTCTAGTGTGGTCCGAGATAACTCTTTAGCACAAAGTCGCCGAAAAGAAATTGCTCAACTCGCCATCACATGCCGCATATGATCGGGGACATAGCCTCAAAGCATCACCGGAAGAAGCCGCTCCATCCATATGTGGTAGTCATGACTCTTGAGCCCATTGATTCGCATAGTAGATAAGTTCACTCCCCTCCTCGGATTTGCCGCATACCCATCGGGGAACATTAATTTTCAAAACCATTGCAAAGTACTTCCCTCCTTTGGGGCCTGCTCAACACGTAATCGGCCTTAGGTTTTTTCCATCTCTTGCCATTGCTAGGAGGCTTCATTTCTTGCTTTACGTCACACAACACAACGCCGAGATCAATTCTAGCCTTAACATTGTCCTTTGACTTGCTAGTTTCCATGAATGTTCCAAAAAAATACTCGGCGATGTTCTTTTCAAGATGCATTAAATCAAGGTTATGTGGAAGAAGAAGGTCATCATAATAGGGGAGCTCTCTCTAATCCCGACTTGTGAGTCCATGCATGATGCTCGCCATAACCCACAAAGACACCATTTTCATCGGCCACAAGGGAATCCACTTGAGCGTGTACCTCGCCAGATGTCATCATCCTCGGCTCAGGGTCCGTGAACTTGGAGAGCAGTAAAGTTCTTCTCGTCTAGCCCGAAAGCATGGTCGAGGCGTGAACTGCCGATGCTTGTCGAACTTGTAATACTTGCCACCCTTCTTCAACCAGGTGAACCTCACGGCCGCTTTGCATACCGGGTAAGGGAACTTGCCGTGCACACACCAGCCACGTAATATCCCATACGCCAAGAAATCATGCAGGGGAGTAGTGGTACCACACGCATATCCGGGGAAAATTCTCTTCAAAGCTCGGTCGACGTCCAAAACCCTTCATTCCAACCTTTGATCAATTCATCAATCATGTGCTCTATGAACACACCCATTTTATTTCCGGATGGCCGGGAATTATCAAAGACAAAAGAATGTTCTTCGGTTGAAAGCGACGCCGGAGGCGTTCATTCGCCGGGATAACGAATACAAAGCCAACAAGTGTATGGGGCAGCCATCATTCCATAAGGATTGAACCCATCATTCATAAGCCGCAACACGCATATTACGAGCCTCCATAGATTTGTCGGGATGAATATTGTTGAAATGGGTCCATGCTTTCGGCATCGGATGGGTGTACCATCTTATCAAGGCTTGTAGCGACGCCCATCTTTGTGCCATGTCATCGTTTTTCGCAGACTCCTCGGTCATGTACATCCATTGTAACCTCGGTGCGAAGGGAAGGTACCGTAGGATTTTCACCGGGACCTTAAGTCGCCTCTTCTCACCACCTTCACGTGGTCTACCTCTATGAACCTTGAGGATTTACACTTTGGGACAAGGCGTATCATCTTTGTACTCTTTCCTAAATAAGACGCACCCGTTCTCACAAGCATGTATCTCGCCGTATGGCATCTTGAGTACCTTGAGGAGTTTCTCGACTCATACATGTTCTTTGGCAAGACGTGACTCGGGCGGAAGCAAGCCTCCAAAGATCGCCAACATGTCGGTGAAGCCGCCTCGACTAATATTGCATCGGGCCTTCAAGTCCATAAGGCGTGAAATGGCATCTAGTTTGGAGACCTCACAATAGTCGCGGAAGGGGTTTTCGTGCCGCTGCAACATGGTATAATAGGCCTTTGCGGTTTTTTCGGCTCCTCCTCCCCTCATCCCCAAGTCCTTGCTCAAAGTTTCCCAGGCATGAAAGTCATCTATCATGTCTCCTATCCCGCATCGAAGCAAGATCATCGATGCGTTGCCTCACGACCTCGTCTCTCATACGCCAGTTTCACCATGGAAGATCCACCGCTTATAGCCCGCTGGCCCATCCATACTTGGGAAGATGTTTAGACATGTCCTCCTTACTTTGCCTTTTTTATTGTCACAATTCTTGCGGGGACACCAAACCTTACTCACACCTCGAGCATTCTCAAAAGCATGATCCACTTAAAGCACTACTCTTCCTAACCCATTCAAGGTCATAATCTCCAACACTCCTCCAAATTGCCGTATATCCACGCACGGTCATCCATTCTCTATCATTTCAGCCGAGAATATAAGAATGCAAAGGCATCTACACAACGATCCTACCATCTAGTAGGTGAAGATAGGTCCTAATCCCTGAGGATGCGTAGATGAGGTCGGTTCCATGCTCCACCTCTATCCGGAGACGGAATTTTGGCAGACACCTCCGGCATATTCTCCGAATACACGTCCTCCCCGAGAGGGGAGGAGTATTCAAGAACAACGGGAGATGCCGCCGAAACTCAATCGCACAGAGAGGGAGCACGGAACGAACCTCATCTACGCATCCTCGGGCTGTCCAAAAACGTGGACAATTCAAAACAGATATGCGGTTATAGGTATGCGAGGGATGCGCATACTTCCAACCGTATCTCTTTCGAACGGAGACGCCCTTAACCGAAGCCGCGATCTAGCTACGACCATCATGACATGGAAGGAGGGGTGATACCTAGGTCGCAGTGGAGTCGCTACTACCGGCGAGGAAGAAGATCGGGGCCGCCAAGGGACTCCGGTGGCTCGGCAAGGCACTCAACTCGCTCGGGAGGGCTCCTCTACGTAAAAAAGAAGCTGCGTGATCGGTTGAAAATTTCGTTCGAGAACCTCCGCACGGGGAGGTTTCCAACTCCCTGCAAACAAAGCACACGCACGATGGCCGACAACCACATATATATTGACATAAACAAGTCACATGGCTCGATGGCCGACAACTGCGAGGCGAAGACAAGGGGCCCGAGGCGGATCCGGACGACGAGCAACGAGGGTCGGCTGGTCTAAACGGACAACGGTGGGCGGTCGTGCTCCTCCTCCTCCTCTTCCCTTCTTCCACCTCCTTCCTCCTCCTCTTCCCTTCTTCCTCCTCCTTCCTCCTCTTCCCTTCTTCCTCCTCCTTCCTCCTCCTCCTCTTCCCTTCTTCCTCCTCCCTCTCCTCCCCTTTTCCCTATTTCCTCCTCCTCCTCCTCCTCTCCTCCCTTTTCCTTCTTCTTCTTCCTCCTACTCCTCCTTCCTCCTCCTTGTTGACGTTTCTTAACGTATGCGTAAGAATCAAAGCGCACGGAATTGTCGTTATAGCATTTCACCCGGAAGTATTCGTGGTATCGTATTTCCACGAGGAACGGTTTGTGTGACTTCTCTCTCAACAGAGTCACCCTAGGATAACTATGGGTGGTGAGGTATCTTTATGGGCTTGAACTCTCTAGCGGGGATCACTTGGCCGTTATGTCCTTACTTCGAGGCACCTAGGCATCGCCTAAAACCGGGATGGAGACCGGCATTTAGCATTGCGCCACACCAACATGGGGGATTACAAAGGGACGCATAAGGTCGTTACAACCCGCCCGCCTACCCCCTCAACCGTGGGATGCGCCACAAAAGATAGAAAATCCTTAGTCTAGACACCACGTCTACACTAGTGATTATTACTCCGCATGTCGACAAGGCTTACCGTCCAGGGGGGTCCTTCTACTGCAGCAAAGCCCGAAGGAACGACTATCAATCCCGTAATTCTATAACAGCTAGATAATATGCTTTAAGAGTAATAAGCCGAAGAGGGACACAACCATTCTTACCCAAATGATTAGAAGGTTGTAGAGGTACAAAGCGTGGCGGGTGCCGATAAAAGTCCCAAGACCGCCACCCGAGATTCGCGATGCACCGGGGTACAGGGACTCCATGGAGAAGAGGCCAAGCCCTCTTTCTTGCCTTCCCTCTCTCACTCTCCATTTGAACTAAGAGGAAGAAGAAGATAGGAGTGGAGTGGGAGCTTCTTCCTCTCTTCTACATTGTGGCTCCTCCTTGTGTTGTGTATGGCTTGGTGTTGCTCCAAGTGAGGTGTGTTGAGAGGGGAGAGGAGAGGCCTATTTATACATAAGGGAGAGGGGGCTAAAAGACCACACTACCCTAAACCGACCTAAGCGAGGCGCCCTGTGCACGATTGCACCGCCATCAATACCCAAACCCACCGTTTGAACACTAATTGAACCGCCTCGAGCAATTTGGGCTCGAACCGCCTCGTGAGGGTGCGGGGCGCACCTTGGGGGGTGTGGCCGCACCCCTATGGGCTCGGCCCGCCCAAGTTTTGGCAGGCCGTCGCGGTCCTGTCTTGAAAAGTCGTGGTGTGATGTTTGCTCGGCCTCGGTTTGGTCGGTTTGGCCCAAACACCCCCTCGGGCTTGTGATTCCAATAGTGCGCTTCCTGTGAGTTGCGCATTCCAGCCATATTTCCACTTGTTTTTGTATAATATCTCGCATAATAATAATTTGGACACTACAAGTGGAAATATATTAGTAGTAAAAGTATATGAGCATGATAAGGTCGAAGTTTCACTCCCTTTTTAGTAGAATGTTGACGTTTAAATTATGTAGTTGGTTACCGCCAACAAACTCCCCCAAGCTTACCCTTTGCGCTGCCCTCGAGCAAAAAAAGATAAATACTTGGTTGTTGATCAGAGTTGCTACAATGCCGGTTATGTTTCACAAGTGCCGGGGTTATAATAAGATTTTCTACTATAGTTTGAATAAAATGGCACATCTTTTTCTCACCCTTTATTATCTTTCATTGTAGCGGGCTTTTTAGCTTTTCTCGAGCCTTGGGGGTTGCCCGATAGAACGGTTATAATGTAAATACTATTCATCCTTTTGATCAACTTCCTCATCCGGGATTTATTTAGTTTAAGATTATTTTTTGGCTTTTCGAGAAAGTATGGGCTTTATTGCTATTTTATATTTATTTTTTTTGGAGAGGTGGGCTCTCGCCCTAGACTTTTGTCTTTTATTTCCTCTCTTTTTCTTCTTTTTTTTTTTGAGATGTGGGCTCTACTCCCTCGGACACAAGTCCATTTTTCATCTCTTTTCTTTTTTTTTTTTTATTTAGCATAGCCCATAGCATTTCTCTTTTCTTTTCAAATTAGATTCCTGGGACGTCAAGTATCTCTTTTTGGACTAAATCATAGTAAATCTATTTGTACCATATCATATTTGGTAACAACTTAGACCTGGATAGAGCTTATGCAACCCACATGAATCAGATTTTTTTTCGGGATGAGTTTTTAGACTTAGCCACTAAACCCAAACTCTAGAGAAATTCGAATTATAAACTAGGCAATGTGCAAAGCATAAGACAGAGCAACTATTCATCATTTCAACAAGGGACTAAGACTAAACATTTTCATAGCTCATATGTATAGGCATGAAAATTCATTGAGCATATCTCATCATTTTATAAGATAGAGAGTATAATCAAAATGTGAGATTCACATTACCTTTCTTGGAGTCCTCCCCAAGCTAGCTTTTTACTTACCTTTCATGGTTGTGCTAGCTTGTGCGCCGCAATGATCCGAAGTTGTGATTGGTCGCGTGGTTGGAGGCTCCCCTCAAGCTTGTCTTTTGATGTCATCGTAAGAACAGGACAAAGAACTTGGGCTGAAAGGTTTATTTCTTCTCTCTCTTGTCTCCTTCTCCCCATCTCCTCTATTCTCTTATTGATTTTTTTTTTTTTCTTTCTCTTCTTCTTCTTTTTTTTTTTTTTTTTGCCTCTTTTTTTTGAACTTTTTCTTCATCCTTTTTTTTTCAATTCTTTTTCTTCTTTTTTTTTTTAGCAAAGCAGGGCTGACATCATCTTTTATTCACCCTCATTTTTTTTTTGTATGATCCCTTGGTGGATGGAACTTGAGATTGTCACCATCTTCCCCCACACTTAGACTTTTGTGTAAAAGTCAAGTGTGCAAGGTCCGGGTCTCCGCTTGAGCATGTTCCATCACCCATGAACATCATAACTTTTTTTTTTGTGATGTAGCCCTCATGTTCTCAAGCGCCGCAAGCCTCTTTTGTTCTTCTTAATCGATCTCCACCTGAAATGGTTAGCGACAAGAATACCCGAAGGTGCATACTATCTTGATAACATGTTCTTGCTTTTATTAATAAGAAGAGAGAAAGACTTTTTGTGCTTTTTTTTATGATAGTCGGGGTATCTCCCGGCAGCTTGCTTTTATGGTCGTAAGCTTGACCGTGGGAAAACATCCTCGCACCGGTGATGGTGATGAAGTTCCTGGCCACCACTAAGAATTTTAGCATTACGCTCAAGCCGTAAGGTTAGCGCCATCATGCTACTACGAGACTTGCAACCATTCTCTTAAAAAGGTTTTACAAAAGAGAACCAAGAGATGATTGTGATCTTCATCGAAGCACTCGGCTAGAAGCAAAACAAACTCAAGAAGACCCAAGTGTGAGCATGTAGGAAGTCTCAAGTGACAACTTGTTATGCTCAAAACAAATTTCTCGCTTGGTCTCAAGAGTTGTTGTTTCGTGCATGTCCATGGCACATGAGGTTTTTCTCCTCGAAGCAATGTTTTATTGGCCGAGGGACATGACTTGTGTTCGTGTGAGGGTGACAGGTGTTTCGTTTCACTAAGATGTGGAAACAACTTGGGTGGAACGAGTAGAGTTATAGACATCGCCTCCTCGAACGGGTTTTGGTTGGGAAGATGCTTCGCCTTTTGAATGTCTAGGTGTGAGAGGCAGAAGCAATCTTTCCCAACTTCTCATCAGGGCTCCTCTCTATAGGTTTTTCGTGAAAAACTTTTCCAAGAGGGTAGTTTATGAGAAGATTGAAATCAAGGATGTGATAGATATGAAAGTCTAAGCGCACCTCGGTTTACGAGGTTCGCTCATCATCCTTGAATTCAATCACGAACTCCGGCGACCTAAGCATTCCTTCCTTCGTGTTTGTGGTTCTGGAAGAGGGCTCAACAAATGGGTTCCAATGGTGGTACGGGAATGGCTCGATTGATGAGGGCTCCTCAACGCTTGACATGCCCTTAATGTGGAGGGGAATAAGTTCTACAACGGGAGAAGCAAGCTTCTCTAGGATGTAATCAAGGATTCTCCTATGCTCCGTTGTAGGTTTACGTGCAAACAACCCTCCAAAGGTCATGTTAAGGCATAGGGCAGCATCTATGTCAAGACCCATACAAAAGATATGCAAAAGCACACTATCGGGTAATGACAAGTCTAGGCCAACATGTATAAACATTATAAACCCCGCCTATAGGCTGCACCTATGGACTCCTTCTCAACCTATTTGAAATCGAGGATTGTCCTTGGTAGGCATTGATGGGGAAGAATGCTAGACAAAAATTGTCTTTGAGTTCTTCTCGATCCCCCATTCAAACTTCCTACGACAATAGTGTACTATTGTTTTGTTTTCCTATGAGGGAGAGCGTAAACAAATTCGACACGTGAATTTTCTTGATCATGCCAGAATGCCGAGGCATGATCATAATTCCTCGAAATCTTGTAGGTGGCAACAAAGATTTTCAAAATGGTCACCAGAGATGGAGTGCCCGAACCAAAAGGGTTTTTTTTTTTTTAAATTTAGGGTGGAGTTCATGGCCCGGTTGAAAATTATGATTTTGAAAAAGATTTTGGCCCCGTGAACTCCCCTTTGGAGAAGCGTATAGATTTTTGAAATTTGGAGAAGGCTTCAATTTGGAAAAAGGTAAAATAAATAACTATTTTTGTTTTTTTTGATACAACACACGGGTGCTCTAGGCTCGAGAGAGAATTATGACTACCGTTCCCTAAGAATGGGCTTTAAATGCTTGTTGACGTTTCTTAACGTATGCGTAAGAATCCGCAAGCGCACGGAATTGTCGTTATAGCATTTCACCCGGAAGTATTCAGGGTATCGTATTTCCACGAGGAACGGTTTGTGTGACTTCTCTCTCGAATGCAGTCACCCTAGGATAACTATGGGTGGTGAGGTATCTTTATGGGCTTGAACTCTCTAGCAGGGGATCACTTAGCCGTTATGTCCTTACTTCGGCACCTAAGAATCGCCCAAACCGGGATGGAGACCGGCATTTAGCACCGCGCCACACCCGAACATGGGGGGGATTACAAGGGACGGACAAGGTCGTTACAACCCAGCCGCCTACCCCCTCAACCGTGGGATGCGCCACAAAAGATAGAAAATCCTTAGTCTAGACACCACGCCTACACTAGTGATTATTACTCGGCGTGTCGACAAGGCTTACCCCGCCCCAGGGGTCCTTCTACCGTAGCACCGCCCGAAGGAACGACTATCAATCCTCGTAATTCTATAACAGCCTAGATAATATGCTTTCAGAGTAATAAGCCGAAAAGAGGGACACAACCATTCTTACCCAAATGATTAGAAGGTTGTAGAGGTACAAAGCGTGGGCGGGTGCCGACAAGTCCCGCACTCCGGGCCACCCGAGATCCGCACATGCACCGGGTACACCGGGACTCCATGGAGAAGAGGCCAAGCCCTCTTCTTGCCTTCCCTCTCTCACTCTCCATTTGAACTAAGAGGAAGAAGAAGATAGGAGTGGAGTGGGAGCTTCTTCCTCTCTTCTACATTGTGGCTCCTCCTTGTGTTGTGTATGGCTTGGTGTTGCTCCAAGTGAGGTGTGTTGAGAGGGGGAGAGGAGAGGCCTATTTATACATAAGGGAGAGGGGGCTAAAAGACCACACTACCCCTAAACCGACCTAAGCAGGGCGTCCAGGTACGTTGCACCGCCCATCAATACCCAAACCGACCGCTTGAACACTAATTGAACCGCCTCGAGCAACCTCGGGCTCGAACCGCCCCCAGGAGGGTGCGGGCGCATTTGGGGTGCGCCCAAGATTTTGGGGTGCGGCCACACCCCTATGGGCTCGGCCCGCCCAAGTTTTGGCAGCCGTCGGTGTCCGTCTTGAAAAGTCGCGGGTGTGATGTTTGCTCGGCCTAGTTTGGTCGGTTTGGGTCCGAAACACCCCTCGGGCTTGTGATCTCCAATAGTGCGCTTTCCGGAGTTGCGCATTCCAGCCATATTTCCACTTGTTTTTGTATAATATCTGCATAATAATAATTTGGACACTACAAGTGGAAATATATTAGTAGTAAAAGTATATGAGCATGATAAGGTCGAAGTTTCACTCCCTTTTTTAGTAGAATGTTGACGTTTAAATTATGTAGTTGGTTACCGTCAACACTCCTCCTCTCCTCTCTTCTCCCTTCTCCTCCTTAATCCTACTCACTCCTCCCTCGCCCCCCTACTCCTTCCCGGGCGGTGCTGCCGCCACCCCCCGGCGCGGTGGGTGTTGATATTTTTACAATCCATCCCAATTAGGACGGCGTAAAGAAATATATATCGGATATCTATCTAATCATGTTAGCTTGGATATGGGATTAACCTCATGATCCAACAAAGCGGAGTTAGGCGGTGTTAGTAGTGGAATGTAACTTAGCATCATTATCCATAGTGGAGTTAGTCTCACCGGGATATGTACTCAAGGTATACCACTCATTTCTAGGCATTACCTATACACTAGTCTCTGTCACCCTAGCAATAACGCTAAGAAATGCGGGTATGGTATTCTTGATTGGCCTTGATAAAAGAATGAACATGAAATGCAAGCACAGATAGAAACACCAATTGTAGCACTTCACCGGGAGTAATCCGTATCGTATTTATATTTTACCACAGGGAAGGGAGTCTATGGAAAGGTAGAGAGAAAAGGAAGTCTAAAGGTTTATATAGTGGTTTAGCTATGAGATCATCCTCTCTTTTACAAGTATTATAATGCAGAGTAACCATATGCATCTAACATTACTCAACAGATAAGTCACAGGATAAAGATAAATATAATATAATTGATAAATACCCAAGTCTAAGATCATTAAGCTTACTAGAATCATACAAGCAATTAGCATGTTATAAATTAGACTAGAATGAATATTCCTAAGATACCCCTAATCATACATGTCAATGGATACTACAATTAGTGCAATACATCTAGCTATCATGGCAAGGTTGGATTACTTCTACACATGGCAAGCATTACCAATGACAAATAAGGACAAAACTTATCCATCACCGTAATTATAACTTTCGACGTGCCCTACATTCAGAGGGTGGATTACAAAGGACTCAACAGTATCGTCACCCCCGCGATCTACCACACGGCCCGAATGTAGGGTGCAATTGCGTGATAAACATTGTATAAACACCACGTTTACACATTGCTTATCACCCACATAGTGATCATCTATATGGATGCTATACAATTCCATGCATAAAATATAAAGCAATCTCACTAAACTAAATATATAATCATAGCAAGCATAAACACATATCAATAAGAATATAATAATTATAAAGATCAAAGCCATAACAATTGTATTCTAAATATAAGAGTACTTACAGATTGAATACAAGAGAGAAGTCTCAAGAACGATCCTTGCTACTTCTTGACTAATCAGAACTCAAGATGAACTTGATCTTCAACTAGAACTAGTTAGGTAGCTAATTACTTCTAGTATGAACTAGGGCTTAGGTCTAGACTTGGCCGGACTTGATGGGTATGAGTTGATAATGAAATTGTTATGAGCCTCGTGGTCATTTGGTCTTCTTATATAGTACTTGGCGATGAACGTCAACCCTTGGATCAAACCGACCTTGGCAACGGTGTAGATACAACCTCAATGTCGGTAGTGAACCGACATAAAAATATGAGGTCGAGTAGGGGGACCCACCGGCGGCCGCCAGGGTGGATGGTGGCGACCGCCAGGTGGCTTGCCACCTTGGCTTCCCGCTTTCTTCCCCGTCCTCTCGGTGTCTTCTAGAATGTTTTAGTCCACTTTTCGGGTTGAATTGATTCACGGACAAGTCTGGTCTTCATAGGCCTTGTATATTCGGAACTTTCTCCATTATTCTCTCGCATTTATCTATTAGGTCCCTCAGAAAAGTCACGTAATACCAAAACTCATGGAATTATGTTAGTTACACCCCTAGACTTATGTTTGGTCTTAGACTTTAGCCCTTAATTCATGTTTTTAAACTTGTATTTTTATGCTTTAAGAGGTGTCAACAAGCTCCCCCAAGCTTACCTCTTGCTAGTCTCTTAGCAAGACACAAAATATTATAAACTACTTACTTGGATCAGGAGTTGCCGCAACGCTATCACCCCTTAAAAATACACATGCTTTCAAACAAAATTTCTCTCCGGATAAAGATAAACTTTTCAAATTTTATTTATTCAATTACCTCTTACCTTTTGGAGTTTTATATCTTTCTTTTCTGCAATCTTGGGTAATTGAAAGATAGAAACATCAAGTCAAGCACTAAATCTCAAACTCTTTTGATCAACTGTCCTTTCCGAGTTTTTGCTAATTTTCAAATAAAACTCAAAGTTCCTCAAGATGACTCTCTCTAATCTCTCATTTATGGTTCTTGTGGATCCTCTCTTAGGCAATAATATAGTATTTGCCTTACTCTCATAATATGTAACATTTTTAACTAAGGCATTAGTATACTATGCCTTCTTCTCTCTCACCTAATATCTAAGGCTTATATATGTGGAGCTCATAGGTAGGAGAAAATAAAATAATTTTCTTACTAAGCATATATCGTAAATTCAAGCAATGGATCCAAAGATACAAGTCACACCGATCAAGTGGTGCATGTGTATGGTGGATAAAATATGAAGTGATAGAATAAAGTTTGTAGTGAAAAGAATAGATGATAGGAAATCTTACTTTTGCTCCTCTTAGGAATTCTTCTCTCTTTTTTGAATTTTTTGTAGAGAACCCGGGTTGTATCTCTTTCTTTTTTTTTTTTTCTCTTTTTTTTTTTTTATACAAGAGAGGTGGACTCTCTGGCCCTCGGACTTGTGTCCATTATTTCCTCTCTTATAAAGATGTGGGTTCTCTTGACCCTCGGACACTTGTCCATTATTCATCTTTATTTTAGAGATGTGGGCTCTACTCGCCTCGAACACTTGTTCATTATTCATCTCTTTTCTTTAGGGAGGTAGGCTCTACTCGCCCGTAGGACTTTTGTCCATTTTTCATCTCCCTTTTTTTTTTTTCTTTTTTTAAAGATACACAACCCAGATCTCTAATAACTTTTGAGAGGTATAAATGTAATGGAGCTTTTTGTAAGATATTGGCTAGCAATGAATGAGTGGATAGGTATAATAAATATTTTTGGTTGCTCTCTCCTAATAGGAGTAGAACATTTTTGTTGGCTAGAGTGAGTGGATGATAATGAAATGAAGTAAGTGGAGTGAGTGGAGTGTACATGATCAGCATGACAAGTTTCTAAGGGTCGACAAAGATTGAACTAACTCAATGCAAAGCAAGCAGCCTATATATATATATATATATATATCTATATATTTTTCAAAAGGTTTTCCTAATCTAAAAGCATGTATATATATGGCTGTGGTAGGAGGTTCACACTCTTGTCACACAGGAACTTATCATGTGATTTTCAATTTTCAAAATAAATCTCCGTAAATCTAGTATCACTAGGAGTAGGATTAAATAGCAAAATTCGGACTATCATATATCATATCAATCAATTACCTAGACTTTTAGAGCAAACATTTGCAACTCAAATGTTTCAGTGTTCAAAGTAAAAATTAATTTTGCAAATGGAGCTTTGAGAGAAATTAAGCTTGAAAGCTAGGTACTAGAAAAGCATAACAACGGAGCAACTATTTATCATCTCCTTGTTGACAAATTTTAAGGTTCCTTTTAGTTGAGGAAAGTAAACTTTAGTGTGTACTCTCTCTTGATCCTTTTATTCTCACTCAAACAAAAGACTGTAAAAACTATATATAATTGGACTCTTAACAAACTGAACTTTTTAAACAAACTTTCTAACAAACATAGCTAATAATAATATAAATATAGGTAAGATACTTATCTGGATAATCTGGGGTTGCACTCCCCAAGCTAGATTGGAGTGTAGTCTTCGATGATGTAGAAGTTGAGGTAGTTGGCATCAAGTGTGACACTTGACATATCTCTTCTCCTCTTGAAATCTGTTAATCTCAAAATAGACAACAAAGCTAGTGGAACTTTAGCATTAGAAATAAACCACATTGCTTAGGTCGCCTGGGTTTATTTATATAATTTTTATTTTGCAAATTTTTATTTTATTTTTATATATAAGAAAAAATAAAGTATAACTTTGTGTAAGTACTTATGCATCTTTTTTATTTTATTTTTATGCCACTACGCCAGAGATAGCCTAAAGGTGTTTAGCCTCAGGGATATTAGCATGGGGCTTAAAGGTTTTTACGTAACAAAAGATAAAATATTTTGTTGTTTTTAAATGCATAAATATGATACTAAAACAGATAAACATGATATAGAAAGATAATATGCAATGCAAGAATTTAAATATGGATAACTTACCGACTTACCTTTCGGCGAGGATTCGGTGTTTAGAGTCCTCCGAACAAGACTCCAAGTTCTCGCTCTTTACTCCCATGGTACATCGGTGGTCACAATCGGTGGCACTGATGATTCTATTGTCTCTTCTGATGATGTTCTGGGAGATGTCTTCTTCTTCCTCCATCTCTTGGATGATGTACTCTTCTTTGAAGTAGTTGTTTCTTCTTTCTCCGTAGATGTAGTAGGTGTAAGAGCTTTAGCTTCTTCACTCTCCTCTTCTTCTTCTATTAAATTCTTCGTCAATCTTCTATTATGATGACGGGGCGAAGCCGTCCCTGGTTTTCCCCTAGGATTTGTATACTCATTATAACTATTAAAGTAAACACGTACCTTCTCCTTAGGAAAATGGAAATGAATCTCTCCCGTATGGATGTAGATGATTGCACGAGTAGTGTTGAGAAATGGTCTCCCAAGCACTAGTGGAGGATCTACTTCTCTTCCCATGTCCATGACTACAAAGTCGGTGAGAACATAGTGGTCCTTAATCTTGACTGGTACATTCTTAGCAATTCCTTCGGGAACTCTATAGGATTGGTCTCGCCATCCGTAGCCGCACATATGTTGGTTGCAACGACAATTTTCCAAATAATAATTCATATGTAGCCTTTGCCATTATATTAACACCGGATCCAAGACGCAATATGTATTATAAAAAAGTTAAACATTGAATAGAACATGCAATAGTAGGAGTACCTGGATCATCTTCTTCGGGCGAAGCATTGGATATTCAAGTAAATGGTCATTATAAGATGTTGTTTTATTTACTACCATTACCTTTGTAGGTCGTGGTCTTCTTGTTCTTGTTTCGATTCTAATTTTGATTCCTCCTTCTATTTCGATTGTAACTCTCCATCTTTGATTCTACAATATATTGATTATTATACGAGGAATAAGTGAGAGAGTTTTGTACCTTGTCTTTGAAAGTGAATTTCTCCTTCTTTCCTTTGATATTGAAAACAATCTTTCGACTGTCTGCAGAGATGATAGCTTTAGCCGAGCATAAGAATGGTCTACCAAGTATGATTGTTGCTCTTTTATTTCTTCCAAAGTGTCTACAACTCCGAGAAGTCCGGCCGGGTACATATGAGCCCTCGATTCCCACACACACGTCTTCAAGGATCCCCTCGGGATAACAAAATGATTGATTCGCAAGCTGCAAGCACATATTCGTTTTCCAAAGTGGTTCACTATAAATCTTTTCATAAATTACCTTTGGTAGTATGTTGACACTTGAGCCAAAATCACAGAGAGCATTGTCGAATGTGTGTTGTCCAATCTTAATTGTGATGACTGGCCTTCCCGGATCTTCCTTTTTAGGTGGCATTGAGTCATCCAACCAACAGCCTTCCCGAGGTCTCTCTATAGTAACGACCGCATTATAAATATCGACAAGGTTTGTAGGTTTCTAATTCTTCCATTTTGTCCCTTTAATCTTTCCCCGGTGTGGTTAGTGGAATAGATAATCGAGAAATCGAGATTCTATCATCTTATTAAACCTGTCTTGATTCTTTTATAGTGAAGAAAAGCTTTCTAAACGAGTATTGATAAGTTCTAGAGCTTTATCATTAGTTGCTATCTTTCTTGACAGATTCTCCATGGCCTTACCTTGGTTAACAACAAGATCTCTTAAAGAAGGTTGATAAGTATTAAAATTGTTACCCGGATTGTTACCTTGGTAATTTCCTTGATAGTTACCTTGATAGTTGGGCCTCTGTTGGTTCCAACCTTGATTTCGTTGGAGGACGGAAATTATTGTTGTTATTATTGATAAAGTTGATGTCCTCCAGATCTCTCGGGCAATTCCTTCGATTATTGGCCTAAGTTTCCACATTCTTCACATGTCATGTGAGAGTCTTGAATTTGCATAATCTGCTTCCGGGTTGAGGATCTCTATCCTCCGGCCTTCTTCATAATAAGGTCCATTTTAGCGGATAGCATATCTTCTTTAAGCCGGTGCATTCCCCTCTTGCGAAGTTTGACGTTCTTCACTCCAACCTTGGTTAGAAGCCATCTTCTCCACAAGTTCTCGTGGCATTAGTTAGTGTAAGTGATAAGAAAGCACCACCACCTGTAAAGATCCATAGTTTCACGAGCAGGGGAACAAGCCCATGATAGAAAGTCTGCATCAACAGCCATTTTTCCATCCCATGGTGTGGACATTCTCGAAATATATTCTTGAAAACGCTCCCATGCTTCAGTGGACCGATTCATCATGCCGTTGTTGAAAATTTGATATCTTCCCCTTAAGGCATTTGTCTTGCCCACAGGAAAGAACTTAGCAAGAAAGGTCGTTGACATTTCTTAACGTCGTCACTAAAAATAGATATGAAACCTATTCCCTCGCAACGGCGCCGGAAATGCTTTGTTGTCATTTCTTAGCACAATCATTAGGATCGGGTTTAGAACCCAACCCCGATGACTATACTAGGAGATGACCCATCAATATCATGAAGTAGAACCACCGTGTTGGTGATTATACACTTTCAATCAACGGTGATAGATCTTGCCATAGTTGATATTTCATCCGTAGTTTACGGATCTATCATTGTAGCATTTCACCCTTAAGTATTCATTGTGGTATCGTTATTTATATTTTCCCAAAGGAAGGCATGTTGTATAAGAAGTAGCATGGCATCCGGATGATGAAATGCGTGCACGTAAAGACCAACTCATTCATAACGGGGGCTAAGCAATACGGTTTATAGATAGTGTGACACACACATTGGAAACCACCGGGTAAAGGATAAAGAAAAATAGATAAAGAATAAATAAATGTCCTATGGAGTAATCTAATGTATTCTAGTCATGGTCTTACAATGAATAGTTAGGATCATATGCTAACACGATATATGCAATGGTTATGTCTAGGATAATGGGGAGACTTCCCGGTACCATCCGGCCCAATGGAAAGCATTTACTTAACTCCTACATCACATGCGAACGTGGAGGGATTACAAGGGACGGACAGGGCTGTCACAAATCCCGCCGCCTACCCTCACGCATCGTGGCATGCTCTCATATTCGAAGGTGTCGTAATACCCCGGGCACCATGTTCGCGTGCGAGCACTACTCTTGTCCCCGGGATCCCCACCCCTACGGATGGACGGACTAAGACAAGAGCAAACCCGAAAAAACATCGAACCGTTATCCCATCTATAATCATGTTAAGCATACAATGATCGATGAAGAACGAATATGAACACGCCAAGATTATGATATAGAAACTATATACTAGTTCATATACCAACACTAAAACATGAACAAGACTATACTCTAATTCATATGTTAAACCATGATCATAGAAATAGAACTTGCACAATGGAGAAAGATCCATGGAAGATGTATATTACCAAAGCTCACTTTGCTCCAAGATTACAAGTCCTCCTTTGTAGCTCTTCTACTCCAATGCTAACCAAATAAGAAGAAGAAGAAGAAGGTGGTAGGGAGAGTGAGGTGGAGAGTGTGAGTGTCTTTGGTGTGTGTCGCCTCCAAGTGTGGTGTGTGGAATGAGGGAGAGGGAGGAGCTATTTATACACAAAGGAGAGTGAGCTAAATGACCCTAATACCCCTAAACCGCCTCTATGACACGCCCAGTACAATGAATCAGATCTCCACCACCGCACCGCCTCCGGGACACTTAATGTGCCGCCAAGCCGGGTCGGGCTCGAACCGCCCCCATCGGGGTTTGGGCTCGGCCCGTCCGAGCCTCGCCGTGTCGCCTTGGTTGGGCCCTCGAAAAGTTGTGCGTGGGCTTGGCTTGGTCCAGCTTGCGTTGTTTTGGTCCATTTCCATCCCGGGCTTGATATCTTCGTAAGTGCGCTTTCCAGGATGGCGTACTTTGGACGTATTTCCACCTTTTTTTATTATAAATACACAAAATACATTTCGAACACTACAAGTGGAAATATGTTAGTAATAAATGTATATGAGTATAGAAATGTATAGTTTCACTCCCTTTATGGTAGTAAGTTGACGGGGAAAAATATGTCGATAGTGACCGCCAACAAACTCCCCCAAGCTTACCCTTTGCGGCCCCTCGAGCAAAAAAAGATAAATACTTGGTTGTTGATCAGAGTTGCTACAATGCCGTTTATGTTTCACAAGTGCCGTGGTTATAATAAGATTTTCTACTATAGTTTGAATAAAATGGCATATCTTTTCTCACCCTTTATTACCTTTCATCGAAGGGCTTTTTAGCTTTTCTCAAAGCCTTGAGCGGTTGTCGATTAAACGGTTATAACAGAAATACTTTTCATTTATTCTTTTTCGATCAACTTTCTCATCCGGGATTTATTTAGTTTAAGATTATATTTGGTTTCGAGAAAGTATGGGCTTTATTGCCATATATATATATATATATTTTTTGGAGAGGTGGGCTCGCCGCCCTAGACTTTTATCTTTTATTTCCTCTCTATTTTTTTTTTTTTTTTGGAGATGTGGGCTCTTCTCAGCCCTTGGACACTTGTCCTTTTTTCAACTCTTTTTTTTTTTTTTTTTAGCATAGCCCATAGCATTTCTCTTTTCTTTTTTCAAATTAGATTTCAGGATGTCAAGTATCACTTTTGGACAAAATCATAGTAAATCTATTTGTACCATATCATACTTGGCAACAACTTAGATTTGGATAGAGCTTATGCAACCCACTTGAATCGTTTTTTTCGGGATGAGGTTTTTAGACTTAGCCACTAAACCCAAACTCTAGAGAAATTCGAATTATAAACTAGGCAATGTGCAAAGCATAAGACAGAGCAACTATTCATCATTTCAACAAGGGATTTAAAACTAAACACTCCTATAGCTCATATGTATAGACATGAAAGCACAAGAAGAGCTACTTATTCTATTTTTTTTTTTTTTTTTATGCAAGATTGCTGAAATTTAAACATGCTAGAATAAAATAAAATTTGTTGAAAATAAATATGCAATGCAATGATACCGGGGGTCTTCCCCAAGCTATCTGGAGGCCTACCGACCGGATCGAAGCCCCGGTGCCTCGTAACGCTTCCTCGCTGGCGTTAGTAGCTATGTTCGCCCGAGTCGATCCCATCGTTGTTTGTTCCGGTATTCCCGGTTTTTGCCGCCACCGATGGGTGTTCTCGCACATGAGTGTTAAGTGTATGCTCAATATTACCCGCGGCGAACGCCGAGGTTCCCGCAGCCAGACGCGTTGATAGCCTCCGGTCCGTATACCGATGGTCTTGGCGGACTTCTCGGGGCATACCCCTGAATCGCTGGAGAAATCTATGTTGGCCCTCCATGCTTCAATCCCCTTCAGGCCACTCGATGGTGTAGGCGTCATGGGAGGATCTTCCCACCTTGGATCATACCGGGCATGAACCCCGGGTCCCCAATGGATGGAACCCTCCCTGCCGGGACGTCTGCGCAGCCGTGGTGGTGGCGTGAAGTATCTTTGTATGAGAGCTTGTGCCAACCTCTCGGCTCCCCGGCACTTTGCGAGTGGAATCGCGGGGGCCTCTCTCCCGCGCACACCATCGCCAGCCTCGAGCTCAAAAGTCAAAGATTTTTTTTATACAACCGTAGATTCGGGTTAGGTAACCGAATCACGGTCGTGATAGCCAGGAAAAGTATACACAAGCTCTCCCCGCCGGGGAGTGTCTTTGCTAGGTGCCCTAATATTAGCCGCGGCGGCAGTCCAAAGACTCACGGGGTGTGTCAATGTACTCAACATGCTCGTTGTCCAATGCCCCAATCGCAGAAGCGTCGTGTGATAATCGATGTGCGGTGGACCGGTGTGACCACTTTGGTGATAACATGGTGAAGGTTTACGCACATCTCTACCATGGGGCTACTTTTACCTTGTTGACAACGGCATAGAGGAGCTTAAGCTCGTCCTCGTTCACCCATCTAACCCCCGTGCCTAGGGAAAACATTGCCAAAGACATCCAAATGATGAATGAATCTAAGTGAAGGATCTTTGGATTTGTGAGTGGCGAGGCTTAAAGACACCGGCCTCATGTGCACCCGTAATCTCTTCCCAAAACGGGGTCGAACGGCGGGCAAAGCAAAGCATCCACATCTAGTGCACATCTATAACTAAAGCCCAAGTGACTCGCTAGTTCTGCCCATGTGATATGATAAGAATGACCGAAAAGGCGGACAGAAATGCCTAGCTTGTCCTCTACCAAGGTGCATAGAAACTGGATGGTTAGGAGGCGAGAACCTTCCTCCTCGAGAGGAGGATAATCCTGCCACCCGACTGCTTTCCAAATAATACGGAGTTCATTGTCCATACCTGTTTGTTCAAGAAGTTCGGAGTCGATCCCGGGCGTGTGTTGGTACACACGATCCTTGAGTAGGAGATAAGCTTGCATCTCCGGGCCCCCCCGATGTCGAGGTATGGAGCATCGGCCGTCGAGAGTCGGGGGAACTTGAGCTTCTTCCTCCCCGACCGGTGCAAAGCATCTTCTTGCATGGGGGGCTTTCTTGCTCGTCGAGGTTGAAAGAGCTCGTGCTTGTATGCCGCGAGCTACGCCTTGATGATCGCCTCAACTTGCCGAAGAATTCCCGGTTTTCTTCATAGCTACTCGCAAAACGATTGAGCAAAAACCTCGGGTGTGCAAGGGTTAGATGAAAGTATGAACTTTCACACCCGTGATCTTGCTCGACACAATTTTTTTTTTTGGTGGAGAAATTTGAGTGTAGTGCAAAGTGGGAGAGAGTGTGAGAGTAAGAAAGAGTGAGAATGGAAGGTGGTTGCTCTCACACTGGTATCCAAACAATATATAGCCGAAAGCAACGGCCGGCGGCGCTTATGCAACGGATAGTAGCCGTTGGCAAAGGCGGGACCTACACGGGCCGCCGCATGGGTGCGCGCGCACACCAGGGTGCGGCCGCACCCCCGCCTCGAGGCGGCCGCCGTTGATTTTTGTCGAGGCGTGCACAACGGTCATGAAAAGTTTGTGACCGTTGTTTGCTCACGCCACTGTTCGCCCTTTCTCCCCTTTTTGATTTTCCCAAAAAGTTTTCAAAAATTTTTTTTTTTTTATATACTATAAATTTATTTTGAAAACTTATTTTATCTAGGAAATATTTTTCTTGCTTTTTCATAAAAATTTATTTCATTTATAAAGATCTTTATTTTAGTTTTCAAAAATATTTACTTATATAATTTATGTGATAATAAAATATTTTGTAAATCATTTTTTTTAAATATATCCATTTTTTTTTTTTTAGGGCAGGTTATTTATAGTCACTGTCGACTTCTCCCCCGATCACCGGGCGGAGAGTTTCTCGCTCCGGGGGTTTCGGAGTCGATCCCCCAACACACCACACCGGGTCTTGATGTTGATACCGGGTGTCTTGTTTTTGTACCCAATGAATGGGCACTTCACCGCCTTATCTCGGACATGGAAGATGATGAAAACCCTTCCCCAGGCCGATATCGGCCTTGGCAGTGTAGAGGAATGGCCTCCCGGAAGGAGAGACACATCCTCCTTCGGGCCCATGTCTAGGACCACGAAGTCTCTTGGGGATGTATTCACCTTTGATTTTAATCAAAGATGTCTTCGAGAATTCCTCGCCGCCGTGTTGTTTGATCCGCCATTTGGAGGACAAAACTTGCGGGGAGCAAGTGTCCCACCATGAATTCTATTGAAGGTGGCCTTGGACATCACGTTTATCCGGCCCCCGTGTCACGGAATGCATTAGCAAATATGTGGGGGCCAATGGCACAACTGATGATTGGACGCCTGGGGTCTCCCCTTCTTGGCAATAAACGGCGAGTCCACGGGGATCTTTGCCGGTTCCTTGGGTTGACTAAGCCTCAGCGATATCATGTTGACGGACGACTGCGGGACCTCAAGGTTGCCCCGGGATCCTGCCCGAAGTCGTTGATCGGCACTTGGGCTGCAACCGGGCTAGCTGTGTTTCCATCATTTTATTGAAGCTCAATCGATTCTTCAGCTGAAGTCAACCCTTCTAGCTTGTTATTCACCCCTTCGAGGATTTTATCTTGTTGGCTCATCTTTTTGGTGAGGTTTTCATTGATCTTGGATTGGCCCAACACTGTGTCCTTAAGTGAAGGTTGACCGAGCCGTAATTGGGATTATAGCCCCGGTTACCTTGGAATGGTGGACGGGATCGGTTGTTCCAACCTTCTTTGAGGTTGGCGATACCCGTTGTTGTTTATGAATGCCACTTCTTCACGGGTCTCAAGGCAGTTATCCCCCCGAAAGTGGCCAACTTCACCACGGTCTCACATGTCATGTGTGAGTTCGTGCGGGCGTAAACCGGGCGCCGCCTGAGTATTTACATCCGGCCGCGCTCATCCAGCTTCTTCAGCAATAGATCCATTTTTGCGGCAAGCAAATCCGCCTCCTTCACGGGATGCATGCCTTTTTGTGTTTTGGCCGGGGCTGGGGTTACTGTCCCCCCCACGGTTTGCCACCATCTTGTCGATTAGGGCTGTTGCCCCATCAATGGTGAGCGACAAGAATGCGCCACCAGCAGCGGCGTCGAGGTGCCCCTTTGATATGGCCGTGAGGCCATTATAAAAGTTTTGGAGCACCAGCCAATTCTCCATTCCGTGGTGTGGGCATGCTTGAATGTATTCTTGCAGCCTTTCCCACGCCTCCGGGATGGGTTCCATTGAATTCGCTAGAAGTTGGCGATCCTTCCCCTCGGGGCATTGGTTTTGCCCATGGGAAAGAACTTAGCTAGGAACGCGTGAGAGCATTTTGCCCACGTATTTCTTTGCTTCCTTGTCCTTGTAGAACCATTGTTTCGCTTCCCCACAAGGGAGAAAGGGAACGGCGGAGCCCCGATAACGTCGGGTTCGACGTCCTGATGACAATTGTATCGCATGGCTCAAGGAAGTGTTGGAGATGTGCGTTGGCGCCCCTCGCTAGGCAGTCCACGAAGGGACCGGCCCGCACCATGGTAATTAGCCCAGTCTGGCTCGAAGTTCTTGTCCGCTAACGTTGACCACCGGCCCGTGGGCACGTTGGCAACGGCGGCACGGAGAAATCGCGGAGCGATTTTTTGAGCCATAGCTTGCGGTTCGCTTGGTGCAGGGGTGTCGGTCTCAACCGCCGAGGTTCCTATTGAAGAAGAAGAGGTACGAGACCTGTTCTTCCTTAGGAGTGCTTCGGGATTCTCGATGAAGTTTGTCGGCAGCTTGGAAACCCGACATACACTATCCTGTTTTCAGCCATAACAGGAGAAAACATAAAATATTAGCCTGTATGAGTAAGTGGTTATCACGCATGCACATTTCATATTCATAGCCGCCTAGTGATTTCTTATAACAATGCCTTCCCCAAGAACGGCGCCGTAAATGCTTGTTGACATTTCTTAACGTCGTCACTAAAAATAGATATGAAACCTATTATTCGGCAACGGCGCCGAAATGCTTTGTTGTCATTTCTTAGCACAATCATTAGAATCAGGTTTAGAACCCAACCCCGATGACTATACTAGGAGATGACCCGTCAATATCATGAAGTGGAACCACCGTGTCGGTGATTATACACTTTCAATCAACGGTGATAGATCTTGCCATAGTTCATATTTCATCAAGCAGTTTACGGATCTATCATTGTAGCATTTCACCGGAAGTATTCGGGGTATCGTTATTTATATTTTCCCAAAGGAAGGCATGTTGTATAAGAAGTAGCATGGCATCCGGATGATGAAATGCGTGCACGTAAAGACCAACTCATTCATAATGGGGGGGTAAGCAATACGGTTTATAGATAGTGTGACACACGCATTGGAAACCACCGTGTAAAGGATAAAGAAAATAGATAAAGAATAAATAAATGTCCTATGGAGTAATCTAATGTATTCTAGTCATGGTCTTACAATGAATAGTTAGGATCATATGCTAACACGATATATGCAATGGTTATGTCTAGGATAACGGGGAGACTTCCGGTACCATCCGGCCCAATGGAAAGCATTTACGAACTCCTACATCACATGCTTAACGTGGAGGGATTACAAGGGACGGACAGGGGCTGTCACAACCCCGCCACCTACCCTCACGACCGTGGCATGCTCTCATATTCGAAGGTGTCGTAATACCCGGGCACCATGCCCGCGTGCGAAGCACTACTCTTGTCCCCGGGATCCCCACCCTACGGATGGACGGACTAAGACAAGAGCAAACCCGAAAGAACATCGAACCGTTATCCCATCTATAATCATGTTAAGCATACAATGATCAATGAAGAACGAATATGAACACATCAAGATTATGATATACAAACTATATACTAGTTCATATACCAACACTAAAACATGAACAAGACTATACTCTAATTCATATGTTAAACCATGATCATAGAAATAGAACTTGCACAATAGAGAAAGATCCATGGAAGATGTATATTACCAAAGCTCACTTTGCTCCAAGATTACAAGTCCTCCTTTGTAGCTCTTCTACTCCAATGCTAACCAAATAAGAAGAAGAAGAAGGTGGTAGGGAGAGTGAGGTGGAGAGTGTGAGTGTCTTTGGTGTGCTGCCTCCAAGTGTGGTGTGTGGAATGAGGGAGAGGGAGGAGCTATTTATACACAAAGGAGAGTGAGCTAAATGACCCTAATACCCCTAAACCGCCTCTATGACACGTCCGGTACAATGAATCGGGATCTCCACCACCGCACCGCCCTCGGGGACACTTAATGTGCCGCCTCAAGCCTGGCCGGGCTCGAACGCCGCCCCCATCGAGGTGCGGCCGCACCTTGGGGTGCGCCCAAGCACTTTGGGCTCGGCCCGGTCCGAGCCTCGGCGTGTCGCCTTGGTTGGGCCTCGAAAAAGTTGTGCAATGGGCTTGGCTTGGTCCGATTGCGTTGTTTTGATCCATTTCCATCCCGGGCTTGATATCTGTTGACACTTGTTATCATATAAAATTATTAATCAATTAAACATGAGAAAGGGGTATAAATAATAAAAACAACCTAGAATAAGGGGTCACTAACATATTTCCATCAGTTTTGGTAATGTTGTGAATTGCGGGGACTAAACAGAAAAACAAAGCAGAGTTCGCGAGCCATACGACTACGCGACGCAACGCAATCCAACTCCGAGAAAGACTCTAGAAGGCTCCGGATTAATCCCGACGTGGACCAAACTTGACACCGAAGAAAACATCATCTAGAAGACTCCGAAGCCACGACGACGACGGGACCGAGGGGGGACTCCCCCTCGGGCCGATCGCCCAATAATGGGGCCGATCGGCCCTACTTGGCCGCCAAGCAAGCCCCTGTCTCCGGAACCTTCCTCCACCGCCTCTAAGACACAATCTAAAACCGGTTGTTTAACGTCGGTTTGATCCGAGGGCGTCGGTAGAAGCGAGATGAATCAAAGATTAGTACCCACATCGCCTCGTTGGCCGAAGGGACATAAGAAGACCCATATATATAGACCCCTAGACCCCCCTTTTTAGATCATCAAGTTCTCAATTCAGCAACAACGCTTCAAGATCCAAGTCATATCCCACGCCGTAGAAACATCGCTTTAGGAAGAGTAGCAATCAAGACTAGAACTAGTAGGAAGGGAGAAACCGCTCCGGATCGTCTGAGGCCGGCTCAAGATCAGGCCTCGTTCTTGTAAGTTCTTCATTGTAAGTAGTCTTCAAGTTCCGGACCGTTCTTAATATGAATATCTTGATCATGTTTATATTCGAGATTATTTGTTCTAGTATTTACTTTGATTACACGTTTAGCATAGTTGAATTACATTTGTTATGTTCATACATGGATTCGTATAGCGCTCATCTATTGATATCATGGGTGAGTGGTAGAGATGATGTAATCGTGGTGATTAGATCTTATTTACTGCGTTTGCACCCTATGTGCCGGGTCGTGTGGTAGATCGTGGTGGTGACAAAGCACCATTGAGTCCTTTGCAATCCATCCCCGTATGTAGGCCTAGCGGATGATATTATTCGGGTTGTTCTAAGTTTCGGCCTTAGTCTTCACGGATTCTCGTCCTCATGTAAGGATTTAATTAGTCTTTCTTCAATGATTGTTAGATGTATTGCACTAATTGAGTAGATCCTAACTTATAGTTTAGAGTTACATATTGGAGTTTCTAATGCTAGCTAGCCTATGAATTGCTATCGCCCCACTTTGTTTGACACTTTCTATTTTCGCCCACTTAGATATGACTTTGGTTGAATCTATTTATCAGAACTTTATCATTATCTTTATTGTGAACTTTGATCCTTGTTTAATTAATTGATAAGTTTAACACTTAAGCTTTGCACACGAGAGATGATTAAGATGTTTAGCACCTATGCATAGTTAATTCATGATAGAAGACTTCTTTCCCCTCGTGGTAGAATATAAATTCAACACTGGTTCTTACTCCCGGTTAAAATGCTACAATGGTATATTCATATATCGTTAAACTGCTTGGATACCCGATTATAATTGTTTATTTACTTATTAAGAAGTTATCAAGGCATAGTACGAATATTTTATTCCTTGCATATTAGTAGTTTAACTATAGGGATGACAACCTTTTCGGATATGCTATGAACTGCAATGAATATTTCTTTTTAGTTTTATACGAAGCAACATCTCGATATTCTTTCTAAACGCCATTACTAGTTAGTGACGTTAGAAATACCAACAATATCTTCGAAGTGCGCTTTCGGGATGGCATACTTTGGACGTATTTCCACTGTTTTTATTATAAATACACAAAATACATTTCGAACACTACAAGTGGAAATATGTTAGTAATAAATGTATATGAGTATAGAAATGTATAGTTTCACTCCCTTTATGGTAGCAAGTTGTGGGAAAAATATGTCGATAGTGACCGGTCAACAAAGGCCGTGGAACATATATCCCATGTTGTATTCTTATCTTTCGTAGCATAAAACCATTGCTTGGCCCTTCCCAATAATGAAAATGGAAAGAGGCGGAGCAATATTGCATCTGAGGATACTTCCTTCATAGAAAACGCATTGCATATCTCCGTAAAAGTGTTGGAGATGAGCACTAGCATCTTCATGTGCCTTTCCACAAAATTGACTTGCTTGCACCATATTGATGAGCCCTGGCTTAAGCTCAAAGCCTTTGTCTCCAACTTCTACCTTCGGTCCAAAGGAGAATGTTTTTCCGTGGTAGGAGCTGAAAATTCACTTAAGTGTCTTGTTGCCATAGCTTCAAATTGAGATGTCAAGTCTTTAGTAACTTGATTAACTTCCGATTGAGTAGGTCTTGGATTATCAGACGAAGATGATGATGATGATGATAATGTAGGTACTGGAGTTTGTCTGAGTTTTGCTTTGGCCTGCCTGATTAATTTTTCAGGATCTTCAACAAAATTCTCTGGAAGGTTCTTATTCATACATATAATTTTTCCCGCATAAGATAAAAAAACAAAATAAAGAACAGGGGTGAACCTGTTTGAGTATGTGATAATGGGTTCTCAATGCATTAGGTGATGTAAAGGGATCTCTCTTGTTTCCTTATATGATGTGTTTATAGGATTTTTGGCTAGCACCCTTTCTAACTAGTAAGTCGTAAAACAATACCAACTTAATAGGAATAACAACGTCTAAGTTTTGGTTAATACCCTCTCAAACTAGAGATAGCTGGAAAGAAGCACTAGAAAAAACTTTTGAAGTTTTGAAAACACATTTTAAAAATAGAAAGATTGACTATGATCTCCCAAACTAGGAAAGTTTTGAAAAAACAAAGCCAAGATAAAATTTATTTTTCTCTAAAATAGACTACGCCTGCAAGAAATTTTAAATGCTTGTTGATATTTCTTACACGATCCCAATTAGGGGCGTAAAAGAAATATATATGGGATATCTATCTAATCATGTTAGCTTGGATATGGGATTAACCTCATGATCCAACAAAAGCGGAGTTAGGCGGTGTTAGTAGTGGGATGTAACTTAGCATCATTATCCATAGTGGAGTTAATCTCACCAGGATATGTACTCAAGGTATACCACTCATTTCTAGGCATTACCTATACACTAGTTTGTCACCCTAGCAATAACGCTAAGAAATGTGGGGTATGGTATTCTTGATTGGCCTTAATAAAAGAATGAACATGAAATCAAGCAGTTTACGAGATAGAAACACCAATTGTAGCACTTCACGGGAGTAATCCGGTATCGTATTTATATTTTACCACAGGGAAGGGAGTCTATGGAAAGGTAGAGAGAAAAGGAAGTCTAAAGGTTTATATAGTGGTTTAGCTATGAGATCATCCTCTTTTACAATTATTATAATGCAGTAACCATATGCATCTAACATTACTCAACGGGGATAAGTCACGGGATAAAGATAAATATAATATAATTGATAAATACCCAAGTCTAAGATCATTAAGCTTACTAGAATCATACAAGCAATTAGCATGTTATAAATTAGACTAGAATGAACATTCCTAAGATACCCCTAATCATACATGTCAATGAATACTACAATTAGTGCAATACATCTAGCTATCATGGCAAGGTTGGATTACTTCTACACATGGCAAGCATTACTAATGACAAATAAGGACAAAACTTATCCATCACCGTAATTATAACTCGCGTGCCCTACATTCGGAGGGTGGATTACAAAGGACTCAGGGGCTGTCCCCCGCGATCTACCACACGGCCCGGAATGTAGGGTGCAATTGCGTATAAACGTTGTATAAACACCACGTTTACACATTGCTTATCACCCACATAGTGATCATCTATATGGATGCTATACAATTCCATGCATAAAATATAAAAGCAATCTCACTAAACTAAATATATAATCATAGCAAGCATAAACACATATCAATAAGAATATAATAATTATAAAGATCAAAGCCATAACAATTGTATTCTAAATATAAGAGTACTTACAGATTGAATACAAGAGAGAAGTCTCAAGAACCATCCTTACTACTTCTTGACTAATCGGGAACTCAAGATGAACTTGATCTTCAACTAGAACTAGTTAGGTAGCTAATTACTTCTAGTATGAACTAGGGCTTAGGTCTAGACTTGGCCGGACTTGATGGGTATGAGTTGATAATGAAATTGTTATGAGCCTCGTGGTCACTTTGGTCTTCTTATATAGTACTTGGCGATGAACGTAACCCTTGGATCAAACCGACCTTGGCAAGCGGTGTAGATACAACCTCAATGTCGGTAGTGAACCGACATAAAAATGTGAGGTGAGTAGGGGGACCCACGGCGGCCGCCGGGGTGGATGGATGGTGGCGACCGCAGCGGGGTGGCTTGCCACCTTGGCTTCCCCTTTTCTTTCTCCCTGTCCTCTGGTGTCTTCTAGAATGTTTTAGTCCACTTTTCGGGTTGAATTGATTCACGGACAAGTCCTGTCTTCTTCATAGGCCTTGTATATTACGGAACTTTCTCCATTATTCTCTGCATTTATCTATTAGGTCCTCAGTAAAGTCACGAGAATACCAAAACTCATGGAATTATGTTAGTTAGACCCCTAGACTTATGTTTGGTCTTAGACTTTAGCCCTTAATTCATGTTTTTAAACTTGTATTTTTATGCTTTAAGAGGTGTCAACAAGAGGCGAGGGAGGGGGGGGCGGCCGCTTTTGAGGAGGAGGAGGGGGGCGGGGCCGGCACGGCTTTCGGTGGGGGCGGGGGGGTGTGGGGTGGGCGGGGCCGGCCGGTGGGGCGGGCGGCGGCCGGCCGGGCGGCCGGCCGGGGCGCTGCGGCCGGCCTGCCGGGCGGGCGGGGGGGGCGGGACGGCGGGGGGACGCCCGGAGGGCGCTGGGGGTGGAGGGGGCGTCGGCGTGCGTGCGTGTGTGTGTGTGTGCGGGCGGGGTGGAGAGCGAGTGTGTGAGATAAGTGTGAGAGCTGTCGAGGTTGACTTACACAAAAAAAAAAAATTGGCCTTTCCCGTGATGGATCCGGGCGGATCACGGAAAGGAGGCCTCTTTCCCGTGATCGGCCAGATCCATCACGGGAAAGAAGAAGCTTTTTTTTTCAAAAATTTGTACCGCCGACACGACATGGGGGTCCCAGGCCCCCCTTTCCGTGATTACAGCCTCCAAGCTCACGGAAATTAACTCCCGGTTCCCGTGAGTCGCTCTCACGGAAAGGGAATTTTCGAAGTTAAATTTATCCATACCATTTTTTTTTAAACATATATATTTTCAAACTTTTATCAAGATTACTTCAAAAATACCTTATCACATACACTCACACATACATAATTGATCCTTTCGCTAAAAAAATGGGTCATTATTTCATGTGGTTCTATCTCCTTTTTAAAAATTGTATTTACTTCACTACAACAAAAAAATTATAATAATTACCAAAATAATCCAAAATTTTCGAAAATAGACATGACACGATATCCGAGGTCTGTTGCATATAGAAAAAGTTTCGTAGCCAAACCACAACTTGACCGCCACATCCACATGAAATGACACGAGATCACTCTCAACAAACCCTGAACCTTCTACGTAGATGTTGGAGCACGTGAACATTATGCGTGCCAACTTGTGCTTGGAAACGTTCCAAATTTTTATCATAGCCTCTACAAGCAAGATATCATGACAGATTATCAAATTTCATGATTTTTGCACATCGGTTTATTTTCTAGAATTTTTATACCACTCGAACAGGGATTAGAGTTGATGATTTTGTATTAAGATGTTCCAGATTTCATTATTTTTTTTTTAAATGCAAGGCCTTACATTGTGTTGAGTATGAGGAATATAAATTTTCTACTATTTTTTTTTCAAAAATTTGAACCACTTGTAGTTCAAATTTGGCCTCATTTCATAAATTCCCATAAAAGATAATAATTAACTAAATATATCAAATAATGTCAATAATTCACTAAACTTTAATATTGAGTGCCATATGATATGGAACAAGTGTAGAAAAAGTTTGGAGATGAAAATAAAATAAAAAAATTTCCGTGAGCTTCTTTCCCGTGAGCGGGATGTAGCACTCACGGGAAAGGGGCCCCCTTTCCCGAAGCTCATTGTTTGGCCCACGGAAATCCCCCTCACGGGAAAAGACGTTCCCGTGAGCTAGACGGAGAGCTCTCACGGGAAAGGAGCAGGAGGGAGGGACGGAGCGTGGCGGGGGTCCGACGGCGGCCCCTTTCCCGTGAGCCCCTTTCTCACGGGATCTTTTCCCCGGGAGCTATGCATCACGGAAATATGATTTTTCGTGTTTTTACTTTCCCGTGATGTGTTTGCCTCGGCTCGGGGATACTCCTTGATTTCCGTGATGAATGTCTCAAAGCCGACGGAAAGATAATCCTCACAGGAAATAAGGTAATTCCGGTAGTGGTTACTGTCTATCCACAACTTCACTTCCTTCCATGTCATTCGCTGGGCACCATGATTAGAGCGTGGTGCTCTGCTTTTGCCTTTAAGATTTTTTTACCTATGTGTCACTATAAAAAGTTTTTTTTTACCTGTACCGTTGAAACAAAAAAATTCCTCAGTACGATTCAAAGAAATTTTCTTTGTTTAGTTCTCATTCCCCAACCCAAATAGTGCTATAGTTCCCGTTACATGAAATCTTAAACGCATGCATGGAACATTAAATGTAGGTAAATAAAAAACTAATTACATAGTTTAGGCCGAAAAGACGAGGCTAATCTTTTAAGTCTAGTTAGTCTATGGTGGGACAATAATTACTAAATACAAAAACAAAAAGTGCTATAGTACCCAAACCAAAAAATATTTCACCAACTAAACACCCTTCCATCCATCTGACATGTGGGCCCGGCGCAGCCCACTGGCGGGGTCCTCGTCCACGTGCCCGCTCGGCCACTCACCGCGTCCCTAGCGCTCCTTCCTATCATGGCGCCAGCGGCGCAGGATCGATGCGGCCGTGTTGGAGTCCCTCGGCTGTGCTGCATGCGGCGTGTGGCCGAGGGGAGGTCGCAGGCGTGCGCAGTATATATGGCGCGGCGCTGCAAGGCTGGGTAGGCGGCGGTGTGCGTGCAGCAGTGCGCGGGTGTAGGCTTGCCCGGCCGCGTCAGGGCTCGGCGCTGTGCGCCTCTCCAGCTGCTGGCCTTGCCTGCTGCCCGCGTTTGGCCAGCAGGATCCGCGCCGGCCATGGCTTCCTCCGTGGAGATTGTGTTGCTGCCGCCATGACTTGTTCCGTGGAGAAAAGCACAGCAGGTGGCCGGGGCAAGTACAGCATGCATGGTCCCACCGATCTGTTGACACAGATAGGGGTGAAATTGGATTAATTGACATGAAGGGGAAAAATTTCTTTGATTGGTATTGAAGAATTTTTTAGTTTCAGTGGTACACAAATAAAGCTCTTTATAATGGCACTGGCCCCCTTGTTGCACTTTGCTTGGCACTCAAGGTACTAATTGCTTCTCCCTCCCTCCCTCGCAGCGATGGAGATAGATGATGGTGTGGGAAAGTGTGCCGCCCGTCTCCCCCTTTAATCCCTCCCTTCTCTCTTGCACGTGGTCAAGGTCTTTGTGAGTGTGTGTGTGAGAAACCCACCATGTAAGGCCTTGTTTTGATGTCAGAAAAATTTGTAAAAAGCACTGTTAGAACTTCAGAAAGACGTTTCGTTTGTTCGTGATAAATATTATCCTATCATGGGATAACTAGTCTCAAAAGAATCGTCTCGCAACGAACATATGTCTTTTGGTATATTTAATGTGATGTGATGAAGAGAGAGAGTGAGAAAACTTGAAAATTGGGTTAGCAATTTTAGCCGTCTAAACAAGACCGCTTTCAAATAAAGTAGACGAGCCATCAATAGAATAGGTAAACTAGCCATCAATAGGTCGAGCGGCGGGACATACCTCCAAGCCTCGCAGTGACAGAAAACCTCCCAGGAACTTTGGCAAACTAATAGCTTCGATTTGACCTCCTGAGTACTAAGCAACATCCAACACACCACACCAGCATTGTTGCATCACGTGCTCCACAACCCGTTGTAGGAAAAAAAGAAGAATTGCCTTTCATCGTGCGTTGCGTCGCACTGGCCCCCGCGGACTCGACACAATCCTCGCCGTCGCCGTCATCAACTTGCATTGCAGGTTGCAGAGGCAGCTGTCGCCGTCAATAAGTTGCATTGCAGGTTGCAGCCGGGCCAGCTGCCGCTGCCGCCTTTGATTGCAGCTGCAGCATCTGCCGCCTTCAGCCTTCCTCCATTTATACCAGCCTCCGTATTGTCCTCTGCCTCCTCCCGGTCTCGTCTTGGCCACTCACCTTTCTCCCCTGCAGAGCTATAGCTGCGGTGCTGGGTTCTTTTTGTCCTGTTCCGGGCGGGAATCCCCGCTGACTCGACTTCTTGATACTACCTACTCAACTGTACCCTGCCTGCTCCTCGGCCTCTCGACTCCGACGGAGCTCCGGCCGGCCGGGTAAGCACTAAGCAGCCCCGTGCTGTGTGCTCCCTCTCCATTTCCTTTCCGTGCGGCCTGGTGTCTGGATTCGAGTGGCTGGCTAATAAACCACCCAAACATCTTCGTATGGCAAATCATGATTTCTTTTCCTTTTTCTTCTTTTCCCCCTTCCTTGTCGGTTCATGGGTTGGTTGCTTTCGTGGAGCATGCAGTTGAGTTGGGAAGTGACTCCTCGGTTCCAGTAATCTTTCCACTCACTGCTTCAATCTCCAGTAATCTTTTTTTTCCCCTCCTCCAATCCCTTTTTACAGCTTCACTTTCACCTCTCCTACTCCAATTAACCCGCATCCTGTTCCTTCCTCATTTCCTTTCCACCCTCTTTTTCTTCTTTTGTTTCTTCTGTTAATTTAATACCACTTGTTCTTCATTTGCCGCACACCGACAAGCTGGTACGGTGATTGCTATGCTCACTCCCTTGTTTTTTATCTCTTTTTGGGTGTAGCAGGCTAGCAGCAGCTGGTGGTTGGGTTCGCTTCGGTGCTTCATCTCTACCGACATCCCTCCCTCGTCAACGTCGCCACCACCGGCAGCAGCACGAGCAGCAGCAGCAGCACGATGATGACCTTCAGGAGCAGCACCACCCACGAAGCCGCCAGCGGAGCGCCGTTGCCGTGGTGGACAGCAGGGCCGACGGCGGCGGCACCGATGCCGTGCGGCAGTGGCGAGCCGCCGTTGGGCCTGGGGAGGATGGCCCTGCAGTCGCCGCCGGAGGACCACTGCCGGGATGCACGATTCCAGGTCCTCCCCGGACCGCTGGATCCTCCCGTTCCGGCGTCGCTCATCAAGGCTCCTGTCCCCCAGCAGCAGCAGCAGCAGCAGAGACGGAGGGGACTTCCCCATGCTGAACCCCTCAACCTCTCCTCTGTGGCTCATCAAGGTGAGTGAGGATGTTTGTTACGCTACTGTCTCATCTGTGCCGTGGGCTTGTAAATTGTAAGCAAAATTATGCAACAAACAAACATGGCAGGGACTGAAAGCAGGTGTTGTAAGTCTCTCATCCATAGTTCCAAACCTGTCACTACCTTTACCAACTAGGTGGCTACTAGGACAAGAAGAGGAGCATGGTGGCATCCCTCATGCCAAAATAGAAAGTTTCCATGACTGATTTTCATCTATATATGGCATCCCTCATGCCAACATACAAAGTTTCCATGATTGATTTTTATCTATATATGGGACATGGTACAAGAGTGGATAGTGGATACTCCCTGCCTCTTTCTAAATTTGACTTGTCCTTGTGTCCAACATTTGGTATAGTTGGGAAAAGAAAAGATAAGTTATGTAGTCTTCTTCTCCAACAATCATGATATTATTATATACTGCCCTTTGATTTTGCTCCACAGACTAATGAGTTCGATTCAGACAAGTTAGCATACATGCTGTGGTGCTTTTCTTAATACACACCAATACTTGGTATGGTTGCCGACTTGCTGTAAGTTTGTTATGTACAAGCTGTGCATACATATGGTTTCTGTTATACGACAGGCAGGCACACCTAGTATGAAACCACAAATCTTTGATAGGTGCCATACAAATACTGAAATTTTCTGCTCATAATTATTTTTCTCTCATTCCGAGCTGGTGTGACCCTAGAAACAACTATAACCTGCAGAATCATGAGTTTGTTATGCAATCAAACAAGGATTATATATGAAAAAAGAAGAAAAAGATACTTCTAGTTGTTACACAACTTGACGCTCTTTTTTTTTTTTTTTTTTGACAACATCTTGACTCTCTTTATACTTGCACTGTTGCACACTTGGCGCCTATTTGGTTTTGTTCCTGCAAACCATACCAAAATATTGGTACCGCCCTTGAATGATGTGGCATGTTACTGTTGGTTGGATTATTTGTCGTTGCTTTAGCAAACTTCAAATGACTTTGAATCCTAGAGTTTATCTAATTTGCAATAAGTTTACACGATTGTATTCCGATCAGTTGAATCCACAAAACAAGATCTCATTTAGGTATACTTTGGACCCACTTCCCCACCAGCACACACCCCAAAAATGGTATATTTTGTCATACTAACAATCTTAGCAAGTGTATGGTTGCAAAGCAAACATTATTATTTTTTATATCTCATGTTTTGGCAATGTCAACGAATTGCCAGGGTCACAACCAAGCAAATGCTTTTTGCTAGTGTGATAGCGCTGCTCATGTTTTTTAAAACACTGACACCAAAAACTAGTGAGGTGCATGTTGGATAGGATACAGACGGGCCCTAGTATTTCTAATCAAACACCACAAATTACAGTGACATCGGTAAATGGACTCAGATAATGTTCTTTCATATATACAGCGTTTAATTGTTGTTGATACTAGACTAGACAGGATTCTTTTCTTAGTTATTGGAGTTTGGAGTTATCATTTTTCTTGATCAGATTCTTGGCTATGGCAAGACAGGTTTCTTTTCTTAGTTATTGGAGTTATCAGTTTTGCTTGATCTGATTCTTGGCTATGGCAACTTGATTGTTGATGCATGTATACTTGACTTCGGTTTTAGCGTACAAGGACCATCCTAAGTGCTTCCATGTTTTGTGGCATTTGGCTTCAGGTAAAGGAAAGGAAGGTTCTGAACACTTGGCCACTGTTGCTTTGCAATCACCATTCGCAGTATACAATGCTCGTTTTGAGCTGGGCCTTGGTCAATCAGTGGTATGATTGTCCATCGACTTTTTGATATACAGATGATTTGAGATTACCATTGTCAGTGCATTTTGCCTGTCTTCATAGTTCAAAATGTATCTTCACTCTCAGCTGCTGACCGGTGACTGGTTTTCTGTGGTGTTAGATTTCCGCTGATAACACTTATGCTGACCAACAATATGGCCTGCTTTCTCCTTACCCAAGGAGGGCGACGGTACGCTCTGTTAGTTTTGGGTCAGAATATGAATTTGTTTTGCTGATTTTGTTGTTGTGGTAACAATATACTAACATATAACAAAACCATTATGGTAATACATATATATGGAAAAAGGAGAACTCATTTCAGCGGCCAATTGCACATTTTCAGTGATTTATTATGTGATAGTTCTTTTCAGTACTCTTTTTACTTCTCTTTTTGTCAAACTACTTTTTAATGCTTAATGTTTAATGAGCACGAAATTCACATGTGCCTTAAATGTACAGTAAACTTACATTTTATTGCCTATCTATTTCATAAATAAATAAAAGTGATTGGCTAATACACTATTCTACCATGAAAAAAATAAAAGTAATACAATGTAACCCATAGAATAAATGTACTATAGTTGGATGAACAGTTGTAATAACTATAGTCTAGTTTTTTTTTTTTTTTTTTTTTTTTTTTTTTATAAATGCTAGGCTGAAGCCATATCTTTTCCAGGGATTTCATTAATTAGTGAGGATATAGAAAGGGATATAATACCATGACAAAAAAGAATAGTGTAACCCAGGGAATAAATGTTATCATTAAATGAGAAGATATAATATAGCTATAATCTGGTGAGATTTCTCTGAAGCAATATCTTTTCCATGGACTGCATTCTAATTAATGAGGATATAGAAAGAAGATATAGAAAGGATATAGAAAAAGGATGCTGGATCCTTTATAAAGAAAGGAGATTTCTTTATAAATAGCAATATCTTTCGCTAAAAATAAAGGATATAGAGAGGAGATATCTTTATTTGATGCTTCCCTTTTCAAGTAGGAGTAGATCTTATTGCTTATCTATCCGCATTACGTTTGTGGACGCAGCCTGGAGGCCGCATGGTTATACTACTGAATATGCCAACAGAAGCACCGATTTATGTGAATGCTAAGCAATATGACGCCATTATGCGTCGACGCCGTGCCCGTGCCAAAGCAGAGAGGGAAATAGGCTGATCAAAGGCAGAAAGGTACCTTGGGCATCTCATCAAACTATTAATTGAACACCTCAATTGTCACCTTTTACTGGTGCTATATCAATCACCATGCCATCCAACAAATCTTCTGTTGTCTTAGTAGCAGTTATGCCAGTCTGCTCTCTGCATGAGTCACGCTGTCAAATCTAGAACTATTAATTGAACTACTTAATTGTCACCTATGAATGAATGATGCTATATCTCCATGCCATGCTTCATATCTTCTTTCAGTCCTGCATTTGAATGTCCACCCATATCTCCTTGTCACCTTTGACTAAATGACGCTGTATCACCACCATACCATGCAACATATACATATGTTCTGCTGTCTTTACCATTCATGTTACTGCCTTTGATGATGCAGCCATATCTCCATGAGTCACGCCATCAGCACGCACTGCGTCGCCCACGAGGCTCTGGTGGACGTTTCCTGAACACGAAGAAAGAATCCAACGGGAAGGATGCTGGTGAAGGCAGCAAGGCAACGCTCAGCTTCAACAACCCCCTTATGCGCCAGGTGGCGTCCCCAAGTTCAGAGATCCAGCAGTCAGACCTGGGCAACCCGAGCAGCGTCTCCAGCCTGTCGGGTTCGAAGGTGTCAAGCATGTACGATCGAGAAGACATGGATCACTACCACAGCTTCGATCACCTCCGCACGCCCTTCACCCCGCTCCCGAGCATCATGGACAGCGAGCATGGAGTCGTCGGTAACCCCTTCAAGTGGGCAGCAGCCCCTGAAGTCTGTTCCAACCTCCTGAAAGCATGAGTAGCGGGGTTGCCGGACAGCCAAATGCTAGGGGCCGGTCACTGCTGGCAGTTTCCAGCTCCAGGGTCAGGGATTGTCCCTCCCATCGTTTGGCTACCGGCAGGCAAATCATTCTTGGCTAAAGGCATTGTTGGGCGTTCCACTCATCCTACCTAATTCCTGTGGTGACTGTAACCTCCTTTTTTTGCCTAAAAAAAAAAAAAAACGTAGTTGGTGTAATATCGACCTACTTCTAAATGATTTCACCTTAGCTTTCTAAATAATGAAGCCTCTGTGCAACGCATGTTCGAGAAAAAAATAATGAAGCCTGATACTTCGGACACTGTCTGAAGTTTCAGAGGTACTGTAACTGGAATTGTGCCGTGTGGGCTCTGTTAAGCGTCAAGACTTCGGCTTTGTTGGTGATGAACTCTAGTGTGATTGAAGCTTGTGTGGACTTGATTGGTACTTTTCTCGAGTGCTGAAAACTTGAACACAGTAAAATCGTAATGTAGTGAAAACTCGGGCTTGGTTTGTATCTTGTCGCTATTGTATGACTCTTGCTCTCTTGTTGGCTTTGGAGTTGTTTCTCTTTCTCATCGTTTTTTTTTTTTTCTCGAATACGCAAAAGATTTGCGCATCTTTTATATCTAAGAAGAAGTTTTTTACATCGCGCGCAAGCGCGTTTTTGGAAGGGTAAGATTTACAATAGGCATTGCCTCCCTTATCGTTTTACACCGGCGATTCCTCGCTTGCTAATTCTCCTAGGTGGCGCGCACCCACCTCTATCCACAGGTCGGCGGTCTACTTAATTTTGGAGAGGAATTGCACGTTGGCGGCCGCTTCGTTTCGGAAGAATCTCGCGGTTCTCTCTTTCCAAAGCTCCCAAGTCAAGGGCAAAGATGGTGTCTACGCCCTTCCTCTTCTCTCCGTGCCATCTCCGTCTCCACCACTCCCACCAGTAGAGGGTGGATCCCCTACCCACTTGTGAAGTGTCAACCCCAAGCGCCGCTAGGATGGTCTACCGGATGTTAATGGAGCAGAGCGGGGAGGTGATGATGTGGTCGATGGTTTCTAGGTCTTGATCACAAAGGTAGCACTCGTCACATGCATCAAGCCCGCGGGCGGTGCCTCTGTTTGAGGTCCAGTGCCTCCTCCGGAGAGCCAGTCATACGTATGACGCGTAACGGTGCCCAAGTGCTCCAAACCCAAGTGCACCCCGGGATCGGGTGGGAAGGTAGGTGTAGGGCCCTATAGGCCGATCTAGAGGAGTTGGTCCTCTAATAGGTCCATTTCCACACAAAGCGGTTGGCATTGCTATTGAGGACTTCCAGCTCAACCAAGTCCCAGAGACGCTGATATTGCTGTAAAGCAGGGGACGAAGATGCCTCACGCCAATCGGGTCGTACCCATGGCGTCCCGGTAGTCCTTGTGCCACAGTTGTCTGCAGGATGTCCCTATGGCTGACGAAGTTTAGCAAGTTTGGCGCAATGTGCTAGACTGCCCTTCCTTGGATCCATCGACTCGTCTAGAAGAAGGTGGACTGACCGTCTCCGAGAACCGTGTACGTCGACGCCTCAAAGAAAGTTTGAACCTCTCGTGGCACGGAGAGCGGTAACTCGGCCCAGGCTCGGTTCTCGTCCGTGTCTTTGCAGCCAAAGCCATCTTCCTTGCAAAGTGTGATGGATGAAGGGTGTAGATCAAGGATGCCAAGGCCCCCTAGCTCCGGTGGACAACAAACGCCTGGGCCATGCGACCATTCACTTCCCCCTGATGTTGCCTTCTTTGCGGTCCACAGGAATCTCCTACAAATTGCAAAAACAATTATGTTCCCTTTTGTATAGGAGGGACCGGCAAGTCAACTATCAATCGGGGCCTTACCCTGGAGCAATTGGCATTCGGCACTGGCGCCATAACATGGCCATCTCCACGTCTGTCCCGTAGAGCGAGTGGTGTGCATTGCCTTGTAGACAGACATAGATGTAGATGTGGTCAAAGATGTGGATGCCAGGGCACAGCATCCAGACCTTGTCGTCGTCCTTACTCGTACCACCGCGGGAGCGAACAACTCGGCACGGATGCATGCGAGGAAACACGAAGGAGATAAATTGTTGACTTGACTAATAATAATCACGTGGTTTATGTGATAAATGGATTTTTTTTCTTTTTTATTTGTACTAGTAAAAGTGCCCCGTGCGTTGCCACGGAAAAAAAAATGTATATATCAAGCTCTGTCGTGCTTTCGAACTCCGCGTCGTCGTTGCAGCCCGTGTCTATGCTCCCCCTTCTCCTAGATTCACGCCTCGGTGACCATTGTTGTTAGCTAGCTCTCATAGCCGAGCTCCCCTTGCCGCCATCCCAAAGAACGCTCTATGGCCCTCGGTGGGCACCTCGAGATCTGTGTCGCCGGTGCACTCGAAGCTCCACCTCGTCGTTGCGAGCCG
Source organism: Hyparrhenia diplandra (assembly GCA_015847255.1). Lineage (NCBI taxonomy): Eukaryota > Viridiplantae > Streptophyta > Magnoliopsida > Poales > Poaceae > Hyparrhenia > Hyparrhenia diplandra. The sequence continues at coordinate 214,122 of JADLZK010010556.1, forward strand.
CGGCCTCGACGATTTAAGAAAATTATCAATACTCAATTCGATTTCAGAATTTTAGAGAATTCAATGTCATACTAAACATGCGTGCTGCACCTCAAGGGAATCCTAAATTCCAAATTTAAAGAATATATATACCACGTATACAAACACAATCATGGGGCTTAGCCGCTTAGCAATTTCTTGTTACCTCCGTCAGTACGTATACGCAGACCAGGAACGGTGGCCCGCACGTAGCTGCTGGCGTTCCCACACGCTCCGGCCGTCGTCGGGCTGTAGAGGTACACCACATCATCTTGGCCGTGCCCGTCTCGGCAGCACGTCGCGTTCGCGAAGCCTACATAAACGATAACGACGGCGATATCGATGATCTCATATGCATATATATGCTAGCTCGCTCATATTGGCATGTTCGATCGCGGCATTATTGAACACGCACGCATGTACAATAACGCCGTGTCTTGGGCGAAGTTTATGGAGCGGCGTGTAGATGTCGAAGATGGCGAGCTTGAGGTCATGCCGCCGCTTGAGCGCTTTGACAGTGGCGTTCAGCTTCTTGTTCAAGGTCTCGGCGTCGCAGTTGAGCCTAACACGCATGTGTCCTTGCCCTCGCCCGATACCGATTGACGGCGGCGGCCAGCTAGGATTAATGAATCGTATATATGTATGTCGAGAGAGTTTTTCTTTGCCCTCCGTCAGGACCTATTTGGATTTGGATATAGACTTCCAGGATTGATGAATCGTATATAAGAAAAAAAAAAAATCGTGGAGAGTTTTATTTGCCCGCCCGTCACACCTATTTGGATTTGGACAAGAAATCGTATATATGTATATATGTGGAGAGTTTTTTTTTTTTGCCTGGATTTAGAGCTCTTTTTTAAATGTACTATACCTAACGATTAAATGCGCATATTCCGTATGCTATCAGACACGTATCCCGGCTTGGGCAGAAAACGAAATAGTTAGGCGTGAAAAAGGCGTAAAAAAAGTGAAAAAAAGGTCGCTGCGATGGGTCGCGAGAAAAGGCCGGCCGAGAAAAAAGGAGGTGAAAAGCCCGGTGAAAAGCCCGTGAAAAAGGAGGTGGGACTGAAATTTTCTCTTTATTAGTAGGTATAGATATAGATATAGATAAACAATAATGGCAGAGTGGTTAAGTTTTTACAAAATTAAATAGATCTAATAGTTACAGAAGGGAGAGCATATAGATTTGATACCTAATTAGTATGAGAAATTTCTAGCTTTTATTTTTTTCCAGCTCGCTACAAATAAAAAATACCTAAAATATCGTTGGCAAAAAGAAAAACTCTGGCCACATAGGATAAATAAAATACTCAACGGCGAATTGGCTTGTAGTTCAATGGTAGGACGGTCAGGTGGGGCTTACCCATGGGGGTTCAAATCCCGGTGCCGCACCTTATCCCCGGGATTTTCGGGATTTTCGGCGTTATGCATTAATTGGTGGTAAGCGGCGTTCCGTCGACGAGGCGCCAATGGTAACCGAGAATCTCCAGATCCGCCGGGTGCTTTCGTCCTTCCGGAGGTGCTCATGGGGGTAGGGTTTGCGTCGCGTGTATTTCATAGGGGTGAGTGTGCGTGCGTGTTGTGGCGCCCGTGATTGCGTATCATTCTCAAAAAAAAAAAAAAAAAAAAAAAAAACTCAACGGCAGAAGGTCCTAACGGCGTAGCCTTAACGGGAGGAGAGATTTTTTTAATGGGCTGTTGATCAATAAGAAAATATCTGGCAGATAAAAATCAATCGATAATAGTAGTAGGGATGGTGCATTATTCATTTATTCATCCTGGAAGAATTAGCTAGTTTATTAACAAATTCAATAAACTAATATGTCTTTTTTGACCAAACCGGTCGGGAGCCCCGACCTCTCTTTCTATACCTACTAATAATAAGAGAAAATTTCAGTACCACATTTTTTTTTTTTTTTTTCACCCTTTTTTCTGCCTTACTTTCTGCCTTCGACGTTTCTGCCGTTTCTGCCTGCCTCTTCTCTCGTGCACAGCTGGGAGTCTCCGTGTGTTGTATCTTCCAATCCAAAATCAGTCTCCGTGTTTGAAACAATTAAGAATCAAGATACGTGCTGTATCCAATCTTCCAATATTCCAACTAAACGAAAAGGAGTCTCCTCCATCGTGGTGTCCCTTCTCCTCGCCCGCACGCTCGCCGACGCAGCATGGCTCCGTCGCGGCGACAACGTGTACGTCCCGCTACTACGCTGCCCATGTCATCGGCTCGTACACCATCCGCTCCTCCGCGCATGCCAAGCTGGCCGTCGAGGCCGGGGCCGTGCGCCCGCTGCTGGCCCTACTCGGCGGCGCCATGACGTGGGTCGAGCAGCGCGCGGCGGCGCCATCCCTGGGCCACCTCCCCAGCTACAAGCCAACTTCGTCGTTCTGGCACTGATCGAGCAGGCAGCTAAAGTACCAGCGCGACCTCATAACGTGCGGGCTCGGCCGCGGCGGACTGGCGAACGGTGGTCGGCGACTCGCCCACCGGCGTCGGGTTGCTGCACCTCCTCTGTAGGAGCCCAGTCGGCCGCGCCGCCGTCGCGACGTGCCGCGATGCACTATCCAGTCTTTGTGACCTCGCGCGCTCGTCCGATGACGTGCTTTGGTCACTGCCATCCCAATGACCCGAGACGTAGTGCATGCTGCTCACCGTGCGCTAGCCATGGAATTATTCAAACATACATGACCGTAGATGGCTTGCTACTCCTCCTCGACGACCGCGCCACATGGCACGCGGTTGCATGTGGCGCGCGGTTGCTGATGCCACGGCACAGTGCCTTTCTGATTTGGTCGATCTCCGGTACCTCGGTCCTAGGCGACGACTCGGAGATACCATTGCAACTGCACTGCTCCAGTGCTCCTTGAATCTTGATGATGGCCATGCCCATGTCGTCGCTCATCGGTGACCGTGAACTAGGTGGGGAGGCGAAAAGGGCGATCGCCGGCGTGAGAGAGCTGAAGGGAGAGGAAGGAGATAGATGAAGGCAATGCCTAGGGATGAGTCGCTGAAGAGAGAGATCTTAGTCAAGGAGAAGAAGAGGCAAGGCAACGACAGCTTCATGCATGGCGACGTGGACAAGGCCATTGATCACTACAACGAAGCTTAGAGCTGTGCGCAGGAGGGAGCGGCTGGTGCTGCACAGTAACCGCGCGCAGTGCCGGCGTTGAGGCCGACACGGCGGTGGCGATGCGACACGCCGCGGGGGCTGGCGTAACTGGCGAGCGCGCATGCAAGGACCTGTGGTGTATTTAGCTCTTAAAGACTATATTGGTCGATATATCTACAAGGCCATTATTTTATCAACCGTTGCATCGCGACGGGCACTTTTCTTAGACATTCAAAAAAAAATACGTTATTAATAAAGAGAGAAAATTTCAGTCCACTTTTTTTTTTTCTTTTTTTTTTCTGCCATAGTTTTCTGCCGTCCGACCCAACTGTCGTACCTTTTCGCTCCCATGAGCTTAGGACTCGACTCCGATTAAAATAGGAAATAGTCTTCTTACTATTAAAAAAGGAAATAGTCTTCCTCCTCCTGACTCTTTCAATCACGAGACATAGGCAGATTAGGAATCGGGAGCCAATCGAATCAAGGCACCATATAACACAATTGCCGAGTCCCTATATGACTCAAACTTTAAAAACAACCGGAATCAATTAGACAGAAGACAACACTACTGAAATTTTGTAATAGACACAACAAATCCAAAAGGAGCTCAAATCATATTAGATGGGGAAGAAACATGAGGCATCTCACCGCATGGTCTGCAAATCAAATCAAATACAACCAGCCATCAAATCGAATCAAATACAGCCTGATCGAAGAAGATCCCAACAAAAGCAGCAGCAGATCGAAGAAAGGAAGATTGAGTTCCTTGATCGAGAAGACGTGCCGAGCCGAGGCGCCGCTGGCCTGCTGCTGAGAGGCAGCGCTCCTTGCGGTTCCTGCCTCTAAGGAAGAAGGGCGAGAGGGCGGCGTGGAAGGAGAGGAGGAGACGCGAGGCCCGGCGCTGGAGAAGAAAGGGCGCGAGGTTCTCGGGCAGAGAGCAGATGGGCGGTGGCGACGGAAGCTGCGGTGCGGGGAGCGGAGGATAAAGTGGATAAGAAATCCAATCTGAGCTCCTCAAAAAAAAAAAAAAAAAAATTCCAATCTGATCCGCTAAGTTTGAAAAAACGACCTACATTGCCTTCTCCCGACAACAACATATATTGTGACGGAAAAAATAAATTATTTGAGAAATAGATAAGAGTATTATTTATAGATTTTTTGTTTGTTTTTATGATGAAGCTGTTTGAACAAACGTTTTTGATTCATTGCAATTAAATTGTGGGGAAGTAAAAAAAACTTTCTAATGACAGTCTTGGTGCAAAGCAAATGCGTCCCACAGGTACTAGACAATAATTATAAATTTCTTTAAAAAGATCAAATATAAATAAATATATGAACCATTTCCATCATTGTTTTTGATAAAAAAATTTTTCTCTCCCGTTACAATGCACAGGCATATTTGCTAGCCTACTAATAAAGTGAAGAAATTTCCGTTGTCTCCACTTCCTTTCGTCCAGCCTTCGTTTGCCGTCCGCACATACCTATTTGTTTTGGAGAGCTATATCTGCTTCCGTATTTGTCATATGTCTCAGTTTACTGCATGTACCCAATACTGTCTCACGGTATAAAGTGAGAAAAATTTCAGTACCACCTTTTTTTCACCTCTTTTTCTGCGCGGACCCTTTTCTGCCAGGACTTTTCTGCCGGCCCATCGCACGTAATTTTTTTCCTGTGGTCCGCTATGTATTCCCATCCAGTACTGTTCCCATTGGACAAAAACTTCCTTTCCTTCCGTATAAAAGACGTTGTGCCCGGCCGTGCCCCCTCCCAATTCGTTTTATTTTTCTATTCCCTAATTCTCTTTTTCCTGTTAGTTCCGTAACTTTCTTGTTTCATATTTTTTTCTCACACGTTTCTAGAATAATCAAATAACAAATATTTTATATGGATATTTGAACACTTTATTCTTCTTAGTCCTTTCCCCAATTCCCTTTTGTTTTTTACTCTTTCTCTTTTTCATTGTTAGTTCCGTGACTTTTTGTGTCTTCTTTTCTTCCCTCCCATTTCTTTTATAAATAGAATAAACAAATAATAAATGTGGTTCTATGGTTATTTGAACTCTTTTATTGCTATGTTTGCTATTTTCTACAACTAGCAAAACATGCCCGTGCGTTAATCGGATAAAACTTTATTTATTTTGTCACCTATTTTTTCTTTCTACTGTCCAAAGTCCCTTTGGTAGCATAAAGAGTCCATGGGTCGATGATGATGTGCGCCTCCTCCTCCTCCCTAACCAAGGCCAAATGCGTCGCCGATGCATATGTCGTGTTAGGTTCCAACAGAAGATCCCAAAGCGACCGCACACCTGAATTCGAGACAACAAATCCTACACGTTTTCATCGGTGACTATAATTGTCTAATTGTCTTAAACTTACGAGCCATACTCATGTGAATTGGATAGCGTATGTCAAACTATGTAGTCGATTACAAAGTGCATTTGAGCGATGATGCAAGATATAAATCCTGTTGCGACCCACAATGAGTACAAAGTATATGAGTATCACGTGTCCAACTATGACATAGAATAGAATAGCATGACTAAATGAAAGGCATGATGTGATCATTATTCTCTATGCTATAAATTATTTAGGACCATTTCGGGACATTTGTTTGGGACAATTAATTTTGCTTTTGCTACAAAAGAATCAATGTATCGACATGCTTTTGACATGAGAACATGGCGATAACTTACTAAATTACACATATTTCCTCGATTGCAACGCGCACGGGCATGTATTTTCTAGTACCTAATATTTCACTCCTAAAACATTAAAATTTGGTCAATTTTTTCGCTTTTTTATCCGCGCAAAAGTCATCGCCGCCCGCCGCCGCGTGTTCCTCGTTCCATCGCCGTGCCCTAGCGCCCCTGCAGTCCCGGATGACGAGATGTTCACCTTCTTCATTACGGTCGCCCTAGCGACACATTTAAAGAAGCAAGCAAGCAAGAGATGAGCAATGAAAGGTACGCGACGCGTAATGCGTGTCGGCTTTGAGCATGACGACGATGGCGGCGGGAGTCGATGGCGGCATGTTGGATGGGCGTGAAGTTCTTGGCGTTCATCGGTCGCGCAAATGCGGCCGTGGCCGCCATCCGAACTGTAGATCGCCTCCACATACTCGCATCACGTTCACGGGGATGGCAACAACTTGGCGGAGCGCGACCCTCCTGCTTCCCTTTGCCCCGTGGCGGCGATCTCCACCACCTACGTGGCGTCATTGTCGTGGCGCCGCAGCAGATGGTGCTGCCGAGCTCACCTTCATCTTGAAGAGCCTTGCCGCTATGGGAGGTGCGAAGGAAAGAAGGGACCATGGAGGATCGGAGAGGGTGCGAAAAGACTTCGGCCTCGCCGCAGACCGGGCGCGTTTCGGCGATAAGCACCCAACGGGAGAGACGGACTTCATGAGTATTTTTATGCACATGATCCCGTATCCGTGATGGCACCGGCCGACACGTAATATTTTCTTTTCCTTTTATTCTAAGGAAGGCAACCATGTGTATACGCAAGGAAATTAAGGAGATCAGATCGAATTGAGACACGTAAGGAGATTATTTGTTTGGCTCGGTCAAGGAAAAGAAAGGTGTATTCGTAATGCTCGGTCAAGGAAAATAAAAGGTGTATTCGTGCCGAACTCTTGATGCGGACAGGAAAAGGGTGAAAAAAATTTAGTACTGAAATTTTCTCTCTTTATTAGTAGGTATAGATATGCGTTGATTTCTGGATGGTGTTACCTGCGGAGCCATCAGCCAGAGAAACTATCGGTTGTTATTTGTGAAGCTGTTTTGCTTTGTGACCAGATCTCCGTATGTGGTTGGAAATGGGAGTTTGATATCCATCTTCCATATGTTTGTAATAGGTAGAAGTCTTGTGATCTTAGTATTATTCTACCGAAAACCTTCCATAATTTGGTTTCCTTGAACATGAACATGAACATGAATGGTATATCATGTATGTGTTACCTATTCTATGGTCCTTCTGTTTCATCAGATCTGTAAACATTTTTCATGATGTTTTGCCTAAACTACACTAAGACATGAACGAATTATATGCGACCATTTTTTAGGATAAGTTGACTTCTTACCTACCCCTATAAATACACCCCGATTGACCCATCTGACTTACCATCTTCAACGAATTGTAAACCACACTTCATGCGAGATATCATTAAGGACTAGACAACACTGTTTTAGGACATGCTATTGGTCTTAGCTATAAGAATCAGAAACAGAATTTCACTATAAAATAAGCGAATTTGTACTGTGGACCAGAGATGGTTTACAATGTTGTGATATTCTACAATTTTAATCACTGAACATATTTTTCTAGGCGGGAATGCTATATTCTATACACACATAAATTGTTCTCGGTCTCTCACCTTGGGCCTGACACAACTGAGGCTAGAGGTGGAGCTGACAAATCCACAATTCCAGGAGCACCAAAGCTGGCTAGATTTGTCACGACAAAGTTGTGATCTATGTCAGTTTTCGCACTCATAGTGCCTTCCAAGACTTTTACGACCTCAGACATTTTAGGCCTTCGTTTGTAATCAATCTGCAAACACCACATTGCAAGCTTTATCATGTGAATTGCTTCTTGCTTGTGTGCCTGACTGTCACTACTACTGCACATATCAATCAAATCAGCCAACCGGTCACTCTTCGACTTCTCTTCCAGTAATGTAATAAGATGAAAGCTCTTGTCTGACCGACAAGTGTCCAGGTTCTTCATTCCACTGATGATCTCCATTACCACTACACCAAAGCTATATACATCAGCCATTTCGTGATGTGCGATGTCAACCATTCAGCGCTAAATATCCCGGCGTGCCCCTCATTCCTGTAACCACTTGGCTCTTGTCCCTGTCTATGAGTTTGCACAGTCCAAAATCGGAGAGTTTAGCGTCGAAGTTGTCATCTAAGAGGATGTTACGTGGTTTCACATCCAAGTGAGCAACTCTCTTCATGCACTCCTCGTGAAGATAACAAAGGCCCTTAGCTATATGAGCAATAATCTTGCATCGTGTTTTGCCAATCCAGCAGTAGCGTCTTCGCCATTTCGGTGCCGCGGTGAAATATCCACTGGTCCAGGGATCCTTTGGGCATGTACTCATAAACCAAGAGCACGTGGGATTTCTCTGCCGCGAAACCCGATTACCCTCACCAGATTGATATGGTGAATGCTACCGATGGTGCGAACCTCTGCGGGGAATTCCCTCTTTCCCCGACCAGCTCTATCCAACCGCTTCACCACAATTACTTCCTCACCTAGACGTCCTTTGAAAGCAGACCCAAATCCCCCTTCCCCGAGCTTCTCTCTCGAACCGATCGGTTGCTTCTTGTAGCTGCTCAAATGTGAACCTTCGGAAGGCATCCCCGGTAGCCTCCCAAACTCAGCTGCTTCCTCCTCTTGCTGCATCTCTTGGCGCCGCTGCAATCGCCGCGTCACGCATCAAGATGAGCAGGATGAAGGATGTGACAAAAAAGAACCCGCCTAGAGATCCACCTAGAACAAAACCAAATATCGTCCTTTTCGTGGATTTTGGGGAGGATGTGATGCTACTTGTTCCATTTGCAATAGGTGGAGATAAAGATATAAGATCAACGGGCGGGCATAAAATGATCGATAGTTTGTTCTCGAAGGACAAGTATACATGATCGGACCTTGATCCAGTGGGAGTAGCCTGGCGTCGGGGCACATCCGCCATAGAACACCGTGTTACTGTTTACCGTCTTTGCCGTTCTGCGGACTTCGCAGCGCGCCGCGGCAACCCCGGGCACCTTGAGCTCATTGGGGCACGCGGTGATGATGTCAATGGGCAGCGCCCACCCATGCTGCACCACGGCGAAGGCGATCTCTTGGGCGGCACCGGCAGGAAGTCCATGGGCACATTGAAGCCATAGATGAGGTTCATGTCGAAGAAATCCGTGTTGTTGAAGCCACCAGCTGAATACGGTGACGTGGCGGGCCTCGCGGCGCTGCTGCTCTGCATTCCGACACCCGCCCAGCGGTCACCCGTCTGGCGGACATGTTGCCGTGGCCGCCGATGAACAACGGTGCTTGGCCCCCACACGGTCGCTTTTCGGTGTTGCCGGGAACTTGGAGCACCCAGGACATCCACGGGTCCAGCTGCATGCCGCCGCCGCCCACGGTGTGGCGGCCCGGCCACGGTGTAGGAGCATCGGTTGGTGATGTTGATGGTGGTGGTATGGTTTGCTGCTGGCCTCGGCGATGAGGGAGGGAAGAACAACAGCAGGAAGTGGTTAGTCCAGGTGCTACTACCCGCTTCCATTAGTGTGTCTGGCTGAGTGTTCATTCCTTCTGATCCAATCTTTCAGAAGTACAAGAATAGATCTGTTTTTTGGCACATGCGTTTCCAACGGGTTAATGCTTGGAATACAGCTCTTCTAGCATTTGCGTGTTGGACGGGACAGCTGACCACTGACTATGGACTAATAAATACTACTGCCATGCTGGTTAAGGTAGACTGAACACAAGGTTCCCAGAGAGCCAGGAGACTGTCACTTTCTTAACCCTTGAGATAGTATCTCAACGAAAAAAGCTTCCATTTTCTTTTTGTTCCATGCAAGCTTCATAGTAAACTTTTTAAACTAGTATATTACCGATGCTAACGCATAGCGATAGCATTTTAGATGATGCAAACTAACAACAAAACATGGTATATAATAAAGTAGATTGAAGATTCATAGGAAAAGAAGCGATACAAACTTATAGAGTTATTATATTATTTAATCCATAATCCAAAAAGATCAAAACTTTATATAATTGAATACAACGAGGAATAACTTAATCTATACCCTGGTGCTGAGACGGAACGGCTGCTGTGTTGCCACCCTTGTCACCTTCCTGCTGCAGCTCCTGGATATATAGTTGTGGCTAATTCGCTACGTTAATTACTTTTTAAAAAAAAATAACGGGGGAGAGAGTCCCCCGCCTGATTTCTTTGATTATGCTGATAATTACATGATACAATTCATTAAAAGGTTTACATTGCGCTAAGCAAAACAGAACACCAAGCATTGGCAATTGCCTTCTCCTTCTTTGGTAAGCGAGACTTCCATAGGTTTGCTTCGGTTTTGCAGGCCATAATTACTGCCCCCTGTATTGTGGTCTGATCATCCCTGAACATGATGTTATTCCATATGTTTGCTTCGGTTTTTCCTTGTCCTTCTTTTTTTATGCATATCTAGAGATGGATGTGAATGCTGATACAGTAGAAAACATATGGATTGTTTAGGCGTGTAGATGCTTGCTTTAGTATAGTATTGCAGGAAGCATAACTTGATGCCTTCGCCACAGGTTGAAATTCAGATGAATCGCATGCACCTCGGCACCAATAGTTTATTTAGTTTAGACTTTAGAGCCATCCTTGCTGGCTGTTACATATATACTAGTACAAGAATATAAGTAGAACATACATGGCTATATAGTTTTTAACAGATAAATAATACTACCAGCAGTCCTGTTGTTTCAAATTAGAAAGGGGATGAGGTTAACCAACTGTCGATCAAGCCCCAGTGCCCATGTTCTTTCCCAGTGGCATGCCCCAGAATTTTAACTTTTCAACGGTATTCGTTGGTATTCATTGAATTTGACCAAAATTAACAAAGAATCTATGAAGAGTCTGCAGAACAGACAGAGTAAGTTATCCATTCCAACATTCTTCTACTTGGCATCATGGAATTCTTCGATTTCACATTGTAATCAAAACCAAGGTACACTATATATATATTTTTCATGAACAACAAGATGATACACCTAGAGTCCTGATTCCTGAATCATTACAAAATCACATGACAACACAACGTTACGACATAACCTACACACCTAGTGGATGGTAATACATATTAAAATTGGCCATAACTGCTGAGGGCACAAGCATTATTGAAGCAAAGCAGGACATGGCCGGTATCTTGCCAGTCATCCATGGAACAGATGAGGTGGTAATATGGTGTTAGTGTTGTTGAGCACGACCTCCGACAAATGGGCAATTTTTTATTCATCCAGATCACTGATGAGCATTCATGGCTGAGCGCACTAGGACAAGCGTTAGGAGCAAGCTGCTCACCACACTAAGCGCTGCCATCCCCAAATCGATCACAGTCATCGTTCCCCTTTCTGCTTCGAATGCCATAAAGGCATTGCTATTGTCCCTCCAGCCTTGTCGTGTTGTAGCTCGCACCATCTCTTTGCTTGTTTTCAGCACACAGAAGTGTGCACTGCCATGTTTAGACTTCCAAGACATCCGATACATTGTCGCCTCAGCATTATGGTGAAGATATTCTACAGCCTCGGGCAGCACAAGACTGTCAAGTTGGTGTGGATGAACATTTGCATCTAATAATTGCTCAATTGCTTCTACTGCAGAGCTCTCAGCTTCAGTAGCAAACTCGATGTCTTCCAAAGGGTGATGCGGCATGAAGAGAACTCCCAGCTTCAAAAGCGAAACATCCTCTTGGAAAGATGACATACTGTCACATGTCATCTTTGAGCCCTGCAATTCCCGATACTCAGACAGTAAAATATGACGCTGCAAAAACACTCCAATGACTTGTTCTGGGAATCCTGATAGCTCCAGTGCATTTGTGCTGCTGCTGCTGCTGCTACAAGCTCCAGATATGTTATGGAGCTCATGCTGTTTGCAGCAGAATGGATCTTGACGGAACCATCTGTTAAATATGCTCCAAATTCAATGGTTGAGAGAGATGATGTTGCATGCACCATTGATGTGAGCCGTGCGCCATGCGTGGTCTTCGCAAGACACTACTTGCGAACATCCATGGAGCATTTTGGTGGTCTGCATGCTAGCTCAACTAAGAATTGTCCTATGCTTAGAAAGGTTTCACGAGAGATAATTTATCTTGTAGCCGCCGCATGGCATTGTAAACCGAACACTCGAGAATAGTGAAGAGTTTTTCTTTGGCGCCCGTGTTTTTTTCTCTCCCACATTGGGAGGGTTTTCCACGTTAAAATTCTTATGTCCCTTGTGTGCGTGTGTTTGATCGTGTTCTCTTCGTCGTTCTTTTGCCTTACGATCATAACAAGTGGTATCGGAGCTGAAGGTCGGAAAAAACACGCGGAAAACATCTCCGGGTCACATGTTGACGGGGAGCCCGTGTCTCTAAAGGGTCACGAAAGGCCTTGTGGACTGGAGAATTAAAACTCGGGGCCTGTAAAAAATTTTACGGGGAGATTGTTGGGTTTAGTCCCACATCGGTAATCGATGGAGGGGGAGCACAACATATAGAATGGGGCAGTCCTCACCTATAAAGCTAGTCTTTTGGGTTGAGTTAGGCCCAAGCCTTTATATGTGTTGCTCCGTTGGACCTGGGTGCTAGGCCCGTTTTACTCGTGACAAAACGAGCTAGGCCGTTTTTCCGCGCCACTTATAACAAGTGGTATCGAGCACTTTACATGGTTACATTGATATCGCCGCCATTTGTTTCTATCATTGAACCTAGTAAAACTAACCTTTGGCATAAACGTTTGGGGCATATGAGTCGACTTGGCATGACGTAATTGATAAAGAGAAACTTGTTGAAGGGGCTGCACTTCGAGTAACATGAAGTTTTGTGAGCATTGTATTTTTGGGAAGCACAAGAGGATAAAATTCAACACCTCGGTTCATACCACTAAAGGTATTCTTGATTATGTTCATCTTGATTTATGAGGTCCTTCTCGTAAGCCCTCACTTGGTGGTGCTCGTTACATGCTTACTATTATTGATGATTACTCTAGAAAAGTTTGGCCTTTATTTCGAAAAAAATAAAGATGATACCTTTCTTTGCTTTTAAAGATTGGAAAGTTATGATTGAGAAGCAAACCGAAAAGAAGGTGAAATTGCTTAAGATCGATAATGGTGGAGAGTTTTATTCGTATGCCTTTAATGATTATTGCGGCGAAGGAAGGCATTGTCCGGTCATCACACCATTCCGCACACTCCTGGCCGAACGGTGTGGTTGAGCGCATGAACGTAACCATCATTTCAAGGCGCGGTGTATCCGCCCGATGCACGCATGAGCAAGCGTTTTTGGGCAGAGGTAGCCAACACCGCATGTTATTTGATCAACAGTCACCTTCTATTCCGCTTAATAAGAAAAACTCCCGTTGAGGTATGGTCCGCACACCTGGCGATTATTCACGGTTTGAAAGTATTTGGTTGCACCGCTTATGCACATGTTGATAATGGAAAATTAGAGCCTAGAGCTATTAAGTGTCTTTTTTCTTGGTTATGGTTCCGAGTCAAGGGATATAAATTGTGGAATCGTAAAGGGGAAAGACTTTCAAGAGCGTGAGCGTTGTTTTCAATGAATCTGTGATGTTTGCGGCAGTTTGTCCTCGGATGTTTGTGATAGTTCGGTGAGGAACAGAAGATACCGGTGTGCATGTGGAGCTTTTGGATGATCGGTCAAAAAGCAAGCGGTGGAGCCTATTGCCGTCGAGAAATTGATGCCGATGATTATGTGGCTCATGATGGTGTTGAAGAAAACTCACCTCCTACTTTGCGGCTAGAGGAGGAATTACCTATTGGCCAACGCAGGTCAAAGAGGAATTGTGGACCTCGTCCACGTCTTATTGAAGAGTGTAATTTAACCCATTTATACATGTGCATCGGGCCGTGCGCGTCAGCCCTGGCCGCGGCGTGCGCGCCGCGGCCGCGGTCTTCTTGGCGGATCTGCATCGGGCGCCGTCGCCGGCCGTCGCGTGCTCGGGCGTGCCGTCGTGCTGAGGCAACGCAACGGCCCACGGCACGCCCGCGGCCGTAGAAATTCGTGCGCCGTGCCACCCGGTGAGCACGGGGCGTTCACCGGGCGGGCGCCCATGGCCCGAAATACCAAAAACATCACAAAGCAACCAGATTTTCCGTAACGTAATCAAATTTCACATCAAAACATGATCAAAACATGATAAACTTCACACTTAAGTGACTTAACGTAATCAAAACATGATAAACAGAATGAAAATGAGACAAGACAAGTGTTTCAAAAACAAATTTTGAGTTGGAGTGCAATCTTCGCCTCATTAAAAACCTTTCTAGGTAAACCCACCCTTGTGGGAGAAACCCTAAAAAAGAAAAAAGAGTACAGCCCAGCTCAAAATTTATTCAAATTTCAAGTTTCAAAGTTCAAAGCGTCAAGTGTCAATCATCTAGCCCTATTACAATAGCCATCACGGTGGCAACATCCAAAGAAAACTCAAAGATTGCATTCACATCACATGAGGTTCAACATCCAACTATCTAAGAACCGATCACCGAAAGCACCGACCAAAATCACCATTCACCAATCACCAAAGAAAAGTCCCCGCAATATGACTTGATCGGTTGACAATTTACGGTCTATGAGACTATGAATGAACTAAAGCAAATGAATCATGAACCGTTACCTCCAATATGCTCTTCTTCTTCTTCTTCGTTCTTCTAGCCACCAACAACTTGGTTGGTGCGATCTTGCGTGCATTTGCCGCTTCTTGGCCAACATCATCAATCCACATATTATCAAACTTAGCCACCGGTCGAAGTCCTCCAGCGGTGTCTTTGTTCTCTCCTTGCTCGGCTCCCAATCCTTGATGCATGTGAGCATCTCAACATGCTCAGCAACAAAGCGCCGCCGCCGGTCTTCGAGTATCCTACCGCCAAGCTGAAACAAGACTCAGGAAACAAAGTAGATGATGCAGAAGCAGGACATAATATCTTTGGCCAAAATAGACAAGACGGGATAGGTTTGCTTGTGGTCACGCCACCATAGCAAGATATCAAAGTTTTCGTGAAAGACAAATCACATCCTTTGTCTAAGTAAGTCCGGAGCTCACTAATAACAGTTGCGAGAAGATGAGTCAGTGTAATTGAAATTACCAAAGAGCCTTCCCCATGACTATTTTCTCTTACCGGGGAGGATATATGAACATGCATGGGCCTAGTAGACCTTTGTTCCACTAAATTTGTCAACATACTTACCAAAGTCCTAGTCAATTCATCTTTCACATCACCATAGTAGACATTGTAATTAACTCCTAAGGCCTTACCAAGAAGATCAAGTAATGAATACAAGGCAGGCAACTTACCTCTAGGATCAAGAACTAAAAGCAAAACAAAACAAAGCATTGGTGGTTTTTCCCAAAGTACTTAAGTAGTTTAAGCTTCATAGGTGATGCAATGCTTCTAAAGTTATTATCGACTCGGCTTGTTTCAAAAGCTCAAAGAATGTCAAGAATACTATGCGAGAACCAATGGAGAAGTAGGGTAGTAAACACCGGATAGAAGAACAAGTGCACTCATAAAAAGTTCCAGGAAACTCATTATACGTTCAAACAATATGCCAATGCAAAGGAGTCAAAAGCACCTTTTCATAGTTTGAATTAATGAACACGAGAAAAAAACTTCCTTATACACATATTGCCCCTGTATTTTCATCTTTAGTCAAGCAAAGACTTAAGCATCAAATAAGTAGAGTTCCATCTAACATCCATGTCCAGCCCAAACTTTCTAGGTCTAACACCCTTAGCAATACAATAGTTTTTGAACAATGCAATTCTCGATTAGAAGCATTTAAAAAGCTTATTGCAGTTCTAAAATCCTCAAGATAAGACTTAATCCTTTTCAAACCGGACTTAACAATCAAATTTATAACATGGCAAACACACCGATGCACAAGCAAGTACCTAACTTTGTTAGGATCATCACGCAGTAGGTGCGGGGATAGGAACCCGGATAGCCAAAGAATGTAGGAGCAAGAGTTTCAAAAGCCTTAGAATTAGAAGATGCATTATCTAAAGTCACAAAGAAACACTTTTTATTCATCAAATTGAACTCCTCAACCACATTACAAATGCTATCGGCAATATTGGCACCCAGTATGTCTTTGCCTCAATAAGCCTCAAACCAATAATCTTTTTTGCGGTTCCCAATCAGCATTGACATAATGAGCAACAAATGTAAATGTAATCCTCCTTACAATTACCGGACCAAATATCGGATGTCAAAGAGAGAACATGTATCGGGCAACAAAGACTTAACAATCACACTACGTTCTTTGCTCAAAAGCTTAGCCATGTCTCTAGTGGTGGTGGTCCTAGAAACACCCTCAAACAAAGGATTATGTGCACGCTTAATGTAATCTTCCCAGGCTTGGGTGGCACCAACCCCTAATGGCGGGTCAAGTCTAGCAATCAAAATGCACAATTCCATGCGAGCAACCATAGGATCATAAACCCAGTTTTTTTCAAACCATCGAGGATTCAAAGCAAGTTTAGCCTGGGTCTTAGTAGCATGATCACATTTAGCGAGCGAGGATCTCATATGCCTAATCAAATGCCCGGTGCCGGCCGGCGGATCTAGCGAGTACTTACGCCTACAATGCATACAGATGGCGGCTACACGGACCTTGTTTGCATCCTTAATCTCATGAAACCAAGTCCAGCATATAGACTTCTTACCTCCCCTCCGACTTTGAGTGTCACAGGAGGGATCGTCATCGTCGTCGACATCGATGGGCTCTGGCGTGCTCCAACAAGAGCATCACCGGCGTCGATGCGAACAAGGCGGCGGCGTCCTCGGCCAAGTTGTCGTCGTTTCGGCCGCGGCTTCAAGCTCGTCGTTGGTGTTGGGCGCCAGGTCCTCGCCGTCGGCGGCGAAAGCCCCTGCGTTCTTGTGGCCGGCACCGCGGCAACACGGACGGCGAAGCGGCGCCCGGCAGATCCGGACGGGACGGGACGAAGCTAGACCGAGGCCGGACAAGACCTCCAAAGACCCCTCAACGGTCGCGGCTAGTGGCCTGGCCATGTCAACTCAGAGGAGGATGACTCGGCGTCGAAACCACCAAGCTCAACTGCGCAGAAAGAGACAAGAGAGGAAAAGATTAGACAAACGACAAGCGGCGGCGGATCAAGCACGAGCCACGGAGAGAGAGAAAAGAGGAGGACCAGAGAGGCGAGAGGCGGGGGAGTTACCCGCACACCGGAGCACGGTGCCGAAGCCAAGATGGCAAGATCCGTGAGAGGCGTATAGGCGGAGAGGGGAGAGGAGCACCGAGAGAGGCAAAAGATTAGACAAACAACGGCGAGCGGGCGGCGGATCGAGCAAGAAAACATCGAACTCACATGATGTCCGGAGGAGAATAGGAGATGAGAGGAGAGGGGAAAAAAAGAAAATGAAATCGAGCTCGATCCGGGATGCCGAAGGCGTGTGTCGACGGACGCCGGAGACTTGGAGGCGAAGCTGCGGCGGCGACGCCGTCGGAGCGAGAAGGCGTCGGAGGCGACTCGGCGGCAGAGGGGAGAGAGAGAGGGGCGAGATCCAAAGAGCGAGATCCAGAGAGCGAGAGAGAGCGGCGCGGGGTGGGTGGGGGTGGGGATTGGGGGGAATGGATTAGGGTTTGGGGAGGCGCCGCACCGGCTTATATATGGGGTCGGGAGGCGGGCCGGCTGGGCCGTTTTTCCACCGGGACAGCATCGGGCCGCCTGTTTTTCGGACGTGCCGCTGTTCGGGGAGCGGCCGGGCCCGACACGCCCCACCGGCCGGGCCGGCACGGCACGGTGTGCCGGGCCGTGCGTCTGGCTCGCCAAAACGCCTGGCCCGCGGGCGGGGCCGACGGGCTCGGGCTGCATGCCCATGTATAAACCCATTATGCTTTGAGTTGTCTTTGAACAGTGGAGAGTACACATGAGCCGACTACATATGTTGAAGCTATTGGTTGTGGTGATCGTGAGAAGTGGGTTTCAGCTATGCATGAGGAGATGCAGTCTCTGGAGAAGAATTGCACTTGGGATGTTGTTCCATTGCCTAAGAAGAAGAAGACACGATCATTTGCAAGTGGATCTTCAAGAAAGAAAGGAGGGTTTATCTCCAAGTGAGCCTCCAAAGTATAAGGCAAGGTTAGTAGCAAAAGGCTACTGATCAAATTCCTGGTGTTGATTATAATGATGTGTTCTCTCCAGTTGTCAAGCATAGCACCATTCATACTTTCTTTAGTATTGTTGCTTCACATGATCTTGAGCTTGAGCAGTTAGATGTGAAGACTGCATTTTTGCATGGAGAACTTGAGGAGGACATTTACATGGACCAGCCTGAAGGGTTCATAGTGCCGGCAAGGAGAATTTTGTTTGCAAGTTGAAGAAATCCTTGTATGGTTTTGAAGCAGTCCCCTCGACTGGTGGAACAAGAGGTTTGATTCATTTATGTTGTCGCACGGTTTTAAGAGATCAAAATATGATAGCTGTGTTTACATTAAGCATGTGAATGGATCACCTATATACTTGCTTATTTATGTTGATGACATGCTGATTCTTTGCCAAGAGTAAAGTCGAAATTGCTAAATTAAAGAAATTGTTGAGTAGTGAATTTGACATGAAGGATCTTGGTCTTTGCTAAGAAAATTCTAGGCATGGAAATTACTAGAGACAGAAAAATCTGGTGTGCTATATCTTAGTCAAGAGAATTATATTGAGAAAATTCTTCAGCGTTTCAACATGAATAATGCTAAGCCTGTCGGTACTCTATTGCACCTCACTTTAAATTATCATTTTTGCTTTCGGTGTGCTAGTACGGATCGAGGATATTGAGTACATGTCAAGGGTTCCTTATTCTAGTCTTTGTTGGTTCTTTGATGTGCGCCATGGTACGTTCTCGTCCGGATTTATCTTATGCTATGAGTTTGGTTAGTAGATATATGACTAATCTGGTAAAGAACATTGGAGTTTCAGGTACCTCGAGAGGCTTTGCAGATTCTTGTGCGAAGTTTGGCGTAACCGAGAAGGGACTTATTGGTTATGTGGATTTGATTTTCTTTGCTGATGTTGATGAGGCGAAGGTCACTCACAGGTTATGTGTTCTTTGTTGGTAGTTGTCTTTGTGAGCTAGAAGGCTACTTTTGATCTGTTGTGGCTTTGTCTACCACTGAAGCGAGTACATGGCTGTTTACGAAGCGTGCAAGGAATTAATTTGGCTGAAAGGTTTGTATTTGAGCTGTGTGGAGTTGATTCTTGCATTAATTTATTTTGTGACAGTCAAAGTGCCATTTATCTTACCAAAGATCAGATGTTCCATGAGAGGACTAAACATATTGACATCAAGTACCATTTTGTCCGTGATGTGATCGAAGATGGTAATTTAAAGGTATGCAAGATTAGTACTCATGATAATCCTGGCGATATGATGACTAAACCTGTTCCTGTTGCTAAGTTTGAGCTGTGCTCAAGCTTAGTTGGTTTAGTGGATTAGCCCAAGAGGCTATTTGGCGCCAGAAATATTTTTCTTTGTTCAAGATGAAGGTGTTTTTGATTTATCTTTGCAAGATGAATTTGTCTTAAGGTGGAGTTTGTTGAATATGCTCCAAATTCAATGGTTGAGAGAGATGATGTTGCATGCACCATTGATGTGAGCCGCGGCGCCATGCGTGGTCGCGCAGCACACTACTTGCGAACATCCATGGAGCATTTTGGTGGTCTGCATGTTAGCTCAACTAAGAATAGTCCTATGCTTATAAAGGTTTCACGAGAGATAATTTATCTTGTAAGCTGCCACCAGACACTCCAGAATAGTGAAGAGTTTTTCTTTGGGGCGCCCGTGGTTTTTCTCTCCCACATTGGGAGGGTTTTCCACGTTAAAATTCTTGTGTCCCTTGTGTGCGTGTGTTTGATCGTGTTCTCTTCGTCGTTCTTCGCCTTTACGATCACAACACCATCGAGTCAAAGTGTCATGGCCTTGGTTCCAGTGTTCCATGTCACCTGGTTCATTGTATGTAGGCGACCACTTAAAATCCTGCGTAGGAAGCTGAGTGAGCTCTCCGATGACTACCTCGCTCATAGAGTTGAAGTGAGGTGTGAGTAGCTGCAAACACTTGACAGTAATCCCAATGACGTCTGTACTCTGGGAAAGACGCAGCATGAGCCACAGGCGAAAAATTCTGCTTGGGTGTCTCATGGTCTTCACGGATGAATGGCATTGCCTCCAGCCCGCGCTCCTCAAAACTCATAGGCCGTATGCTGAAACATTTGAGCTTACTTCCCTGGTTTCGTAACATTCGATAATGTGCATATTTGCCTGCAAAGAGATGACGGACAAGGGGACCAAGGAAAATGTATGGTCGCGGTGCTCCACTTAACTGCGCCAGTCTGAGAAAATCATCAGCACCATTTGCTAGCCTCTCAAATCTTCGAACGACAGCCTTGCTTGATAGTTCACCATCGTTTTGGTGATTGACAAAGAGGATAATAATGATTTGGTACTGTGTGCTACACGTCTGGGAAAGGAGGACTGTCTGAGTTTATCTTTGGCCTCTTTGTCTTCAAGATATCGCTGCTTGCATCTTCGAAGCTCGTCATCGCACTCCACAGCGACACGCTTCAGCTTCTTTCTCCAGTGCAGCAGTGGCACGTCAGTGATCTGCCACTGGTTGGACGCCTCGATGGTTGCATCAAGTTTGATGCATGCCATTTCCAGCCTCTCTATACTGTCTGCATCTGATCCATCCTTGCGCTTGTTGATGATACCGGAAAATACTCTACCGACTACCTCCCCAACAATGGCAGAACTGGCCATCTCAGCCATTGCAATCTGTCTAACTGTCTTGCTGTCTATATTTGTAAAGCTACCTACTTTCCCTGCTCAAGAAAACAAAAGTAGTATTTAGCATCCATAACAATATTAAGCATGCTAACCCATTTAAAATGAATCTGAATTTAAACTTACACCACTAGAGATGAACAGAACTAGAGGCTCCCCAACAAGACAAAGGAAAATATTTGACCGACTACCTCCCCAACAATGGCAGAACTTGCATCTCAGCCATTTTGATTTGTCTTACTGTCTATTTAAAGCAAACTTCCCCTGCACAAGAAAAGAAAAGGAGTGGCACTGGAGTCGCAGGTATGTAAGATTCAAGATACAAATCTTTTGTCACACTGTACGAGATCTCATCCTAATCCTAACCTTGTCTTACGTATGGACTGACCTAATGATTTGGGAGCATGAGGAGAACAAAGCAAGCTGAAAGATGTACAACAGAATGTACTGTCACGGACTACACCAGGAGCTCTCCATTACCGTTATGAATATTTGAACTGCTTAAGGCTTTTAGTAGTTGGGCCTGTGTGCCGTCGTGTGGGCCGCAAGGCGCGTCTGGGCTTCGACCCATTGTATCGAGTCCATATACATTGCTGTGTGGGTGGTTGGGCGGTCAGCAATGAACAACAACAACCTTCTCCTACTTGTCTTCCTCCTCTTCCCGTGCTTCTGCTTGAGGCGATCAATCGACCTCGCCCGCCGCGCGTGTATGCGCCGGCACAACTCCGGTGACGAGGAGGCGTCACATCTGGTATCGACGCCAGTCCAAGGTCCGCACACACACCGCTCCATCTTCCACCCACTCCATTCCGTCGCTTCTAGCCGCAAAAATTCCCCACTACCTTCCAATCTCCAAATTCACCATCTCCGCCACCGCCGCTCGCCGTCGCGGTAAATCCATACAATCCACAGCACTAGCTCACCTAATCACCACCAACCACCAACCCCGGATCCCTTTCGGGCGCCTAAACCTACCCTAACTACAAGGATGGGTGCGGCGGAGGTCACCTTGTCGACGCTGTCCGACCAACTGAAGTCCATGCTCACCCTGATCGAGAAGGCGGGCGAATCATCCACGTCCCTCACCAAGGAAGTGAAGGATCTCACATCGCGTGTGGAGAGGATGGAGGCACATCTGCGTCGACCTCCACCGAGTGCCCCTACGCGCGAGGAAAGCGGGCGGCCGATGGCCACGGCGTCGATCCAACATCTCGGGGGGTTGGTACATGGGTCCATCAACACCCCACCACCCACGACCAATGGTCAAGTATGTCGCTCAACCTATTCCTGATCTGAATGAACCTTGTGCATACATACATGAACCACAACCAGCAGTACTATCATCCTAGAGAGGTTAGGTTGCCGAAGGCTGTGTTTCCCAAGTTCGATGGATCGAACCCAAAGACTTGGAAGGACAAGTGTGAGAAGTATTTCAATATGTACCAAGTACCCTATCATGTGTGGTCAGAATTTGCCACCATTCATTTCCAAGGGGGTGCAGAGTTGTGGTTGCAAACCTATGAAGCCCAACATCCTATTAGCTCATGGCCTGAATTATGTGTTGCTGTAGAGTCTAAGTTTGGTAGAGACCTCTACATGAACTACATGAATGAACTCTTACGGCTTAGACAGAAAGATGAGGTCCAGGAATATCATGCTAGGTTCCAAGCTGCCATGCATCAGGTCCTAGTGCACAATAGGGGTCTAGATGATACATTTTTTGTTACCAAGTTCATCCAAGGCCTTAAACCAGACATTAGAGCTGCTATTGTTTTGCATAAACCAAGAACAGTTGATGCTGCGTTATCCCTGGCTCTTATGCAGGAAAATGTTCTGGAGACACAATCAAGACCATTTTTCAAGAAGACCAACAGAGACTTCAACAGGTTCCGAACAGGGGTGCTCCAAACCACGAACCACGGTATCATGGGACCAAGTGCCACACAATGCCGATGCAGGCAAACCTAAGTGGGATGACAAACTTTGCTCTTGATCCCGAGAGAAGAGCACGGGGGCTTATGCATGAGGTGTGGTGAAAAGTGGAATAGGCAACACAAGTGTCCTGAAAAAGTGTCCCTGCATGCTCGAGGAGGAGTTACTTAATGTGATCCCACCGTAAGACATTCTGAGGAAACACAAGAGGATAATTCAGAGGATGAAGATCTTTGAAGAAGAGGTGTTCAAGTTATCTAGCTCAGCCGAGAAGGCATCAAAGGCAAGAAAACAATCAAACTTCATGGCCTTGTCAACAATCAAGAGATTCTCATCCTTATTGATTCCGCAGCTCCTGCACCTTCATCAATGAACAAACGGTGCGAGTCTCAAATGTCCAACATCTGTTGCATCACCAATCACGACCATTTGTAGCAAATGGTGCTAAGATCACAAGTGACAGGGAAATTCAGAATTTCACATGGTACACACAGGGACACACTTTTACTATGACAGCCAGAGTTCTTAATATTCCATACTATGATCTGGTCTTAGGCATGGATTGGCTGGAGCTTCAGAGTCCTATGTGGATCCATTGGAAGAGACAGTTGCTTAGATTCAATCATCAAAATGCCAGAATAACTCTGAAAGGGATCAAGGATTCTTTATCAAAATGTGACAAAATCAAAGTTAATAAACTCAAAGGCTTGATCAAGAAAGGAGGCATATCTCATATGATCCATTTTGTGTGTTCGATGAACATGCAGAACCAACACGATGGTACCTGCCCAAGTTCAGTCACTCATTGACAATAACTCCAACTTGTTTGAAACCCCAACCACACTACCTCCTTCCAGAGAGTTTGATCACCACATTCCATTGATACCTGGTGTTAAACCTGTCAACATGAGACCCTATAGATACTCACCCACCCAAAAGGATGAGATTGAAAGGCAGATTACAGAGATGTTGCAGAATGGTATTATTCAGCCCAGTCAGAGTCCATTTTCTTCTCCTGTGATCTTTGGTTAAAAAAGAAAGATGGCTCATGGCGTTTACGACATTGCAGACAGCTCAACAACCACACAGTCAAGAACAAGTACCCATTACCAGTTGTGGATGAGTTGTTAGATGAATTGCATGGGGCATCTTGGTTTACAAAACTCGATATGAGGTCAGGGTACCATCAGATTCGACTGAAGCCTGAAGATGAACCAAAAACAGCATTTAGAACCCATCATGGCCACTGGGAATTCAAAGTCATGCCCTTCGGGCTAACAAATGCTCCTGCATCCTTTCAGGCTCTCATGAACACTATCTTTCAACCCTTATTGAGACAGTGTGTTACGGTCTTTGTTGATGATATCCTGATATATAGCAAGTCACTTGAGGATCATCTTGAGCATCTTCACCAGGTCTTTCAGATATTACATCAGCATCAGCTATATCTGAAACAGTCCAAATGTTCATTTGCTCAAACCTCACTAGAATATCTGGGGCACATCATCAGTTCTCAAGGGGTGGCTACTGATCCAGCCAAAACTGAAGCCATTGCTAATTGGGCTGTACCACAAGATGCTAAACAGCTAAGAAGTTTCTTGGGTTTAGCAGGCTACTACAGGAAATTCATTAAAAACTATGGGGCCATCAGCAGACCACTCGATCTCTTGAAGAAACACAGTCTTTATCATTGGAATTCTGATCACCTTTCAGTTTTGACACCTTAAAAGCTGCCTTAGTCTCTGCTCCGATTCTCGGCTCTACCAGATTTTTCTCGGGGTTTCACTATTGAAACCGATGCTTGCAACATTGGCATTGGAGCTGTTCTGTCTCAGAAAGGTCACCCAATTGCTTATATTAGCAAGGCTTTAGGACTAAAGGCTCAAGCTCTTTCCACTTATGAAAAGGAGTGTCTAGCACTTATCATGGCTGTCAACAAATGGAAACCTTATCTGCAACAGAGGGAATTCACAATCCTTACTGATCACCACAGCTTGATCCATCTGGGTGATCAAAAGTTAATGGAGGGACTACAACATAAGGCATTCATTAAGCTCCTAGGCCTCCAATACAAGATTGTTCACAAAAAGGCTCGAGAAAACAAAGCAGCTAATGCTCTTTCAAGGCAACCTGCAAAAATTGACTGTGCAGCTATTTCATCACCAACACCCAAGTGGTTGGAAACTGTAGTAGAGGGTTATCACAAAGATGAAGAAACCAAGAAGTTACTAGCTGAGTTGGCTATTACTGGTCACAATGCTAAGGGTTTTTCTCTCACAGATGGTTTAATCGGATATAAAGGCGAGAATCTGGTTGGGAAATCATGTGGAGGCTCATCAGGCTATCTTGATTGCACTTCATTCTAGTGGCTTAGGAGGGCACAGTGGTGTGACAGCCACTTATCACAAGATCAAGTCACTATTTGCTTGGCCTAATCTTAAGAAGACTGTGCAAGAGTATGTTGCTGCCTGCCAGGTATGTGCCCAAGCCAAATCTGAGCATTGCAAATTACCAGGCTTACTTCAGCCACTACCTGTTCCACCATCTGCCTGGCACACAGTGACCATGGATTTCATAGAGGGACTTCCTAAATCCAAGAACATGGACACCATCATGGTAGTCATTGACAAGCTGACCAAGTATGCACACTTTATTTGCTTAGCACACCCATTCACTGCAGCATCTGTGGCTAAGGCCTTCCTAGACACTATCTACAAATTACATGGTATGCCAGCCAAGATAGTGTCAGACGAGGGGACAGAATTTTTACTAGTGACTTCTGGGATGAACTGTTCAAGCTCAATGAGGTCACCTTGAACATGAGTTCTTCTTATCACCACGAAAACAGATGGGCAATCAGAAAGACTGAATCAATGCTTAGAAACCTATCTTCGGTGCATCTCTTGTCCCAAGAAATGGGCAGATTGGATATCTTTAGCTGAGTTTTGGTATAACTCTACTTTCCACTCAGCACATGGTATGACACCATTTCAGGCCCTGTATGGTTACCCTCCTCGGCACTTTGGGATTTCTCTTGCTGATGCTTGCCAAGTGTCTGACCTGAAGGATTGGTTGGCTGAACGGCAGACTATGTTTGAACATATCCAACAGAATTTGTCTCGGGCCCAACATCGCATGAAGTCTCAGGCTGATAAGCACGAGGGGTAGAATGTGTCTTTGCAGTGGGTGACTGGGTGTATGTCAAGCTTCAACCCCATATTCAACAATCGGTTCAGCGCAGAGTGAACCGTAAGCTGAGCTACAAGTTCTTTGGACCATATCTGATTGTGCAGAAAGTGGGTGATGTAGCATACAAGTTGCAGCTGCCAGCCACTAGCAAGATCCATCCCGTGATTCATGTTTCCCAGCTCAAGAAAGCTTTACCTCCTCAAGCACAGGTCTCTGACGACGCTGATTTAAACACACTCACAAATCTGTTCAGTCTTGCTCCTACACAGGTTCTGGCGTCCAAGTTGCGGAAGGTGGGTGCGCTTGTTGTCCAGCTGGATTTGGTCCATCGTCTGGACACTCCGCCTCACTGGGCCAGCTGGGAGCCTCATCCTCCACCTCCCAAGGCAAAGTTTCATCCTCGACGTCGTCGTCGAACCACTACTGCATCGCGAGGACGCGCTGCCACTTAAGGGGGAGGGGATGTCACGGACTACACCAGGAGCTCTCCGTTACCGTTATGAATATTTGAACTGCTTAAGGCTTTTAGTAGTTGGGCCTGTGTGCCGTCGTGTGGGCCGCAAGGCGCGTCTAGGCTTCGACCCATTGTATCGAGTCCATATACATTGCTGTGTGGGTGGTTGGGCGGTCAGCAATGAACAACAACAACCTTCTCCTACTTGTCTTCCTCCTCTTCCCGTGCTCTGCTTGAGGCGATCCAATCGACCTCGCTGCCGCGCGTGTACGCCGGCACAACTCCGGTGACGAGGAGCGTCACATGTACTTTCAAGTTGAGTTTTGACTAATTGATTACTTGATTAACTATGGGATTGAGAGCTGTGGTGAAAGATTGAAACTTGAAGCTGTGTTTATGAGTAATAAAATACAAATCTGGAAAAAAAACTCCCATTGGTGAACCAAATTATAGTGGGCGAATTTAGAAAACAAGAACAAGTGATCTGAAGGTGCAGCTTCTTGTTGTTGTTCTGCATCTTGTTGCCTTTGGGGTTCCAGTTCATCTAACTGAGGTGCTGCTTCTTGTTGGTGAGAAGATCTTCTTCTTAATGAAATACGGGTGGGGACATCGTCCCCTCTCAGGTCCTGGTTCTTGTCTCTGCTGTCCCAAATCACCTAACTGAAGTATTGGATGGGCATTAAACGGGTCTTCACCTTCCCTTCCCCTTCCCTTCCCCTTCCCCAATAGATGACTTCTTTTTTTCTTTTGTAAATGGAACTGAAATGGGGAAAGAAAGAAATTGGGGATCAAACTAACCTGTAGCAAGCCAGCAAGGGGCAGCGTTGAGCGCTCCTACATTCTATCTAGAAGCTGGGACGCGGCCGCGGCGGGGGTCGCCGGGAGTCGGGATCTCGTCAGTCGTCTCGCCCGCGCCAAGGACTCGAAAGCACCGCGGCGGCATAAGAGGAGGGCGACAACCGCGCTTGCCGCTGGGTGCTGCTGGCTGAGTGACCGGAGCCTGAAGTTGGAGCAGCGAGCACGCCGTGATGCAGAGCGTCGCAGGGAAGGACCGCCGGAGGCGAAAGAGCCAGGACAACAGAAGATACGATGCGAGTCCGCCGTCACGCGAAGCCTGGAGTCGTCTGTCCTCCCTGCCTCCGTTCCTTTTTTTTCCATTTTGTGGCGCGGCAATTCTAACGGACTACACGCTAACTAAACGCGTGGCACCCATGACTTTGAACGGAAATGCTCTGGTTGCAAATGTTTCATCTTGAGTTTGAAAAGTAAAATCTTGGTGTGTGCATGTATTGCAATGGCTATACAGTTATGTTTCAAGCATTCAATATGTTTCAACCGCATGCTGCATATATTGCACTAGGACGGTAGGCTAACGCCGCGCCCGTATAGAACAACACCAGTATTTGTTTTATGTTTGGGATTTCTGGTTATGAATATATGCCATTAGATATAAAATTGTTTTATGTTTGGGATTTCTGCTTATGAATATATGCCATTAGATATAAAATTGATTTGCCTTACTGGACAGACAAATAGCATTGTCAATCTCCCCTTCCAAACACTTTTAAAGCAGGAACTGCCTGCTTGAATTTTGAATAACACAGCAAAGTGTACTTATAATCTTTCTTAACTTTAAATACAGCAATATTAGAGAAGAAATATGTTTGGAGATGTAAAAAAACTGAAGCATACACTTCTAAACTTTTTTGTTCAACCATTCATTGACAATGACCTTACACATGGTATAAGATTTTTCGAAACCGGACACTTAGCCCGTACTGCATTAAGAAAACGGAATGTGGCAATACATCCTCATGGCGCCTTGCGAGATGCAAGTGAGGTCACGAGGCGGGGCACACTAACAGAAGTCACCGGCTGAACGGTGGAGCTTAGAGGGTTGTGACTAACTAGGTAACTAATTTTGCGACTAATAGAAGTGCGCCCCGCGGGCTATCCCATGCTGAGGGGCGTGGAGGATCGGCGCGAGGCCGGAAGCCTGCCTCCGCCCACAAGTGCGCCTCGTCGGAGATGAGGGCGAGAATCGCCGTGGGTGGTAGATCCCCGTCTCCAATGAAGGTGCGCCTGTTCCTCTCCTTCCATAGCACCCAGGAGATCAGCAGCACTAGGGAGACGAAGGGTCGGCGCAGATCGTGAGGTGCCAGCGCCCGGACCCGGAGCCACCAATCCACAAAACATCTGTCGTCCGCCTACGGCCCGAGGTGGCCGATGGTGAACCTGTCAAGCGTGCCTGCCATACCATTCTGGAGTAGACACGGGAGGCGAGGGGAGATGGTCGATGGTCTCGTCCTCCTGTCATAGGACACAGATGGGCGAAGTCACGTAGTCCATGTCGGTGCCGTCGGTCGGCAGTCCAAGGCCGTCCGTGCGGCGAGCCAAAGGAAGAACTTTACCTTGGGCGGAGCGGGGCGGCCCAAACCTCGGATGCCCCAGCAAGACCTGCCCGGCCGTGGAAGAAAGCCCGGTATGCC
The DNA here is from genome assembly GCA_015847255.1 of Hyparrhenia diplandra. Lineage (NCBI taxonomy): Eukaryota > Viridiplantae > Streptophyta > Magnoliopsida > Poales > Poaceae > Hyparrhenia > Hyparrhenia diplandra. Next base: position 242,885 of record JADLZK010010556.1, read on the forward strand.
GAGGAGGAAGAGTACTGGCCGCTCGAGGTCAACGCCACACCAACCGGTCGGGGTGTCCTCCAAGAGCTGGGCGTCGGCCCGATAGGTCCGTGAGGGGAGAGGAACTCATCAATGGCGTCGCAGTCTGGCGCCCGGCGGCGTCGTGCATCAAGCAGAGTCCACGAGGGCTCGTCGGACGGTGCACCCCCGGGCGGAGCGCTGACCGCCCGAAAGGTGTGGCGCGGTCGCGGATGGGGCTGCCGGCAGCCAAGTGTCGGTCGAAAAGCGCCCGGCGACCGTCGCCTGGCTGGAAAGTGTGGGCGCCTTGAACATTTGCTGCGCGGGGCGTTCGGTTCGCGACGGTAGGGCAACCCAGGGTTGGTCTGGCTGGTCCGCGGCGTTGCCATTCCAGCGTAAACGAAGGCGTACCCCTGTAGCGAGATCCGGCAGCCCAAGGCCACCCGGATCTGGCAGGCGGCACAAACGATGGCCATGCCACCATGCACCTGGCGGCTCCCAATTCAGTGCCGGCCCACGGGAAGGCCGCGTGCGCTTCTCGATCTCATGGACACACCATGCGAGATGATGGCACAGCAGATGGCGACATGCACGTGCATGGCTGATAGAGTGGTCTGGGCGAGCGTCTTCCTTCCCACTTTCGTGAGTAGGTCACCCTTCCAGGTAGGGATGCGCGCGGCCACCCGGTCGACCATGCGCTGCTCGACGTCTCTCCCAAGCCGTGTGACCGAGAGGGGGACTCCTAGGTAGGTGATCGGGAAGTCCTGTCGCCTGCAAGGGAACACGTCCAGAATCGCAGAGATGGCGTCCTCGGAGCACCGGATCGGTGTGATGACGCACTTGTCGAGGTTGGTCGCAAGGCCCGAGGCCCCCGCGAAGAGCTCGAGCAGCTGGCGGATGCACGTGAAGTCTGTGGTCGGGGAGAGAGAATGACAACCAGGTCGCCCGGCGTAGATGGAGGTCCCGCATCTGGCGACACGCTGCGGCGCGGTGATATAGTAGCAACCCTCCCTGGTCCGCCTTGGCAATGAGGGAGTTAAGCACCTCCATGGCGATGATGATGAACAGGAAGGGGGAAAGGGGGTCACCCTGTCGAAGGCCCCTAGCGTGCAGAATCCACCGGCCGGCGGCCGTTGACGAAAGCACCCTGGTGCTAGCCGTGGAGAGCATGGCGGAGATCCAACACATGGTATAAGGTATAAGATCGTTAGCAATCACAACCATACAAAAAATATGACACAAAAATTGTACACCTTTAATAAGAAGGTGCACAGTTCTTTTCTTACAATTGTCGAAAAAAAATCAATGAGCAGATATGGCACTACATCCTTTACTGGCAACTATTCACCATGGTACCAAGTGGTCAGTAGCCTGATAGCTTTGATGTATGCTTTACGGCATGGGAGAGGGCTGATCGGAGGGCTGATCGAAATAAGCATACGACAAAATATGTGATAGAATATATGATTGCTGTAACGCAATGAGGAATTGCGACTGATATCTATATAGCCCAGCAATGGAACTTACTAATACATCACACTACAAATGGTACCTCTATATAAACTTATATAATGATTCTACGGCGTTCTGATAGAAAAATATACATTGTTAGCATTCTTGCATTTCTAGCAAAAAAGGATGAGAACTTACAGCAGTACCTATAGTATTCTTGAACCAGGCATCAAGTTTGGCACAGAATCTGTCATAATTAAATAGTAGCAGCTGCACGCACCTTTTTAGTAGGTGTTGAGTGTATCAATAGCATACTCGACGACAGTGGTAGAATCTAAAGTAAATAAACCACACTATAATTTCAGCTAATCTTTATCTAAACTAACTAAACCATACTATAAGGTCAGTATAAGACCATCTCATCTATTTTTAAGGCATACATTGCTTGCACAAACAACTTCAATTTATAAGTGAACAAATGCAAGATTTATGTAAAGGAAGCAGTAATTGCGTGTAATGAACAGATGAAATGTAAACAACATCATGGAGGAATGCACAAACCACACATTTTATCTAATTTTCTATACATGTCTGCTGGTACAAATAGCTACAATTCATAACTTGGTCATTCAGTAAGTGGTAAAAGTCGTTTCAGTAAGGTCAATTTATTAAGCATAACTCATGGAGAACAAGAAGTGGCTTCATATCAGCATGCTTGCATGGTAGAGCCCTTATGTATATGTAAATGGTGAAAGAAAACACAGCTAGGTGATTGTAGTAAACAAATGAAACAAAAAAAATCAAATTGAAATGAGTAACTAAAACTGGCGAGCGAAACTAAGATGGAATCTTTTTTGTTTTCTCTGGAGTGTTGCAAAGTTTTTCACGGACCTGGCCTTTCGGTTCAGGGTGGGGTGCCATCCTTTTTACCGTAACGAATCAAAACCATCATACCATTAGGTGAAAGACTTTGGACTTATCCCTAAAACTCTAAAAAAAGGACTAAGACGGAACCACTAAATTGCTGCTCTGCTCCCTCTAAAATCCAGATGAAGACTGAACCAAGATAATTAAGGATGTGACCATGATCACCGCTGATATGCAGAGTGGGTTAAACTAAAGGCAATGGTCACATAAGCTTCAGATTTTTTAAATGAACCAAAACAATTAATAAACTAAGACTACAGTAGAGAAAAAAAGACACAAACTTGAGCATTGGTGGGTAGATGCAGAACTTAATTTATTGTAACCAGTGAATCGAAGCATGTGGTCATTTGGAAATTGAGCTGGTGAAGGCACAAAGGGCAGTGGCCATTGGCCAAGGAGATCTCCCAGTCAAACATGTGTAGTGTATCGTACTAATTTGATATCACATTGGCAACGACCCATAACCATGCAGTCTTGAGGAATTTAAACTGTTAAAACTGAAGGTTGGGCACATTAGAAATACAACTGTCAAATATTTAGGCTGTTCAGAGTAAGCAAAAAAAAACTATTTGAGGTGAGGTTAACATTTAGTATCATGTAATTGCAAAGTTAGAAGTAACTTTTAATACATGGTGTGCATTATGTAGATAAATTTGCATGCGACAAAAAGGTGGCAGTATGAACATTATGTATGATAACTGTAATTAGTAAATGGAAAAACACAAGATGGAAGGAGGCACAGTAATACAGTATTACATCATTAATTAAAACATCAGGAATCCTTACCATCAAGCAAATCAAGCAACATACCGAAAATGTAATATCAAATACCTTAACATCAGACCTTGAAAGGTTGATTTGGTCTCAGTCGATTCAATTGCACATTGATTGCACACAATATATTCCAGCTATCTTCCATCTCATCCCTGTAAAAAAGCAATGATGATTAGGTGAACTTTTTGCCGTCTGAACTAAATAGTTCTTGCACCACAACATATTAACATGGATTCTTAAAACTTGGTAAAAATGGTGGGACTATATAAATGAACAAAATTTCCTTTTCCAAAGTGAACTGATGTGAAGATAATATCTTAGGATATAAATGGCAATATTATTGCAGTGAAAATGAACAATGCAATATCTCATTCACTTGCTAAGGTAACAAACTGCGATTAGCTAGTTGGGTAAGAAATTATTTCCTTTTTCGCGATTCACTTGTAGAGAGGGATCCAAATTAAAAAGACAATTGATGTATACATTGCTGAGGCAACACTTAGGATACACGCCATCATGGAAGGGATGATGCTAGTAGGTGAGACTATATTCCCCAGACATACAGATCAAACCAATATAACTACAAAAAGTGTTTATGATTCTATGAAGTACTACTATCGGCATCCAAGCATAAAGAAACTTTAGTCCAAACATAAATGGCAGAAGGACTTAAATTTTAAGAAAACTATTAATCTCACATTCTCATTACCGAAAGAAGAAAAGTGGTGAGTATGACCAGCACGAGGTTCCATTATGAATTAAGATCCTTCACATCTTCATTGGCATATGACTGTAAAGATAAAGTGATTTTTTTTTTACCAAGAAGCAACAATAGGGAATGGTAGAAGTACCATATTTGTGCATATAAAGATGGCATGTGCACATATGAATAAGTATGGAAATGGTACAGCAGTATGAGACAATCGAAGTCAGATTGGTTTGCACCAAACTGAACCATCGTAAGCCAGTGTTTTCTGAAAAAAAATGTATTGGTTCGGTCGTTTAGACGTTGCCGTACCTGTCAGGCCAGTGTTTTCTCGATCTCGACTTTATTATTAGGAGGGTACACGTACCTGTCGTTGTCAGGTCGATGGCGAGATATTCGAGGATGGCAGCGAGGTCTGGCGAGGTATTGGAAGACAATGGGAGCCATAGTTGCCGGCGGAGATGACGATGGCCGCTGCTTGTAATCGGCGCTTGGACCCCAGGCCTATGGGCGCCCAAGCTCCTTGGCCATCACCGCCCCTCTGTCATGATCCGCCGCCTCAGGCACCGGCATGGCAAGGTACCACATCCACGTGCGGCGGCGTTGGGCGAGAGGAAGAGGCAACGAAGATCTACCGTTGCCGCGCGGTGTTTGCGCACTGGACAGGGAGAGAAGGAAGCGGAGGCGCTGACGGCGAGGCATCCGGGCGTGGCATCTACGGGCACTGCGGTCGGGGAGAGGAAGAGGACCAAGAGATGGAGGCGGAGGCGGCGAGACACTCGAGCTACGCGCGCTGCGGGCGGTGGAAAGGAAGAGAGCGGACGGGAGCAGCGAGGCCAACGATGGGCCATGGAAGCACGAAAGTCCAAAAACAGGGCTGTACACGCACGAACCTTTGGGCTAGAGCTCAACCAACCGAGTACACCAATAAACTAAAAAGAGTACTTCAAATTAAAAAGACCGCATTTCGGTGGTAGGAACGCCACATGGCAAGTCTGCATTGGAGCACCGTCTGCGAACAGTAACCAGGGGCGTTCTCCTTGCGCGGATCCTACGCGCCATATGAAGTTTCATATTGGCTATTTACGCATATGTATTAGATGTTAATGCTAAATACCTACTATTAAATATTTTAATTTGCATGCATTTTTCTAATCATTTTTTCCTAACACAATTTACATTAGATACTCTATAGTCCCTCGTCAATATACTAGGAGGATTCCCCGCGCGTTGCCGCGGGTACGAGGAGAAATATAAATGGGTTAGCATGTTAACCACTAAGTATTAGGAGATGAATGCATCGCGCATTACCCCATGCGGCCACGTATCACCGTGGGATTTGGAGATGTAATTACAATGTGGAGAACAAATGCTAGAATGGTAGATTATTTTGTCATACTATTCCTAGAATTACAAACGCATGCATTAGAAGACCGAATGAAAAAAATGAGACTAACTGATTTTTGTCATCCTCCAGTGAAAACATTCAAAGTTGGACCAAGTGAAAACATTTTGTTATCAATTCTAGTGAACTGAAAGATTCAGTAGCTACAAAAATTATGCAGAACAGCATAAGCATATATACTGAACATTTCACTCAGTGGGTTCAGTGATACAACACAAAGCTAAATTAGCTAGAAAGCAAAAGAAACTGTGGAAAGTTTCTTACAGAATAAATTGTAAAACTACGTGGAGTTGCTAGAGTTGACCTCCTTGCTGATTGAGTGAAACTAAAAATGAACGTTCAGTAGATTTGGGGATGACATTTCACACAGGTTCACATACATGTTCAGTTTCAAACAGCAGCTAGGAACAACTAAATGTTCAGTTTGGAGATGACACTCAGTAACTAGAAACAACCAAAGTCTGACATTCAGTAGCTAGGCGATCCCAACTTGATTGTGTTGGAATTTATGTTATAAATGGGCTTGGCCCAATGACAACTCAGAAATTCCTAGAAAATCTCAAAGACCCATTCATATGTGTGCAAAGGGGGAAGTGAAATCCTTTAGTACCACCTTGCTAGTGGTTCTCATCTTCTCAAGTCTAGCGCGTGAGAAGGAGAGAGGGAACTCCACACGCGCGCGCTCGCTCGCCTCGTCGGGGCATGGCGTAAGCGTGGCAAAAGGCGCGGGCACACGCATGCGCGTGAATGGTCTGCCAAAATCTGGCTCCTCGCCTTTGCGGGTGTGCAGTTCTAAACGAATACAAGTAGCGTGAGTCCTAACGGTTTAGATTGTGACTATGTCACGAGGTCGGTCTACACGGACTATATAAGCAGACCACCAGCCACGCTAAACGCATCCAATCGAAAAGCTTAGGTTTTTTTTTTCCTCTTCTCGTTGTTGTGCCACTGTCGCCAAGTCTCTCCGCCCGATCGCTCGCATGCACCGGCGACCGGCGGCGAGCAGGTCTCCGAACCGTCATTTTGTGATCCTGCACCGAGAATGCGAATAAGGTTTTTGGGAAGTGCTCTTCACGCGACCGCTCCCAATCTTCGTCATGGCTCGTCTTCCGGGAAGGACACGCGAAGGACCGTCTCGTCGTCGTCTTCATCATCAACTTCTTCGACTTCTTCCGCCATAGCTGATCGACGACAGCGACTTGGAGGACCTCGGCTTAGCTTTGGGAACCTCTCCATTACGTTGTCCTCAATGTCAAGTAGGTATTCTCAAGATCCAATCTTTGTGTTAGTCATGTTCAACATATCCAATTTATCTAGTGTGCTAGTTGTGCTTACACCTGTCATGATATGCTATTTGCTATTGAATCATGCTATGATCTGTGATATGCTTATGCTATGCTAGTATGCTTCACATGCTTTATCTAATAGATCTGTTTACCATGATTTATGTTATGGAATTAATCTGGAAATTGCTTAATATTTTAACAGATTAATGCCCAAATGGGGGGAGAAATCAGACTCGATAGAGCCATGCGAAGAGCCAAATCGATTTGGGTAGCCTCGTGCGCCATGGATTGGTGAAGAATCGTCGGTCGGGGAATGAGGATGAATCGTACCCGAGTTGGGTGTTGAACCAGTAGATTCATAAAGGAACACAGCTCGCCTGCCGTCGTCGCTGGTGGCGCAGCTGTTGCTCGCCGGTGCCACTGCCGCCGCCTTGCTCGCTAGTGCCGCCGCAGCCTTCCTCGCTGGTGCCGCCGCCGCCGCCGCTGATAGCACCGTGGCCTTCTTCCTTGTGGACATCGTTGCCCGGCAAATACCAGCGAAGGAGAGAGGGTGTGAAATCGATTTGGGAGAGAACGGCGACCAAATATGGTGCGCTAGAGACATATATCGTGGACTTTTTTGGCGCGAATCACTCACCTCGCGTGTGGTCGTAGCTGGATCCGCGTACCATCACTCGGGACGACGGCCGTACAACGCCACGACTGTCGTCTTCTTCGTCTGGGAGCACGAGCGCCGCCGGCGTCTCACCAGGCATCGGCTTCCCTATCTATCTCTTCGTGTGGCTGGTGGAGGCAGCTAAAAGAGGATACTAACATGGGGCTCCATGCTCCTCGAGGGCTCGTGCTTGGCGACGATTGACGGGCGACGGCGAGCATCCGAGCATCGGGTTCTTTGATCTAGTTGGAGGGGCTCCTCACGGAGCACCTGGTGGCCGACGGAGGCAGATGGGCAGCGGCATCCATTGGACTGGGAGGCAGCAAGCTGAAGGGCGGCGGCAAGCAGATCGCGAGGGCGTTACGCGGTCGTCGTACAATGCACTTCTCTGTGCGCTCTTCTCTTGCTCTTCCATCTCTTATGGGCATTGCCTCGTGGGAAGACGAGTGGAGCAGACGGGGACGTGGAAGGCCGACAATGGGCGCGCGACGGATGAAGTGGAGGGGGCGGACGGTCGGCACCACCGCACGGGGCACGCGATGACGGGGTTGTGAGGGGCACGCGATGACAGTCCAACTGGAGGCAGAGGTAGACAGTCGGAAAGGGATGGGGCGATCTGGTGGTGCACGCGGATGGTCGAAGTGGAGTGAACGGCGAAGCTGAATGACAAAGTGGGCTGCTGAAAGCTGTATGTCCAGAGAACTCCCCAGGGGGGTTCTCATGTAGTAGATTTATGTATGTAAATCTATTGTTTTTTTTCCTGAGGGAATTACAGGCCGGAATCTGCGTAAGAGTAGGCCCACTAACAGATAGCTGGACGCCAAACAGACTCTTACGCAGATTCTTGATACCAGCAGAAGAAAACCGAAGCTGCTGCCTATGCCCATCCTTGTCTCAGCAGTCCAACAACGGCCCAAGATAGGTGTGGTGCTGCTCTGCCTCGCTACTCTGCTTTCTTTCTTGAAACAGAGAAACAGAGCACAGCTAATGCTCGCTACTCTGTTTTGCCGAAGCAAATCAAGTTTTGGTGCGAAGGACCACGGCATGCTTCTGTCTGTGTCTCTGTGGTATGCCCTTGCTCTAAGCACCAGGGCGGCGTGTTCTTGGCGGGGCGTCTCACACAAGAGGCGGCGCCGGCTCATGTCGAGACTCGAGAGAAGGGAGCTGGAGCGGCCTGACGCGGTGGCCGGTGCTGGCGCTCTACTGTGCCAACGGACAGTTCCTCCTCCCTCTCCTGAATTTTCGACGCTCGCACAAGGCAAAACAGAAACAGAGCGGCCTCATATGGTCTCATGCAGGAATTCAGCCATCCACGCTCCTCGCCGTTCAGTATTTGTGTCCATCACCACAGACCAACCTATGGCTGAAGCGCCGAGGGACAGTTCCATTACGAACCTGTTGCCATATACTTACCTAAAAAAAAATGCGCCAACGAAGAAACTGGGATACACCAACAAGTTTCTGGTATCAAGAATACATTGGAAAACATTTGGTGCAACAAATTCAACGTATAAAAAAGTTAAATTTCTGCCACTCATTAAAAACTCCCGTTAAACCATTTGCCACATTGTGTTCTCTTGACACACAAAACATATTTTGGAGTATCACATGGCGCGCGTGGCTTGGGGGGCCTTGGGCCATATACTCGAGGTTCAGCGGCGCTGTAGCCCTTACTAGAGGTCCAATGGTGCTCAAGGTTCATGGCCTTGCTCGAGGTTCGGTGCCATAAGATACGCGACAGTGACGGGTGCGGTATGTGGCTTGGTGGCATGATAGCCAGTGGTGCGCGAGGCGAGGCGGCATTTGCTACTTTTTATTTTGTTTTGTTTTGTTAAAATGAGTTTCAGTACTGAGTTAGCGGCCGACAAACACAAAGAAACATCGGAGCCATCACTGTTGTTATATATAAAAAAAAACACTGCCGGATCAAAATCCAACAGTGAAAGACTGTCGGTTTTTTTTTTAACTTGTACTCTTACAATGGCACTGTCTTTGTCGTACTCCAATGGTCACTTTGGATGGACTGCTACTCATGAGTTTTAAGGCCTTGTTTAGATTGCTAAAATTTATGACTCTTTTTCCACTCTCCCTCCATCACATCATATTAAATACACCAAAATTAAATACACCAAAAGACATATGTTTGGAGTATAAAATGTAGGTAAAAAAAAACAACTAATTACACAGTTTAGATGTACATTGCGAGACGATTCTTTTTAGTCTAGTTACCCCATGGTAGGATAATATTTACCCCATGGCCGGATCTTCACAAGGAATGCATGAAGAGGATTGCACACCTTGATGTCAAACCGCAAAATATCTGTTAGACGACAATTTCGATGCCAAACTCTCGGATTTTGGGCTCTGCAAGCTCATCGACCGGGATGTGAGCCCGGTTGTTACCAGAATGAGGGGCACGCTTGGTTATTTATCGCCTGAGTGGTTGACATCTCATATCACAGAGAAGGTAGATGTCTACAGCTATGGCAGAAAGAACCTGGACACTTTTCGGTCCGAGAACAACGTTCATCTGATTACCATGTTGGAAGAGAAGCTGAAGAGTAATGAGTTAGTAGATTTGATTGATACTAATGTCAGTCAGGCACGTGGGGAAGCAATTCAGATGATCCTGCTTGCAATTGCAATTCAGATGATCCTGCTTGCAATTTGGTGCTTGCGGGTTGATTGGAAACAACGGCGGAAAATGTCAGAGGTTGTAAAAGTTTTGGAAGGTACTCTGAGGGTCAGAACTGTTATAAACGTGATGACGGAAAACAACGAAGAACAAGATCAAACCACAGGGAGACACAAGATTTAACGTGGAAAACCCTCCCAATGTGGGAGAGTATAAAAACACGGGCGCCCGCCAGCAAACACTCCTCATTATTATCAAGAGTCGGGTTACAACACCGATGCGACGGCTTACAAGAGAATGAGACGATGCGTCTGGTGGAAACCCTAGAAGTGTATATGTACCGCACCGCCGCGGGGGGGCCCCCGCACCCCCCCCCAAAGGGTCCTCGGGGTACGCCCGATGGGCTAGCTTCATCCTCCGCTTCGCTACGGCGTAAGCCCGGCCTCCATTATGGATTGAATTTGGAACATACTCAACAAGAACAGACATAGATCGCAACCTTGTCGCGATAAATCCCTTTGGGTGCTCCCAGAACTGCAGTCATGTCAGCTCCATCTCAAGCCCAAACTGTAGGTGTCATGTGGGACCACACGTATACTCGACGAAGACGTGCCCACGACATACGCCGGGCTGCTAAGCGCCCCAGGGCATGCGCGACGGCAAGGAGGAGTCCTCGGTGGCTAAGTTAGTTAGGAAAGATAAGATAGAGTCCCTACAATCTAGGAGCAATTAGCTCTAGTCGGTTTGGGCCTTAGGCCATATATACTTGTAATTAAACTCTTGGTTGATTAAGCAATACATTACCAACCCAATCTCCTTGTCTTCAAAGTAAGCCGGCGGGTTGAGGGGTAAACCTCACCGACGACGACGGACTCGCGCTACGAACTACGTAGCCACGGTCCCGCTACCCTAGGACCTGAGGTCCTTGACAGCCCGGTATCGCCTACCCCGCGATCCTCATCTTCCCGATCCCGCCAAACCTCCCCTGCCCGCTTGTCCTCACCACCACCAGCCGCCGCACCCACTAGCCCAACCTCTGCTTCCTCCTGCGCCAGTACCCAGCGAGGGAGGCGGTGATCTATTCATTGGTCATGGGAGGGAAGGTGGTGAGGACACCGGAGGAGACCGGCGCCGACGGTTGGACAATCGCGGAGGTGGTGGTGAGTGGCAACATGATGGTGGCGGCGGTTGGGAGGCAGGCAGCGGTGCTATGGATGAGTTCGGGCGGTAGGCTCATGGTGGAGGGAGGATCGGAGGTCTCAGATACCATATTGATAGGATTTCAGATCCTACCAGGGGGACCTCTCTCAAGCGGTAGGGATGGTTGGCTGGAGGGCTTATCAGATTCACGGCGCTGGTGCACCGTGGCTGCCGGTGGTGACGGCGGGGAAGGAGAGGGCGGCGAGAGAGAGGAATTAGGGCTGAGAAATCCTGGCTCCATGAGGAAAGCCGAAAACAATAATATGTTTCTCGCTTAATTGTTCCAATTGGGGAATTACAATATTTATAGTCCTTGGACTCTAATAATAGGAATATTAATATAAATCTACTAATAATAGATAAGCTATGGGCCTTTAGCCCCCTCCAATGACCGGCAGCCCTAGCCACTATTGGGCTTGCACCTGATATACGGAATGCCGGTCATAACAGACCATCACTGCTGCTTGAAGACATTCTTCAGTAGTGGTACGTAGTTGGATAATTCATTTAAAACAAGCATATGATTAGTGAAATGAAAAGACGTACAGCCAGCTGCTCTTAATTTCACTACCGGGAACAGTGAATTAGTGAATAAGTGAATTGCCGAGTGCCACCCTTGGCAAACCTCGCTCGACCTAAATTTTGACGGTAAACAGCTCTTTGTCGGGTGCTTTCTGTCGGGAATCGACCCTCAGAAAAAAGAAGAGTAATGTGGACGGCGAGAAGACGGTGACCCAGGGTATGTGTACGTCATGTTGTTGTGCTAGGTAGAGCTGTAGAGAATGATCTTGGTGCTGGGCCACCTCCTGAAAATCCTGTTCCAAAAGGCACTAATTTTCAAAACAAAAAGGTTTGTTAGCATTTATTGAATGGAATCGAGCAGCGTGAGGATCAAAGTGTGATCGCTGCGCAGCATGGGGAGGTGGTACACCGTCGTCCAAGGGTACAACCTACACCATTCCACGTTCGCAAGGCAACGATGGAGGAGCTGAAATGTTGGAATCGTGTTGAATCTCTTGTTGGACCAAGTGTAGGCCAGGCCGCTGTATGACTGTATCCCAAATCTACAAAACCACCCAGCTTCACTTGATCACAAAAAGCATTCATACAGCGTGAGGACCAAACAGGTCCGGACGACCAGGACCTAGTTTTTCATTCACATGCATGATATCGTTCATGTCACCCATACATAAAATGGCAAGTAGTCATTTGTTACGACAAAGTTTAGCGCTTGGGGCCATACAACATTATTGGTGGTTCTGTGATGGGGGGGGGATCATCGTAGATACAGAGTAAACCAAATTCCTATAAACTTAGACTGTTTGTACATAAATAAAAGCAAATATGTAGTGGTGAGAATGATCTACTAGAGAAACACTAACTTGATCATTTCATAAAAGGCCACCTGATTGGCCTTGTGATGGAACATCAAAGGCATCAGAGAAGTTGAAACGATTTATATAAGACTAGTGCGAGATATAGAAGAATTCCTAGTTCCTGATATAAAACGTACGTGATGGGCTTTTAGTTGATTGGAGCTGCAGCGCCACCAGGTTCTGACGGGCTGTATGTATCCGGCCTGTCTAACCTGGGCCCGGGCCTGGAAATGGCTGACCCCGCAGAAATGGATATTGAGTTCTCGGCCGTCGGATGCAAATCTACGGCACAGGCACGTTACAGCTTCGTCTCTCTTCTCCAACGCGGGCGGCGGCGGCGGGCGGGGCGGCGCCGCTCCTCTCCTCTCTCCACCTCCTTCTCCCCGTGCGAATGCCGACGCTCGAGAGGGTGGCCAGGCGCCGCCGTGGTCTCTCGCCGGGCGCCGCGTGCAGCAAAGCCTGGACGCGGCTCCGTCGAGGGCTCCACTGCGCGCTCCCTTCGGGCGGAGCCACACACGCCTGCAGCAAAGGCGGCGACGATGGCGGTCCAGCTCACGACCGCCCGGCGCACTAGGCGTGCACGCGTGCCGGGACTGATGGCGCGCGTATGCTGTTTGGTCAGATCCGGCCGGGCGTGCGCATGGGCATGACAACGCCCTTGCATCGCTCGTGCTGTTAAGGCCAACTCCGGCTGGCTCAGGGGCGCCGGTGATCCACGTGCGGCTGCTTCGACTCGTTCCGCGAGCGGTTACGTGGCAGTAAGGGGTGAGTTTGCTTAACATGGGGTGACTTGGTTCGCTTCAAAACTGAGTTGTAGTTAGCTTCGAACATTGGGGAATTTTATTTGAGGATTCTTGGACTTCTCTCTGGATTTGTCCAATCACCTCGTTCTAAATGCTTATCCCGGGCTAAAAATCGTTGACCAGTGATGAACTTTTTAATTGTGTAAGTAATATTTAAACTTGAAATTAGACAAATCTCACACTGGTTTTTCATCTAATATACTCGATCGGGATGTCCATCAATATTTTGGCATAATACATGTGTAAGTATTCTATTTCTTTTCCTATTTAAATGCAAGGCAGGCCTTCTGCTATTTTCCCTTGACACAACAAAAAAGCTAAAAATAAGACAGACTATGAAGTGGCGCCTAGCTCTCCCCAGCACCTCCATGGCCGCGCTATGTGGTTTCCCACTATAATCTCTTCTCACTATAAGCTCAAGAAGAGAATGGATCACTTCCCTTCACTTCACTTGTTTTCTTGAGAGGAACATACATGCATGGTACAGGAGTACACAGGACCAACTTGATTGATCACAGAGTAATGTAAGCACACTTGTTCATGCAGCAAACAAGGAGTCCAGCTGGTACCCACGTGATGACCACCATCCGCTGTTTGGGGCTCTCAAAGTCAGAAATCTTCACCTGTAACTTTGCTCTATTAAAATCAAGGAGCCCTTCTGTTTTTGAACGTACAGAGTACAGGATCAACTTGATGGATCACAGTAATCTAAGCTCACACTTGTTCATTATTAAGATAAAGAGCACACTTGTTCATGCAGCAAACAAGGAGTCCAGCTGGTACCCACGTGATGACCAGAACCACTTCTTGTTTGCCGTTGACTCGGATCTTGTAGCATGGTTCCTTAGTCCTTACAGGATGCAACTCCTGATATCCTACGCCGCCGAAGTTGACAGTGGCTTCAGTATGGCCTGAAGCCCAGATCTGCAGCGCATGCTTGTTTTCTAGCTTCCCCATTTTCAGGTATAAAATCAGATCTCGTCACTTCACATTTTGTTCAATGTTGATTCCAAGGTTCAGATTGTTGACATGAAAACAACCTCTGATAATTGGACTGGTTTGTGAGATTTAGGTTTGGAGGTCACGAGCTTACACTAGTGACTATAAGCACTGAAGCAAGCGTGGGAAACCTCCATGGCCGAGGTTGTTGTGGGAGTGCTCATCGGCAAGCTCGGTGTGGCCTTGGCGAACCAGGTAGCAGCCTATGGACATTGACTGCAGGAAGCTGCCGGAAGATTCAGCTTCTTCTCTTTCTATCTCTCTTGTAGTTGTGTATCACTGGTCATCATCCTCTGGCAGAATCGTTGCTTGCTAGATCCATCTCCTCCCATCCATAGACATTGACTGTGGATGCAACAAGGACCAGCAATCTGCAACCATTCATGCTTTCTTTCTGGCATCCTCGTATTCAGGTATTATCCTCTCTCAAATTTCATCGGTTCAAAGTTTGTTCAGTCCAATCTGCATGTCTAGACCCTTAAGCTGAAAACAAGCTCTGGAAATTGACTTGATTTCTGAAATTCACGTGTACAGCTCTGGATTCTCGCTGGGCATACCTCCTCTAAGTCGTTGAAGCATCATTGGCTAATAGTCGTTGAAGTTTGTGAAATTCACTTAAGAAAAACTGCAGCAGTTACTTGTTTTCAGCTCCTATTCAGGTAACCATCCTCCGAATTTCACCAGATCAAAATAAAGTTCTGGATCTTGCTTTGAAAGTTCAGATTATCCAGTATAAATAAAGCTAGCTCCGAGAATTGAACTGGTTTTTGAAATTTGGATATGGCAGCCACGTGTGCACACCTGTGATTCTGAGCACTCAAGGAAGTCCAGACAACCACCATGGCTGAGGCTATTGTGGGAGTGCTCATCGGCAAGCTCGCTGTGGCCTTGGCAAACCAGGGAGCAGCCTATGGTGCATCCCTGCTTTGCAAGGAAGCTTCTGCTCTCAAGGGTCTCTTTGGCGAGATCCACAAAGCCAAGGAGGAACTGGTGAGCATGAAAGCCTACTTGCATGAGTCAGAGAAGTTCAAGGATACTGACGAGAGCACTGGCATCTTCGTCAACAAGATCCGTGAACTATCTTTTCAGATCGAGGATGTTGTCGATGAGTACAGATACAAGCTTGAGGATGACAAGCATGGAGGATTTGCAGCAAAGATGAAAAAGAGGATCAAGCATGTCAAGGTTTGGCACCGTCTCGCTCACAAGCTCCGCAATATCAATGTCGAACTTGAAGATGCTGCAAAAAGGAGAGCCCGTTATGTCATCCCAGGAATGCATAGACACACTCACAGCAGTGACCATCATGTGAAATCCTACGCTCAAAATTTGTGTTTTTCAAGGGATGGCGATCTAGTGGGTATTGAAGGTACTGCTGACAAGCTCAAGGGGTGGCTAGTTGGTGATTTGGAAAAAAAGAGCACTAGAATAACAGCAGTTTGGGGGATGGGTGGTGTAGGTAAAACTACTTTGGTTGGTCATGTCTATAACAATGTGAAAGTCGAGTTTGATGCTGCTGCATGGGTAACTGTGTCCAAGAGTTACCAAATTGAGGATTTGCTGAAAAGAATTGCTAGGGCATTTAACATCTCAATCGATTCTAGCAATATGGAAATGAGAATTGTAGTTGAGGCCATCCATAACCATCTAGAAGGTAAAAGGTACATCTTAGTGCTTGATGATGTTTGGGAACAGGATGTGTGGATTGATATCATGAGTGTTTTTCCTACTAACAGTACAAGCCGAGTTGTTCTCACATCAAGGTTATCTGAAGTTGCGTCATTGGCAACTAATGATTGTGCAATTATGCTAAAACCTCTACAAGAAAATCACTCTTATATGCTATTTTTCAAGCTAGCTTTTGGGAACAACGAGGACAAGAGATGCCCTCTGGAGTTATGGGATTTGGCCACAAAGTTCCTAGAAAAGTGTGACGGTTTGCCTATTGCTATCGCATGCATAGGACGGCTACTGTGTTTCAAACCTCCAACTTACTCTGAATGGGAAAAGGTGTACCAGAAGTTGCAGTCAATCAGAAACACAATCCCTGGTGTTGATAGCATTTTGAAAGTCAGTTTGGAGGACCTTCCATATGAACTGAAGAACTGCTTCTTACATTGTGCACTCTTTCCAGAGGATTATGAACTGAAGAGGAGAAGGTTAATAAGGCACTGGATTACTTCTGGATTCATCAATGAAAAAAATAACAATACACAGGAAGAAGTTGCTGAGGGCTACTTGAATGATCTTATAAACCGAAGCCTACTGCAAGTTGTTCAGAAGAATGACTTTGGAAGAGTGAAGCATTGTCAAGTGCATGATGTCATCCGCCAGCTTGCTCTTGACAAAGCAGAGATAGAATGCTTTGGTAAAGTTTACATGGGACACATGACATTTTCGATAGGCAACTCGCGTCGACTATCAATACAAAGTTCCAACATTTCATCGTTGAGTCAATCTGGTGCAACACATCTACGGGCAGTATATGCTTTTACGAGTTCCATTGATATTGAATTGCTAAGGCCTATCCTTGCATCTTCAAACTTCTTTGTCAACTTTGGATCTGCAAGGTACGCATGAAATCAAGATGTTGCCTAATGAAGTCTTCAATTTGTTCAATCGAGGTTTCTCGGTCTTAGATTTACTGCAATTGAGGTTCTACCCGAGGCAATAGGAAGATCGAAAAACTTAGAAGTGCTGGATGCACTCTTTACTTCTCTGCTATCTTTACCAAACAAGTGTAGCAAAACTGAAGAACCTTAGGTTTCTAGACGCAGTGCACCGGTAATCGAAAAAAGAAATGCACGACATTTTAGTGGAATTTCGGTGCCTAGAGGCATAAGTAATTTGACCAGACTACATGTTACGCAAAAGGTTAAAGCAAGCTCGAGACACTTCGTGAAGTTGCCACTTTGACAGAGTTGAGAACATTTTCAGTTTCTAATGTGCTAAGTGAGCACGCTTCAAACTTGTGCAGTGCTATAACCAACATGTGTCACCTTACAACATTATCAATAGATGCATCAAATGAAAATGAAGTAATACCATTAGAAGCGCTGCTTGTTTACCACGGACTCTTACTAAACTTGCCTTTGCTAGGGCAGTTGAAAAACAACTTGTTGCCTCAGATTCTCTCTTCCTGGTCGCACCTTAACAACCTTTCCAAGTTTTATATCGAGATTCTCCGGACTTAATGAAGACTCATTTTCTAGCCTCAAGGTGTTACACGGGTTTACGGTGTCTTGTTCTTAGTAAGTCTTATAATGGAGAAACGTTGTACTTCCCCTTCACAGGCGTTTCCTAGGCTGCGGGTGCTAAGAATATGGGGTGCTCTGCAGATCAATCAAGTAATAATAGAAGAAGGTGCACCGGCAAGCCTGGTTGAGTTAGTATTGTCTCGACTGTCAAAACCTGAAGTGCCTGCCTCGGGGCATTGAATACCTTAGAAACCTTGAGGAATTATACTTGGAAGACACTGCAGAGGAGGTTGTAGAGAAGCTTAGCGAAGGACGTAAAAGAAAATGCCTCGAACAAAGAACTTCAGAAAATTATCCACATCAGGATGGTCGTCGTTAAATTAACTAAGAAAAATATTTGTCAAAGAATATGATGACAGATGCATGGATGCTGAAGTTTCGAGACGTAAGCAATTTTTCTTGATTCCACTTAACTAAATTTCAGTTCTCATTGTCCATTACATGCTCAGTTAGTCAATTGCTTGTTGCTTTATTCGCACCTGTAGATAGCAATTGCAGCCAGAGCCTGCAGCAGCAGCTGCAGCCATGGCAGCCGAACAGGCCAAAGGTCAATTATATCTGCTCCAAGTGTGTTTTGTGTTGTCCAGTAGCACATGAATTAATTTAGATAGAGCAACTAAGGCAGCCTTGATATGTGCATTCGTTAGTGGGTTCACGAATGCAACATAGTTGATTTTATCTCTTTGAGTGCCACCTGTATTTCCGGCTATACTGCAGGCAGGGGCGAAACAAGTGCATATTTTCAATGCAAAATGCAAAAGTTATCCTGTTTGCTCCTATTTTTTCTGGTTTTATCATTGGATTAACGCTTGGGCATAACTGTACATGCAGAGAACACAAGTCAGAAGATGTGCTATATATGCTACTGAAACAAGGGGGCAGCGGCAGAGGTTTCGCGTCACTGGAGTCAGAATGAACTGCGAATGGTCCTCATCATTTTGGTTGATTTCTGAGATGTAAGAATGATGCATGTGGTACCTGATGGAAGAGGAACTATTGTTTTCTTGTTCTATGGGAGCTTTTTTTTCCTGAATGCTAGTGGTGTGTGTTTAGTTTTCTGTTTGGTCATGAATGGCACAGTAGTATGCTTGTATGAATGGTTTCGTTTTGCTTCATGTCCTCCATGGTGGGGTTGGTAATAAACTTGCAGATTGTTCAGTTTCTGCTGCGCTGAAGCTGGTTTTCTTTTCATATACGTTCTTTAATTTAGTGCTTTTGTCTCTTAAATCACATCGGTTTGGCATAAAGTTTGGCATGATTTTTGCCCTTTTTCGTAAAAAAAAAGTACTTCTACGTCAGGGTCATGACTCGTGCTTGTGTACCTTCATGCTTCGATCATATCGGGGCAAGAGGAAAGAAGCACATAAACAAGTGCATACTTATTGAAGAGTTCGAAAGTGAGGCTGGCCTACTCCGTTTCCTGGAAACAGAAAGTTCAGTTCTTTTACTCTGTTTTCTTGAAGGATAATGGGGATCGATATTTGGGACAACATAAAACGGACCCAATTCAAAACAAAAGCCCAAATGCAACTCAGCCCTAAGGCCGCCCGAGCTCGTAAGACAAACAGCGAGACAAACCACCCCATCGCTACGCATGGGCTCGAGCTCAGCCGACGAACGACTCTCCGCCTCGCTCGAGCTCGTCACCGCGAGCTCCCGGGCATACACAACTCTCCGCCTCACTCGAGCTCTACCACCATGAGTTCTCCGACCCCGTATGAGCACGAGCTCAGTCGGAGACCTCTCTCTGCCTCGCGCGAGCTCACCCCTATCTCGAGCGAGCAGGAGCTCGCCAATCGAGCTCATTCCGCCCCGCACGAGCTCGAGCTCGAGCGACGACCAGCAGCTCGCCCGCCTGTCTTCCCGAGGAAGCCATCGGGTACAGAGTTGGCCAACCACTCCGCCTGACAAGTACTGTAGCCATACCGAGCCACAGTGATGGGTAAAAGGTGACAGATTCACCCCGCCATACCCTGCAGTGGTCAGCTGCTCCTCTACAGTCGAATCCGGGTACACACGACGTAAGCCCACCTCATCCAAAGTACAGCCAGGGTCATTCCGACAAGACGCGTTCCGACTGCGATTGAAGACAGGGCCTGGCACTGACCTCGCCTATATATGTCCAGGGGCTGCCCGCAGAAGACGAGGTGCTGTTGCTTCTGCCGAATACCCTCCTGTTCACGGATCGTCTTCCTGACTTCATAGATGGGACTTGTGCTCCACACTTCGACCTTGAAAATCTCGCCGTCGAGCTTTGTGACAAATATATCAATCATTTGTGGTGAGATTGGACCACCTGCACGGAGACGAAAGACCAGAAAGATCCTTGTTCCATACTGGAAGCCATGTTCCTCCAAGGTATAGCCATCCTCAGTTTGCTTTCCATCGAATATCAATCTCTGTTGATCCGGCGGGATTCCCTCCTTATCTTGAATCATACACTTGATGCCGTCAATGGTTTCTGAGAGGTCAAGTTGTAGCTTGATAATCTTACGTGATAGGGTTCTGACAACAACCATCTTCTTCCTTCCTTGCCTTGGGCGCCGAAGCCCTTCTGAGGGCATGGCCTCCATGTGATGTGATCTGGTGCCCTTTGTCTGATGAAGAGTGAACAGTAAATGTTTATGAATTAGTGCTGAACGAATCCATTATGTTTGAAAAGAAGGATAGAAGGATTGCAGACATACAGGGCTCAGTTCCAATTATTTGGTAACAACTAGTCTATAAACACAACATAAGTATTAGAAGTTTGTAAACAGATTTAGCACATGTAACAAGTAACAAACACCGTTAAAGGATTGATTTTGCATGGCGTGGAAAATCTTAACCTTAGTTTTTTTTTGTGCAAACCGCCACGGTTAATGCCTCAATTAACCGTGGTGTTTTTTAATTACCCGTGACGGTTAAAAAAACTGTCACATAAAACTGCCACGGTTAATAGTAGTGCAAATCAAAGCCTAAATAGCCCGTTTTTTTTAAGTACAAATAACCCATTTGAATTCATCCTAAGCTGATATAGTGCTATACCACTATATATTGGGGAGTTAGGCTTTCACTATCAGATTCACCACCCCTCTCCCTCATTCACACCCCTTCCCTCCCCATCCGGCGCCAGCGCCACCCCATCCCACTCATCCTTGCTGCCTCCGCATTAAGGATTTACTCTGCATGCATACTCTCCACTCCTCTCAGCATGGAGAGAGAGAGAGAGAGTGCAACAGCATGGAGAGAGTGCGACAGCACGAATTATAGCATGTTCCAATGGTGCAAATAGTATTCAAACTCTATCTGCTTAATGAAAAACGCGTCAACGCCTTTAGGTGGCGTGATCTCAAAAAAAAAATGGTGCAAATAGTACATGCTAAATATGTAGATGCTGCACTGTATATTCATGTCATCACCGCGCCGCTGTAGCAGGCCAGGCAAGCGGCCGTGTAAAAGAGGCAACCACGTTTGCAGGCATGTGCATATCGCCGCACCGCACGGGTAGTGACTGCCGCGTGCTCGTGCACTACGGGAAACGGGTCTTCGCCGACGGTACAGTGTTTCGCCGACGGTCCGAAAGTCAACGCCGGGCAAAGAAGATCTTCGCCGATAGCCTCGCCGCCAAAGGAAAACCGCCGGGCGAAGATGGTTACGCCGAGAACCAAGTGCTCGGCAAAGGCTAACACTTGGCAAAGCCTGGAACCAGGAACTCGCAAAGATAACCGCCGGCAAAGCCTCGTCTTTTCCCGACGGCCAACGGTCGGGCGAAGAAAGGCTGTCCGCATAGCCGGGCGCCAACGTAACGGGCGTCGCTTCACGCACGCCGCCGACGCAGTTCCCGCCCGGCCGTCGGCAAAGAGGAGCGCCTTTGCCGACGGCATACCGTCCGTCTCGGCCAAGTTTTTTTTATAAAGAACCATCGCCGTGTTGCCACGTGTCCCAAAAAAAGATTACCGAGTGTTGCGGCTTCGCCGAGCACTCCATATGCAGCCGTCGGCAAAACCTGGCTTTGCCGAGAGCTCCAATACCAGTGCTCGGCAAAGATTGTCTTTGCCGAGGGCCTTGGTGCAGCTCTCGGCAAAGAATAATTTTTTTTTTTGATTTAGCCATCACAACTTTTTCTGTAGCTTAACTACAGTACATGGAGTTAGTTGTTGAAGTTTGCAATTTTTTCAATCTTTTTACTATATTTTGTGAATTTCTCTTGTATTATTTCAATTTCTTTTTGAAAACTAAAATTTGAACTGCAAGTGATTGAATAATGGATCTAAATGATTCAAAAATGATAAACATGCTTGTGAGTCTATCTTGAGTCCTCATCCATGGCCGTGACACCAAAATTCGAATATCTTGTGCGCGAAACACGTCGACTCACTTGCGGGTCGATTGTTTTAAAATTCTAAAAAATTCAAACGGAGTTGAAAAATCATGAAATTTGACGAGTTGTCCTTATATGGCATGTGTACACTATGAAAAAAATTTGAGTCGATTTCGTGGACGGTTGCATCTCGGATGGCAGTTACCAAGACATCTCCTGCATGTGATAGCAGAAACTCAAGTTGAGATGCCTAGGTTTCAGCAGTCCGGGATGCAAACTTGCATGAAACCTTTTCAAAAATTTTCCACAAGTGTACACATGCGATATAAGGACAACTCGTCAAATTTCATGATTTTTCAACTCCGTTTGAATTTTTAGAATTTTAAAACAATCGACCCAAGCAAGTGAGTCGACGTGTTTCGCGCACAAGATATTCAAATTTTTGGTGTCCGCCATGGATGAGGACTCAAGATAGACTCACAAGCATGTTTATCATTTTTTGAATCATTTAGATTAATTATTCGAATCACTAGCGGTTCAAATTTTAGTTTCGATAAAAAAAATAAAGAAAAAGCTGAAAAATCATAAAATATAATAAAATGTGCAAGAAAATTACCAAACTTCAACACGGAGTTTTTTACTGTAGCAAGGCTAAAAAAAAATATGGAAGCCAAATTCTTTAAAAAGTTAATTCTTTGCCAAGAGCTTGAAGGACTCGGCAAGAAAGAGCCTCGATGCCGACGGTTCCTTATTGCGGTGTTTCGGCAAAGAATAATCTTTGCCGACGGTCCTAGTCAGGGTCTCGGCGAAGAATGAATTTTTTTTTAACAGAAGACTTGCTTTGCCTACTACCCAGATCCGACGCTCGGAAAAAGATGGGCCTTGCCGACTACCCACGTGATCCCAGCCGCCGGCGAAGAATGAAAAACCCTAAATTTCTTTTGCCGATGGCCCCCGTGGTCCGGGCCGCCGGCGAAGTATAAAAAAAAAATTAAAAATAACACAAAACTCTTTGCCGATCGCCCCCGTGATCTGGCTGTCGGCGAAGTATTAAAAAAAAAAGATAACACAAAACCCTATCCACTCAGCTCAGCTCACACTCAACACACACACGCCGCCACGCACACACACACTGACGACGCACACACACGCCGACGCCCGCCGCCTCCGTCCGCGGCCCGCCGGCGCGCCGCCGCGCGCCGCCTGACGCCCGACGCCCCGGCCCCGCCCGCCGCTTCGCCGGCCGCGCCTCGGCCGGGCCGAGGGGGCCGACGCCGCCCCGCCCCGACGCCACGCCACGCGCCCCCATCCGGCAAAGGAGAAGAAGAGGAAGGGGAGGGAAGAGGAGAGGAGAAGGGGGCCGGTCCTATCACTTTGCTAGAGAAGAAGAGGGAGGAGAAGAAGAAGGGGAAGGAGGAGGAGGAGGGAAGAGGAGGAGGAGGAGGAGGGAAGAGGAGAGGAGAAGGGGGCCGGCCCTATCACCGCTAGGGAGAAGAAGAGGGAGGGAGAAGAAGAAGAGGAGGAGGAGGAGGAGGGAAGAGGAGGAAGAGGAGGAGGAGGGAGGAGGAGGAGGAGGAGAAGGTCGACGCCGCCCTTGTGCCGCCCATTCGTGTCCGTGCTTGTGGTCCGTCGGCGTTGGTGCTCGTTACGCCCTTCATCGCCGCCGCCATTTGTTCGCCCACCGCCCTAGCAAGGTGAGCATTCGTGCCTTATAGTGGTCGTTGTATATGAATGTGTGCCGACAATGAGGAATTGAGTTCGATGTGTATGCATATGTGTTGGTCGGCCATCGTGTCGTTGTTTTCTTGCGTATTGAAAACCTCGGCGTGTAGGGAGGTTCTGTCGAAATTTTTAATTGAACCTATCTTTTTTTCAGGTGTCGGCCGGTGCCGAGCCGAGTACGTGACTTCACCGCCTTCGCTGGTCCCGCCTGCACCGCTAGGTATAACCCCTCTTTATATATGATGGTCGTAGATCGTCGTAACCTAGTTAGGCGTCTCCCGTTCGAAAGAGATACGGTTCCCGCTAGGTATGCATTTCTTTGCATATCTACGACCGTATCTGTTTCGGATTGTCCACATTTTTTGGACAGCCCACGGATACGTAGATGGGTCATTTTCCATGTTCCACTTCGGTCTGCGACAGAGTTTCGGCATCACCTCCCCACCGTTCTCCGGATACACTCTCCCTTCCGGGACGTGTATCGTGAGAACAAATGGGAGGTGTTTGCCGAAAGCCGCTCGGCCGGATCGGAAAGCATGGAACCGACCCATCTACGATCCGCAAGGGTGGGATTAGGACCTATCCTGGCCTATTAGAGAGTAGGAACACCATGTAGATCGAACTCATGGTTGGAATTCGTAGTTGCTAAAGGATGGAGGACCGCCAGTGGATGTACAACGGTCGGAGAAGTAAGCGTGATTTTGACGATGAATGGATGAACAAGACCAATGAGTTCTTAGAAATGGTATGGGGCAACGCTCGTGCTCGTGGTCATTTGCTAGTTTGGTGTCCCTGCATTAAATGTGACAACAAGAGGAGAGTTTGCCGAAAGGATATGCAAAGTCATCTTCTGGATTTTGGATTCACCAAGGGCTATACCGTATGGGTCTACCATGGTGAAGCACAACGTATGAGAGAGGAGGTGGTGAGAGCACGCCTCGAGGAGTGTGATGGTGATGTCGGGGTTGTAGATATGTTGGATGATGTCCACCAAACACTTTTCAACCAAGCACCTCATAAGGAGGCGTTGGAGAAGGATGCGAAGGATTTCTATGAAATGTTGGACTCGGCAGGGAAACCCCTTCATGTGAACACCACGGTTTCGCAACTGGGCGACATTTGTCGCTTATTAGGGGTGAAGTCTGAATTAAACATTAGTCGAGCAGGCTTCGATAGGTTGTTGTACGTGGTTGGCACCCTGCTTCCAAAGGGCCATAACCTACCATCGAGCATGTATGACTCACAGAAACTCTTTAGTGCTCTTAAGATGCCGTATGAGCAGATTCATGCTTGCGAGAATGGGTGTGTCCTATTTAGGAAAGAGCACGCGGATGCAAAGCACCGGCCCAAAGTGCAAAGTCTCTAGGTATGAAGAGGTCACAACCGGAGATGGTCGATGAAGGTGAGTGACGCCGCCAAAAAAAATCCTACGGTACCTACCGTTTGTACCGAGGATTCAACGACTATACATGACCGAGGAATCCGCTAAACAGATGACGTGGCACAAAAATGGCAAGCGATACAGATCCGGACAAGATGATACATCCATCGATGGTGAAGCATGGCAATACTTTGATGGAAAACATCCCGAGAAAGCAATGGAGGCGATAATGTGCGTGTCGCGATGGCAAATAGATGGGTTCAATCCTTATGGAATGAGTACCTCCCCATACACATGTTGGCCCGTGATTCGTTATCCCCTTGAATCTCGCCCCCGGTGTAAGCCTTTTCAACGGGACACCATATTCTTGTCGTTGATAAATTCCGGGACACCCGGGAATAAGATGGGTGTGTATATAGAGCCCGTGATTGATGAATTGATCAAGGCTTGGGAGGAAGGCGTATGGACATATGACCGAGCTACAAAGGCAGCCTTCAAAATGCACGTTTGGTACCAAGTACTCGATTCATGACTTTTCGGCGTATGGGTTGTTTCGGCCGGTGTGTTCATGGAAAGTTCCCGTGCCCAGTATGCAAGGAACGTTTGATGTTCATCAGGTTGCAGGCAGGTGGTAAGTTTTCGTCGTTCGACCTACATCGTCAGTTTCTGCCTCTTGACCATCCATTTAGACAAGACACGAAGAACTTTACAAAAGGGGTCGTAGTGACAGATCCTCAACCGCAGATGAAGACTGGTGCCGAGGTCCGTGCTCAGCTAGATTCTCTTGTGCCTAATAAACAAGGTGGTGGTTTTGTGGGGTATGGTCAGCAGCATATGTGGACTCATAAGTCGGGCTTGGAGAGGCTCCCTTTATCATGACGACCTTCTTGTGCCACATCACCTTGACAATATGCTTTGCGAGAAGAAGAATATTGCGAAGCACTTTTTTGCACAATCATGGACACCTGAAAAGTCTAAGGACAACCCTAAGGCTAGAGTGGACCTGGCAACACTATGCGATAGACCAAATCAGGAGATGAGGCCTCCCGCAGGCGGCAAGAGATGGCGAAAGCCCAATGTCGATTTCGTCTTGTCTATCCAAAAAAGGAGGGAGGTACTTAAATGGATGAAGACACTGAGGTTTCCAGATGGGTATGCACATAATGTGAAGAGGGGAGTGAATTTAACTACTATGCGAAAGTCGAGTGGGATGAAGAGTCATGACTATCACGTATGGATTGAGCGGCCGCTTCCCACGACGGTTCGAGGCTTTGTCCCCCGAGAATGTATGGCTAGTGCTTTGGCAGAGCTGAGTTATTTCTTCCGCCCGTTTGTGTGCAAAGGCGATCTCTCGCATCGCCTCAGAGACAGTTGGAAAAGGCGGCACCTGTTTTACTCTGTAAGTTGGAGAAAATCTTCCCACCCGGATTCTTCTTGTTGATGCAGCATATGATTGTGCACCTCCCGTATGAGGTACGTATGGGGGGCCCGGTGCAGTACCATTGGTGCTACCCAATCGAGAGAACTCTAAAGAGTGTACGGAGAAAATGTAGAAATAAAGCCAAAATCGAGCCTTCAGTTGCCGAGGCATACGTTGTGGAGGAGGTGTCAAACTTCACAGAAAAATACTATACAGAGAACCTTCCTAGCGTGCATGATCAAATCCCTCGTTACAATGTTGACGAAAATCAGTCGAAGCTCAGCCTTTTCCAAGGTCAATACGGAAGTGCCAGTGCATCTACCAGTAAGCAGTTGAGCAACAAAGAGTGGCGCAGTATCATGCTATATGTGCTGACCAACTCGCCAGAGGTGGATCCGTACAAACAAGAATTCATTCGTGAGACTTGGTCTCAATCGAGGGATCCAGAGCTACACGAAATTGATACCCTTCTTTCACAAGGTCCTGGACCAGGGAGACCTGATTTCATTTCGTGGTTCAAGAGAAAGGCCCAAACCGATAGCTCTATCTGTCGCGAGTTGATTGCTGTTGCAGATGGCTGTGATTTAAGGGTTAGGTCATTTACCGCTTATGATGTGAATGGATATCGTTTCCACACGACAACCTACGAACAGAGTCGACCCAATCGAAGTACCACAAACAACGGCGTGCTAACGGTCGATAATAAAGGGAACGAATACCATGGCAGAGTCGAAGAAATATACGAGCTTTCATTAACGGTCGATAATAAAGGGAACGACATCGTAGGCGATGAAATGTCCTGGATGATGACGACGGCGGCGTTGAGGTGTTCAATTTGAAGGACATAGAAATGCTAGACAGATTGGGAATGGACAATGAAGACAACAATCGTAGATCAGATTCTCTTAGTGATTTGGACAATATTGACAGCGATGATGAGCGGACAGACGTTCCAGCTGACGATGACCCCGATTACTTCTAAAGCATGTAATACTATGTTATTTTATTTATTTTCTAATTATGTCTTATTTATAGTTTGATTACAATGCATCTAGTTCTAATTATGCCTTGTTGATTTTTTGATTACAGGTGATTGAAGAAAGATGGCGGGCAACCGTCGCGGAGGTCGCGGTGGGGGTCGACGACCCCGAGAGGACGAGGAAGGGCGTGAGCTGCTCTTGTCCAGAATTTACAGCCAGACAAAGACAAAGGTGACGGAGCAGCCGGAGGGGTCACGGAGGACTAGGAGGCCCGGTGCCCGTCGTGTCAGGCCTCCGCGGGCTCCCACGCCGGAGGAGGAGGAGGAGGATGACGACGACGACGACGACGAGGAGCTGGTGGCGACGACGCCCGATCAGGGTGGCCAGCAGGACCCACCGGGCAGGGGGGCGACGACGGCGGCGCCGACGACGGGAGGACGCGGCGTGCGGTGCCTCGAACCCCTCCGGTGCGGGTTCGGACTCGGCGACAGCAAGGGCGGCGAAGGTCTACTTGCGAGGCCCCTCACGACTCCCTCAGCCTCCGTTTCTTCACCAACGCCCTGTGATTCGCCCCCAAGGGACAAGGTAATTAGATTTAGATGCCTACTTCATTTTACACTTTCGATGCCTACTTCATTTAAACTAATATTATTTCTACATTGTGTAGGAACTGGATCGTTGTGTCCGGGCGGTGACTCACGCAAGCCCGCCCGGCATTGTCGTTTCTTTGTGCAGCAGCACTACCCCGGCAAATCACGCACCACGGGCGGACGGGGCCGGCCTATTTGGGAGCCTACTACCAAGGAGATGACCCGAGTACACCCACAAGGCGCAGCGGGTGCTCATGGAGTTTTGGGTAACTCGCCCTCTCACACAAAGCCTTTTCTCAATACATCGCATTCTTGAAAATCATATCGAGAAACCTTGAATTTGATATTATTTGTATGCAGAACTTCTTTCGATGCGAGGAAGGAAAGGAGGCTGAAGCTGCAAGAACGCTTGAGAACGCCTGCAAAAAACGCGTCACCGACATGCTTTGTGATGCGAAGCACCAGGACATCATAACCTACAATGCAACGGCGCTGGGTAGGAAGGTAACAAAGGAGGAAGCAAGGCAGATGATGTTGACCCACGAACAGTTCTTGGAGGTACAGGAACAACACTAAGCGGTGGTCGTTTTGAGATTAAATATAGTTAATGTGATCTTCTAATCTGACTTTTCTTTCATGACGGTAGATGGTTCCCTATTGGTTGCGCACCCATAGCAATTTTGGGAGCAGATCGTGGACAAGTGGTTCACGGATGAATGGCAAAAGATGCACGAGGCTGCTCGGGGACCGACGTTTGGTGATGCAAGGTCCATCACACCACCAAGGCAGCCGGAGCCTTGCAGAGTACAAAGAATTATGGGTAAGCGCTTTTCTTTTGTCAAGCTGAATCTTCTTTTATCGTCGTTCCAAAGACACTAATCCTCTTCCTTTGTTTCTCACGGTGAAGGCACATCCCGGCAAGGATGCGGCGATCGCGGCCATACGCATGGCGCACAAGAACAAGGCCTGGCGTCGATGTTTCCTATGATGTGAACGACCCGGCAGAGGCGCAAAGCAAAGAAGTGTGGGGCAACGGATCGTTGAGTACCGCGGCGGCGGCCGGGCAGAAATATGGGGAGGACTACGATCCGGCGCCCATGACATTGATACTGACATCGTCATGGCCTCTTTTGGAGGCAAGAAGCACGGAGGTTGGGCGTCGCCGACGGCATCATCGACAGCTCGGCTTGAGACTCTCCGACGTCCGAGCACGGAGGGCGGACACGGACCCGCCGATATGCCCCCCGTAGCAAGCGTGGCACATGGGCCGTTTCGGGCGCCCTTGAGGTTTGCATTACTTGATGTACATTCGTCTTTACACGCCTAATAACATTTGCATTAACAAACAACGACGGCTAAATGTTGTAGGCTCGTAGAAGAAGAAAGGCGCTACGTCGGGGAGCAAGCCCAGCCTTAGAGAGGAAAGGAGGCGCCATCCGGAGGTGGAGGCCACACAGCGACAATGGCGGCCAAGTTCGAGGAACTTACTAGGTTCCTTGCCACGACAGGTGGATTGAGTCTGCCACCTGGTCTACTAGGGCCGGTCGTTCCACAGCCGACTCAGGCCGCTCTAGGTACTCCTGTGAGTATGATAGCAAACAGTTTCGACCTCTTGGATATATCGTTTTCAAATAATCATGTCTAACACTTAGCAACCTTGTCTTCTTTGCGCAAGGCTTCCACTCCTGGATCGGCGGGGTCGAATCGGCCCGGGTCGTAGGTGCTACAGGTGGTGAGCAAGCCTTCCGTCCCGAACCATCAAGATCCACCTTTCCAACCCTTGCCGCCTGAAGAATGAACTTGTGAGACTCGTTAGACTTGTCTGGATCATTTGTGAACTTGATGTTTTTCTTGTGGACATGATGTTGGACTTGTGAACATGATGTTGGACTTGTGAGACTCGATGTAGACTTGTGAACATGATGTTGGATTTATGTGATATATCGTTGTGTTTTATGTGCCGGATGTGTGCAATGTGATATATATATATATGTTCTGTGATTGAATGGATGTGATATATATTATACATGTGTTTCTTTGTCAAGGTGGAAAGCAGAAACAAATAGAAATTAGCCATTTTTCAGGTCTTCGCCGAGCGTTTGTAGAATTGCGCTCGGCAAAGGCTTCTTTGCCGAGCACCGCGCTCGGCAAAGGCTCCTTTGCCGAGAGCTTTTCTTTGTTGTGCTCGGCAAAGCTGGGAGGAAATGGCCGCCGAGAGCCATTTCCCAGGTTCGCCGACCGTTCTTGTGGCGGTGCTCGGCAAAGGAGTAACCTTCGCCGAGCACCAGAGTGGCAGGCCCTCGGCAAAGTTTATTTCTTTGCCGAGCACCTGGGTCCCCGGTCGTCGGCAAAGGTTTTTTCAAAAAATAAATAAATCTTTGCCGAGCATCTTTGTAGCAGGCCGTCGGCGAAGAAATTTCCAAAAAAAAAAAAAACAAGCGATCTTTGCCGACAACCGTGATTGATAAAGTCGTCGGCAAAGGCGGAGTAACGGACGTCAATAACCGCTGTCCGTTAACGGCTACTTTTCTTTGCCGACAGCCATTTTTGGTCCTCGGCGAAGACTTTGCCGAGAGGTGTGTTTTCGGGCCGTCGGCAAAGAGCCTATGCCGTTCAAAAATTCCCCGACAGGCCTACGCCGAGCACAACCGTCGGCAAAGCCTTCGCCGACGGTTCTCTGGCCTTTGCCGACAGCCCCAGGCCCTCGGCAAAGGACCAGCCTCCCTGTAGTGGTGTAGGCGGCGACGCTGTCCCATGGATTTTATTGTGTTGGTGTGTTTTGGCATTTTAGAGCAACATTAAGAGAGCTCGTGAGAAAATAGCCGGTTGTTGATATATAGTTTTATTTAGGGATCTTCGAGAGATATATAGAAATCCTAACGAACTGTTGCTCTACACCCAGTTACAAGAAAGAAAGAAAGCAAGAAAAATGCAACACTAACGAATTGTTTGGTTGTCAGATTTGTGATGCTAACGCAGACACATGATTTTGAAGTAATAATAGCTCCCATGATTTATTAATATCATTGAGGTTTCAAGTCTATCCAATCGATGGCCTATTTTTTTTTTTTTATGAGAAATTCTAATATTTTTTCCTATCATATAATTTGACAATTAATACGAAGGCTTCAGTGCTTGACAAGAATAGTGCAGGACAAGAAACCAACCAAGCTATCCAGGCTCGTTGCTACATGAATGGAAATTCTAACTAAGCAAGGATGGTGAGAGTCGCTAGCTACCTCATGAAGATCGCTGTTGCCGCCACGTGAGCCTGGGGACAAATGGAGCATAGAATCCTCCTGGATGTTGTAGTCGACCAGGGTTCTGTCGTCGTCCAGTGGCTGCCCACAAAAGACGAGGTGCTGTTCATTCTGCCGAATGCCCTCCACTTGACGGATGGTGCTCCTGACTAAATAGATGGGACTCGTGAGGCGCGACCACACCGTGAAAATCTCTCCGTCGAGCTTCATGACACGTATATTAATTCTTGAGCCTGGGCCACCGCCACGATATAATAGTCTGTATTGGTCCTCTTCGTCCAGATGGATAATTGTTCCATACTGGAAGCCGTATTCCTCCAAGGTACGGTAATCGTCCTCCAAGGACATATACCCGAAGGTACTGCAATCGTCGGTGGCTTGCCTTCGTTTGAATTTCAATGTTTGTAAAGCTGGGTGAATGCCCTCCTTTTTATAAATCATAGCCTTGACACCGGCGATGGTTTCTGAGAGGTCAAGTTCTAGCTTGGTAAACCCACCCAATGAATTCTTTACAATGATCGTCTTCGCTCCTTGGATTCGCCACTGAAGTCCTTCTGAGGCAATGGCCTCCATACTATGTGCTCCGCTGCCCTCTATCTGATGAAGAGTGAACATTAGATGTTTATGGATCAGTACTGAAGGAATCCATTCGGTTTGAATAAGGATTAGAGACATACATGGCTCAATTCCAATTACATGATAATAACTAGTCTTTAAAGAAAACAAAGTTTCTAAACAAACTTCACATGTAACAAGTAATAAAACCAATTATCATTGATTTGACATTCTTTATTTCCTAACACAATATCCGATCCATATGCCATTGGTATGGTGGCAATTTAAATAAAAATTTAAAAGGCTACTTTATGTTATTTTTTATAATGGATAATGTCGGTAATCTTAAAAAAAAATAATAGCTCCCATGGTTTATTAATATCATTGAGCTTTAAAGTCTATTCAATCGATGGCCTACTTTTTTTTTTTTTTGAGAATTGTTCATATCATATAAGTTGAGAATTAATATGAAGGCTTCAGTGCATGACAAGAATGCTGCAGGACCAGAAACCAACCAAGCAGAGACAGGTTTCCTAAAATTCAGGATAGCTACATGAATGGAAATTCTAGCTAAGCAAGGATGGTGACATACAGTCGCTACCTTAAGAAGACTGCTGTCGCCGCCACATGGACCTGGGGCCAAATGGAGAATAGAATCCTCCTGGATGTTGTAGTCGGCCAGGGTTTTGTCATCGTCCAGGGGCTGCCCGCGGAAGACGAGGTGCTGTTGCGTCTGCCGAATGCCCCCTTTGCACGGATCGTCCTCCTGACTTCATAGATGGGATGCGAGAGGCACACTACGACCCTGAAAATCTCGCCGTCGAGCTTTGTGACAAATATATCAATTCTTTGGTAGTGTGATTGCACCACCGCCACGAAGGTGCAGATAGATCTTTGCTCCATACTGGAAGTCGTATTCCTCCAAAGTACGGTCAACTTTGAGTTGCTGCTTTCCA
Source organism: Hyparrhenia diplandra (assembly GCA_015847255.1). NCBI lineage: Eukaryota > Viridiplantae > Streptophyta > Magnoliopsida > Poales > Poaceae > Hyparrhenia > Hyparrhenia diplandra. The sequence continues at coordinate 275,524 of JADLZK010010556.1, forward strand.
TAGAGTGTCAATCTCTGTTGATCCGGCGGGATTCCCTTCTCATCTTGAATCATAGCCTTGATGTCGTAAATGGTTTCTGAGAGGTCAAGTTGTAGCCTGACGATAATCTCATCCAATAAAGTTACAGCGACCATCTTTCTGATGCGACCCTTTTTATGTGAAGAGTGAACAATACATGTTTATGAATCAGTACTGAACGAATCCGGTATGTTTGAAAAGAAGGATCGAAGGATTGCAGACATACAGGGCTCAGTTCCAATTATTTGTTAACAACTAGTCTATAAAGAAAACATAAGTACTAGAAGTTTGTAAACAGATTTAGCACATGTAACAAGTTATAAACACTATTGAAGGATTGATTTTGCAAGGCATGGCAAATCTTAACCGTGGTGGGTATTTGTGCATTAATGCCTCAATTAACCGTGGTGTTTTTGCAGGCATGTGCACATCGTTGTACCGGACAGGTAGCAACTGCCGCGTGCTCGTGTAGGTCGGCGAGCCACCAACGCGCGCGCCAAGCAGCAGGCGGCTAGTTTTGCAACCATGCGGGACAGGCAACCACTGTAGGTCCGTAGCGGGCGTGTGCAGGCCAAATAGCCGCCGGTGCACCCACGGGCCACGGCCGGCGGCCGCGTCCGTTGGGTTTTATTGTGTTGGTGTGTTTTTGCATTTTAGAGCAACATTAAGAAAGTTCATGAGAAAATTATTGGAGACGGTTGTTGAAAATTATTGCCGAACTGTTGCTCTACTCCCCAATTACAAGAAAGAAAAATGCAACACTAACAAACTGTTTGGTTGGCAGATTTGTAATGCTAACGTAGACGCATGATTTTGAACTAATATGGTTTATGTTTGCGTTATCGTGAACGAACCAAACGGCTGGTAAGGTTTTATCTGGCAGTCAACATTAATTACCTCGGCCAACAACAAATGCAGCTTTACATGGAAAGAAAGCAAGGATTACCTCTGGAGGATGGCTGCGGCTTATGAGCACGAGAGGTGGTCCATGTTGGACGCCACAATCAGCCAAGGTACGGTGGTCATTGTTTAGCCGGGTTGCCCTATTATATACCAGTCCCTGTAGCATTGGGTGAGGACCCCCTGCTCATGAATCATAGCCTTGACCTCGCCGACGGTTGCCGAGAAATCCAGCTCGAGAAAGAAAGGCCGACCACCCCGAAACCTCTCTACACGGATCGTCGTCGCTTCGGTGCGTGTGACCAGCCTGAGATATGAACGCCTTCTAATCTGTCGTTCACATTGTCCAACAAGTAACTTTTGATTAAATATATATTATAAAAATTAATATGTACAGTATATAATAGTATCATTAGAAGAATCTTTAAATCTATTTTTTATATAAATTTATTTAGACATACAAATGTTACGTTTTAGTATTATTATAAATCGAGTCAAGCTTGTGAGATAAAAAAAGGAGGGAGGGAGTATGTACCCATTTGTGGTCGTCATAATCAGCCAAGGTACGGTGGTCGACGCCATATTGAGCCAAGGTACGGTCGTCGTCGTTGAGCCGCTTTTCATCGAATATCAGTCCCTGTTGCATCGGGTGAGGACCCCCTGCTCATGAATCCTAGCCTTGACATCCGCGATCGTTGCCGAGAAATCCGGCTTGATTCTGAAAGGCCGATGACGCAAGGTAGTCTCGACACGGATCATTGTCGCTTCCGTGCGTGTGACCAGAAGGAGAGGTGAACTATGTACCCATGAAGTTTTTCCATCCAGGACGCCATATTGAGCCAAGGTACGGTGGTCGTCGTGGAGCCCTTTTTCGTCGTTGAGCCCTTTTTCACAGAATATCAGTCCCTGTTGCATCGGGTGAGGGCCCCCCTGCTCATGAATCCTAGATTTGACATCCGCGATGGTTGCCGAGAAATCCAGCTCTATTCTGAAAGTCCCATGACCCAAGCGACTCTCGACAAGCATCGTCGTCGCTTCGGTGCGTGTGACGAGAATGAGAGATGATCCATGCTGGAAACCATAATCAGCCAAGGTACGGTCGTCGTCGTTGAGCCGCCTCCCATCGAATATCAGTCCCTGTTGCATCGGGTGAGGCCCTCCCCTGCTCATGAATCCGAGACTTGACATCCGCGATGGTTGCCGATAAATCTATGTCGATTCTGAAAGTCCCATGACCCAAGCGACTCTTGACAGGTATCGTCGTCGATTCGGTGCGTGTGACCAGCTTGAGAGAATATGGTCCATGCTGGAAACCATAACCAGCCAAGGTACGGTGGTCGTCGTTGAGCCTCAGACTATGAAATATCAGTCCCTGTTGCGTCGGGAGTGGACCCCCTGCTCATGAATCATAGCCTTGACCTCGGCGACGGTTGCCGAGAAATCCAGCTTGAGAAAGAAAGGCTGATGACCCAAGGTACTCTCGACACAGATCGTCGTCGCTTCGGTGCGGCGGGGGGGGGGGGCGGCGACGCCGGAGGCCATTTGAGGGAATGGCCTCCGTGCGATGTGCTCCGGTGCTCTCCATCAGAAAGGGGCGCGCACACTGGCTGCATATGGATTTGTAGCGAAAGCAATATCATCCATGTGAGCTAGAATAGAAGGTCTGGAGAGACATCACAATGAAAAAGAGAAGAGAAAACATACATCCACCAGAAACGCGCCCGTTGCCGAGTGCCACTTGCTTTGAGAGACTGACGTTGCCGCGGTTGCCTTTGGGAGGTGCTTGCTTCCGATCTATGGCTGATTTTTTGGTCGCCAAGACGAGACGGTCTTACATTATTAGACCCCGGACATCCGTATGCGGGAGACTGACGCGGTGGAAGAACGACAAGTCGACAAGGCATGTGAGAGCGCGCAGGGTAAAGCACGCCGCGTGAAGTTTCCTCGAAGTTGTGCAAGCTTGTACTACTACGGAGGAAGGGGCCTGACGCTCCTGACGCTCATCCTGACGGGTCGATCAAAACTGTGCTTGGCAGGCCCATTTTATATAGAATAGTTATAGTTATAATATAAACAGCCTATGCTTCCAACAAGATATAAAAAGACGAACACCCGTACGTATATATAATTGAAAAATAAATAAACAAAAAGACGAACAAAAAAAGACTTGAAGCCGTCTCCCGTGTCTCTCCAGTGTCTCCTGCAAACACTTGCCTGCCCCAATGATAGGAATCCGATAGGAACCAATGCTCACATACTCACGGGGTGTCTTCTTTTTTTTGCCCATGCAAGTGATCGTACTGACAGTGGCACTATCGTTGTTGTCGGACGGCGAGTCGATCGGACTCCATGGTCACTTTGGATTGATTGCTAATTTGTAAATTATTATTATATACAAGGCTAGTTTTAGTACGAGTTTTATTCTATTGCTTCTAAGAGCTTCCATACATTGGAAACATTATAGATAAATTTCATACTCGTGTGACTAGTTTTATCTGATGAAATTTTCATCACAACAAAACAACCTCAGCCGGCTGGGCTTATTAGCCGTAGAAAAGATTGACGGGATCGTCGGAGAAGACGAGGGTTCCGGCTCCGGCTGAAGGCCAAAACCCTCTGTGCGGAGGTGAATAGTGATGGTGCGGAGCGCGACAAGCACGGGGATCGAAGCCCGCATGAATATCATGGAGTGGTTGCCAGTGAAGTGTAAAGTGACAGTCTTACCCCCGGTCAAGGCCAGACGAGATACTGAGGGGCTGCTTGCCCTATGTATTGTAAATTTGCAACGTTGCTTATTCTGTTTTATTGTAAGAGAGAAAAACATTGGGAGTTGCTATATCTCTTTCACAAGAAATTTGACAAGATTTCTTGCAACAACCTGGACCCTAGGATTAAAATCCAACGGTGGGACTAGTCATAAGATCAATTGACTTGACAACTGACTGGACCCTTGACAATTGACAACGCAACGCACATGAAGCTTCTTAACAGGCCCGCCTACAGTAACGGGTTGATCCAAAACCCGATAACCGGTATGGCTGTGTAGATCTGCCCGTTTTCTAATTTGTGCTATTGGGCCAAGATGCAGCCATCCCGCATGCAGATACGCTTCCAGGCTTCCTCAGCGCCATCTTCTCGTCACCACATGCACTGGGATTGCTGTTGAAGCTGCCATAGACAGCTTCAGCATCGGTCAGCTCGTTGACTGCACACACCAAAGCATTGTTCACAATGGTTTCTTCCTCGTCACCTTCCTAAGGCTCTTGCGCTAGCATCAGAAGAGGTTGCTCTTCAATTCTCTGCAGGGCAATGTTCTATCAGAGGATCACCATGTAGAGCTAAAAAAAAAACTATTTGCTTCAACATTGCAGATAGGATAAAGTGGATGATTTAGCCTACTGAGTTGCATGCACCAACCAAAAGTTTAAACTGGTATAAAAAGGTGGACAAGTCACCATTATATTTTATTTATTTGCACCTCCCATGATTCAAACTCAAGATCTCTGAACACATCTAATAGGGAAACGAGAATCATGGCCGATCTTGAGTTCAAAACCCACCATGGGGCTCCAGCTTCTGTTAAAAAGCAGTTTTGCAGAACTTCAGACGACCGAGTACAAAACTGACAATAAGCATAATTGAACAGTGAAGGAGAAACCAACAGCAGTAGTCAGAACAGTAACTACGATAGAAGGGTAATTTCTCCCATCTGATAGACTGATAGCTCTCCTGGACCGAGTTCTAGATCACCAAAAAAATACAAGCGTATACAGCATTAATGATCTAGCTAGTATGTACAGCTTTGTCTTTCAAGCCTGTGTAGCATACAAAGAACTGAAGAATAGATGGAAGCCAAGTCATTGTTGCAGTCTTTCACTGACACTGACCTAGGAAAGCAGATGCGGTGAGCTTTCATTGGTGCTTCTCTGAGCGCTTTCATGCATGCGTTGATGCTTGATCATTTGCACATCCCGGGTGAATTGGGTCCTTGATTTTGCATAAGGAGCTTCCCTTGCTGCAATGAAGGTCAAATGTAAATCCATTACAACACAAACCTTTGTAATGCTTTTTTTTATTCATTGGACAATTGTTCGCATTTCTTACCTGCAGCTAATTTTTTTTTAGCACGGAGAATGTTTTGCCGTCTCTTCCACCAGCACGCAGCGAATACAACTAGGAACAGACTACAAGCACTCACAGTATCTGTAACAATGTCAGCTTGCCTAGGCTATCTGGAATAGATCCATTAAGCTCATTGTATGACAGATCCCTGCGTAGAAAATTAAAACCTAATTGTCAAATCTAAGTGACCATATTTCCTTGAAGAAAGAAGAAAAAAAACAAAATAGTGTTGACATCCTAATGACATGAGCTGAATCCTCGAATTGAAACAGCAATTGATTTCCTCTTGTAATGTGTCACAAGATGCATTTATAATGATTAGCTCCATGTGCACTGAGAAAAGTGATAAGCAGCCTGAAAAGTGACTACAAATATGAAGTAGCAAGGACACTGGCTATTTTAATATGATGATGCAAGATACAATAGGTGCAACCACGGCTTCTGATGTTCTGTATCCAGCTATTACTTAAAGTGCAAATCTTCAGACAAAGAAATAAATTTACCCTACAATCACCTACCCAAGTTCAATTGGTATTGCACATTAACCAGCTGAGAACTTAATGGATATAGAGTACCATTCACGAAATTTTCAATTAATTTCATCAGAAAATCCTATTATGAATCAGGACATACTTGAAAGAACAGAAAATAACAGATACACTGAAATGCACTTACAGTACTTGCACCGCAGAGATGGTACCTAGGGAGATTGGGATGATACCCTTTATGCTATTGCCACTCAAGTTTCTGTTTCACAAGATAGGCAGTTACTTCTGTCAGAATAACCAGAAGTGTGCACTTCCTTATGAGTTATGAAAGTAAGAACTCTAAATGACTACTTCAATCTGCAATCAGATTTAACTTATTAAACAATACTGTATTACTCTGTATTCTACTTACCATGTCACCATGGACCATAACCCAACCAGTTCTGGACAGCATTCTTAAGAGCTTAAACTATGTGTGCTGCAAGGGTTTTGTAGTTTCTTTTTTATTATAATTATCAGGATATGCCAGAAAATCAGTCCCATAATTAAAACTATCGAAAGAATGTTAAATATGTGATGACCATATTAGCTGTTTTTCACGTATTGTGCATAAAAACATAATTAAACACTAAAGAATTCTGCATCATCTGCTTCTAAATGACATGGAGCAATTACAGTGCAGCATTACGCTGATTCCTTTGCAAAATCACAGTTATGCTAATTCCTTTATAACCAATTCCTACCTGACATCCATGTCAAGGTCTGACATGTCAAGGTAAAATCATAGTTATGCTAAAAGCCATCCATGTCTGACATGTCCTAGAACAAATAAGAGAGTCATGACCTAGCACAAAGGACAAAATACAAGATAAAAACAGTGGGTACGGAACAAAGATAAGCAATACAATACAATACAAGGCAAAATAGAAGCCACAATACAAGGGGCATGACAAGGGACCATACAGCACAATCAACAAAAAATACAATATAAAGTTCAAGACAAGGGACAATCGAAACACAATTCGCGAGGTCCTCGTGATGACTTTCAGCGTCTCGGCCTCGAGGGCCTAACGGCCCACTTCGGCCTCGGCGAAAGTGTTACTTTCAAAAGGCGCCTTCAGCGCAAGGTTTATATAGGGAATCAAGCGATGTCATTTTATACTTTGTTGTCTTGTATCGCAGGGTCCCCGCTTGTTTTTAAACAATTTTTTTAATACAAGGGACAATACAGGGGAGAAAACATCAAACATAAACAAGGCTACAGAGTTAACAATGTCATTTTGTACTTTGTTATCTTGTATCGCAGGGTCCCTCCTTGTTTTTAAATAATTTGTTTTTATTACAAGGAGGAAGATGTTCGTGTGTTTCAAGAACTAGAGGCGAGACAATGAAACCATCTATAATCGAGTACAACAACACCCAAGTCAACAGAGTTGGAAGGATTCTTACGGAAGAATGATTTCCTTACTAATAGGCAACCTCTACAAGCAAAAAGGGACATATTGCATATCCTCATAACTAAAATCGCGGTGCTCAGTACTTGCAATTTGCATCATTAACGATTGCAATTAATTAACCGAATGATTTATTTATTTTGTTTTAACACTCTTATGCTATCTATCAACATGTCACCTACAATACTATAGATACACACTAAGATACAAATGGCCTGGGTGCAGAAGTGATCATATCTTAATAGATATAGCACTTGTTAAAAGGCAGTCAGCAAACAGGAATAAAGAGAGGGGAGGATCGTCCTTTTAACGGGCCAGCCCTTTTTAATGCGCCCGCTTGACCCAGTTTTGAAAATGAGCTTTGCTCTTCTGCGGCGCTGGGGCGCTCCGTGGTTCGCGAGAAGGAAAAAGGACTAATCTTTTTGTTACATCCGCACGAGATGAAAAAAAGAGAGAGCTTCGTCTATCGATGAACAGCAGATTTGACGGAGCTCTTGGCATTGCTTTGTTTTTTTCTCTCCTGCACAATGACAACACACTAGCATTTAAGAATGTACCTTCACTGAATCAATAGGATGCAACGGAGAGGTAGAGAGCACACTTGCAAGACCTCCGACTAAAGAAGACTTCAAAAACACTTCCTGTAGACATTTCTCTAGGTGGGGAACAACAACAACAGTAGCAGCTTCAAATCACACAATTACACAATTCCAAATAACAAATTGCACATTTCAAATAGTGCAACTAGTATTTCTTGATAATGCAATTTTCACTTATTTAACAAGCATTTAAGAATGTTGCAGCCAAGGGGATGAGAACAGCCCACATACTCCAATGAGAATCAGGAGCTGTAAAGTCTAAATGTGGCAAACTATCCTTTCTATTTATATATCATTCTAACAAAGGAACACAGAGAAATCAACTCACAGCTAGGTGTTGTAAGCTTTAGAGTTCACAAGAAAATGACATAAAGAGCCTCATTGTTAAGAACCATGCACTCATCAACATTCTAAACTAGCTGAGATTTTTTTTTTCTCAAGCGACTGAAAACCATGCATGTTGCAACATTTACCTGCTTCATCTTCTTTAGAGTCTCTTTTGCATTTGCCATCTTCTCTGAATTTTTTTTTCTTAAGTACAGATATAGTAGCCATGTTCTTCTTCCCTGTTAAAAGGCACCATGTCGAGCAGCAAACTCATAAAACATAATTGAAGATGCTAGCTATCGACTACTTAAAAAAATGAAGATAACTCGATAACAACTATCTCAGTGAAGAGGTAAGTGAAACAATATAGGACATCGTACACTGCTACTGATACAAAATTTTCAGAAGAAATGGGACAACACAACACAAGCATTGTATTTGCATTGTTTAAAGATAGCAGCTACACATGTAGTTGGTCAACATACCTACGACATATAAAAGGTTGCACATAAAACTGAAATATACCCGAGCAGCCACCTTAGATGCTCACACAAGGTTTTAGCTAGTACGCATACAGTACTACTAAATGTCAAATTTGGGGCATTGCGCTTGTTCTAGGTGCATATCACCCTATCAGCAGCTACAAATCCAAAACACGGTTCTGCTAGCACTTTATATTAATACTAAATACTCCTAGATATGCAGGTGCAAAGACGAGCTTCACCTCAACCCGGTGATGAACGAGTGACAGATCGAGAACTGCATCCCCAAATCTTCGGATGCTATTCCATATGCACAAAACTAATTGCGAATGCAATGCCCCAAATTTATGCTATTGCTATCCACATGTTGCATATCGCAAAAACTATAATTGCAAGTAATGGGTACTTGCAATTTATGCTACTGCTAATTGCAATTAGTTAACTTAATTAATGTTTTTTGTTTGGTTTTTGTGAACAAGAGAGAGTAGTAGGAATGGACCACTACAACTACTATGGACTATGGAGTAGAACAAAGATGGTAAAGGACTTGGTCTTTTGGTTTTGGACAGATAGGACAAAGCGAGACCTTGAAACTATATAAGGCAAAGATAGTGGATCGCTTTATTAGCTATTGTTTTATTGATAGGGACGATGTAGGTTTAGGCTCCATGAACAAGATCAAAACCATAAGCCATTACATTGCTCGAGAAAATGTTAGGGCTCTGCATTCAAAATAACAGAGTATCTTAAATTCATTCGATGGGAAAAAAGAGTGATAAAAGAGACTAACCTCGCAAGGATGCATGCCAAGGATGCTTATAACAGCATGTACGGCCTTAGCCAAGATATTACATACTCCAAGATGATACTCATCAACCTGTTCACCCTCCGGATCCATGCTTTCTTAGGCATTTCAGAAGTTAGATACCCCTCCTTTATAATATATAATCGGAAGAAACAATTTCAGCATCTTCACACCATCTTCTTCAGCTTCAACCTTGGATGGATCAACCTGGAACACATGAAAGAACAAAGCTATAGACCAATCAAAAACTCAAGGCTGAAAGCAAGCATGGGCTGCTGCACTTGCCACACAAAAGCTTCTGCTGCACTTTCCGCACAAAAGCTAAGCTGCGAAATGATCTGGCTGAGCAATTGCTCCTGCCGCTCTTTGAAACATGAACTACCTTCTCACCAAACCAACAACTATTGCACAATTTCAGTCCGAGAAGAATACTAATGGTCATTTAGATAAATATCAACCTCACTAGACAAAAGCAAGTGAAAACAAGAGATGAAATTCCAAGAAATTAAGAGTAAGTCTTGGAATACACACGTAAACTAGCTAGAGATAAAAACAAACATACTAAATCATCTCACTTTGTGAAAAAGGATGAGCTGCGATTCTTTGCTTTACTAACATGCACTATCTCTACTAACATTAGAGCACCTGATTCCACTATACTACTGAAGGATAGTAGGACACGATCGAAAAGAGATGACTGTACATCGGTATCTGAAATACTAACCGACTGTGCATGGATTCATCAGCGCGCTAGAGCACAAGATAAGCTAGGTGCTAGCCCCAAACTAGACAAACTATGCATGGCTTCATGTCAGGCTGAGAGCCACAAAGCTCGGTAACTAAACAACTGCATTCAGTATAGAGAAAAAAAAAAAAAAAAAAAGAGCCGACCGACTCTACAACAACCCGATGCAAACGTCCTCAACACTTTTGTTAAGGTGTTGACAATGCAATAGAGGGTAACTTAGAAACAACTTCAACACAAACATTTTTAGTTATCATCCACTACAGAAATGAGGAGGAGCTCCAACACCCAACACCAGTTTAATAAAACTAACAATAGATTTTATTGTTGCATGACAACTCTTATCCCCTACCAGAAAATAAATGCAAGCTCTTGCTCAATGCAAATTAGAGCAAATTTCATATAGTCTGATACAAATTAGGAATGGAGATGTTTATTTGACTGCATAATAACTCCTATCTCCTACTAGTATCAGAAGGCAATTTCCTTTACCAAAAATACATACTGAGGCAATTTCTGTCTCGTTCAAATGTAACAACTTGAAGCGGAAGCAGGAGTGCGATAAAGAAACAATCTAAAATTCAGTTCGCTACACCATGTATCACCTTTGAAATCAACTTGCGAGATGGTTCTCAAAATATTATGCGATCAAATATATGCACGATGGTTACACCAACTTGTACTCCATTCTAGCAGTTATTACCGAATTCTTTACAAATGAACTTAAATTCCCCGGGCATCCTACTGAATGCACATGCCTCTTCTATTTATAATTTGACAATTGCAATGTTACTAATTGTTTGAATCGGTAATCGACGGGACTTAGCGCAAAGGAGCAGCAGCGCAAGTGGATCTGGAGAACGAACTACAAAATGCAACCTGAAAGTGAAGCCGCATTCATATTGAAAGTGAAGCACTGCATCAAACGCGATCTATAGATGGAGTGCTCTTTGGTTCAGCATGCAGGTATCATTCAACACCATGCACCACGAAGCCACCACAACAGCAACCAAATCCACACCCAGAACCCCGGTGACAACCAAATCAACAACTAAACAAGCGGCATCGGCAACAGTTCCATAGATCCACCGCTTGCACCACTAAGCGATGCAGAGAGGATTGGGCCGCAACCAAATCCTCAGCCACAACCCAACAAACCCCCAAATCCAACACATAGATCGATCCATTTCGCGGTAAAAACCGGCAAACAACATGCATGTGCGTAAAAGAAAATGCCATCGTCTCACCATTTCAAGTAGCATTAGTCCATTAGATGAGAGGAAAACACATAGATCTACCCGCATGCAAACACCAAATCCCCCAAATCCAAAGCAAATCAAGCCTACACATCAATCCCAAGCAAATCTCATTCCATCGACTAGATTCGAAATGGATGATCCCTTACTAGAAATCTTAGCACAGATCACTAATAAATTGCACGAATAAGCAGCCAAAACCGAGCACAAATCGCATAGGCGAGGACAGGGCACCAAACCTGAATCCGGGAGGGGGAAGCTCGAGCTCGGGGATGGTAGACGCGAGCGAGCTCCGATTTGGCGAGTGTGAGATTCGATTCACCCTTTCCCCGCTTCATGTAGGAAATGGGATCGGCTACACACATCAGCAAACAAAGAAGGGAACAAAGAGAAGGAGATGCAGCGGGTACATACAAGAGCACGTCACCGGTGATCCTCTGGAAGAACTTCAATAGCGGGCCTCGACAGGGGATGTGGGGACGACAGTAGGAGAGCCGTCGCCGCCGCCCGGTGGGGATGACAGCCGCGTGCTGCGCTCTGCCCGTCGGCTGGGGATGACTGGTGCGCGCATGCTCCGCCACCGCCGGAGGATGGGCTTCCGAGCTTGCTACTTCGCCGCCGAAGCTCATCGCTCCACCGCTGCTGCCCCGAAAGCAGATCTGAGAATGTGGTCAAGCACTCTAGAAATGAGTTCCGTGAGGGCGCCGGGGAGGGTGTGGTGTTTAGCGGGTCCTGTACCAAAGCTCGGATCCAATAAGAAACCCAATAGGAAGCAACCGACCCACGAGGGGGCTTGCGGCAGAAACAAAGACGCGTGTCGCAAGAGAGACAAGCGCGAATTCTTTCAAATGAGACAAGTAGGAAAAGTGGAAAACATTTTACATGGCCAAGACTATCCGCACTCATCGTCCTTTAAATATCTCCTCTATTTGTCATAGTCATCAAGATTCTTCTGTTTATATCACTTTCTCCCGCACTCATACTTCCTTTATATCTCTACTTTATACCAACAACCTAATATTTTATTCAATTATCCCAACTACCATCTCCTCTCTCCTCATATTTTCTTTTTCTTTCCTTTATTCTATTTCTCCTCTTATTCTTTTTCTTTATTCATTCTTTCATTTTATTTTTTTCATTATATTTTTTATCTTTTTTCTGTTATTTAATTAAATAATAATAGGTTTTCTTCTTCTCTCTTTTTCGTTTCTTCTTCGCCCACGCACGGTTGGGAGGACGGCGGGCACACGGGCGGCGCGCGAGCTTATGGGCGCGGGCAGCGCCAAATTTTGGGTGGGAGGGATGGCGGGCGTGCGGATGGGATTGGCGAAACCGGGCGGGCGGCCAACACCTCAACGAGGAGGAAGGGCGGCCACGACGCGGCACGGGCCGGCGTGGGCGGGAAGGCGGCGGCGCCGACGAACACCGCTTATCGCTGGGCCCGCGCTAGGCCATCGCGCGGCCGGGCGTTCGTGGACGCTCGCGGGCACGACGCCGAGGGGCCGCGGGCGCTGCGGGCGCCCTGTCGCGGGCACTACGCCGCCGACACGGGGGCCGTGTTCCGCGGCCGTGGCGTGGGGCGGAGGGTCGCCGCCACCGTGTCCCCCCGACGTTATGGTGGGCGGCCGGGTCCGGGCGGAGCCGGCGGCCATGGTGGATTCGGGGTCGGGGTAGACGGGCGCGCGGTGGACGGCTCGACTCGCTCCGGGCGGATGGCTCTCCCTCTTCCCCGTTCTCTATCTCGCCGACTCCGGCTCCGGCCGCTGGCGATGTGGGGGGGGGGCGTGACGCCGGGTGGCTTGCGGTCTCTCTCTCATCCTCGGTGGTTGGGAGGTGGGGCTGGCATGGGCTTTCGCGGGACGCCCGGCTACCACGGCAAATCTGCTGGAAGAATGCGCTTCCCGGACGGTTTACCGAAAGCCGTTGCAGCTGATCTCATCCCTCATGGCGATGTCGTGGCTTGTGCCGGGCGCGTTTACCGTGCCCAGTGTGGATAGTCTAATAAGATGGACTCATATGTAAATGCATTATTATTTTTTTAACGTAATAAGATGGCCCTCATATGTTCAAGCCAGAATGGCAATGTCCCATGGACAAATTCTCAAAATCAAAAAGACATGTCAAGTGTGAACGCCGTTGGGTAAAGTTCATAAGGCATGAGTTTCAGACTCAGCCCCTGTACCTCTTACTAGTTTTTCAATAAAAGTTGAGTAGAGATCCCCTCCTGTTTAATAAAAAAAAAAAAAGTTCAAAAGCATGGAGTTGCAGCTTAAACAGCGTAAGATGAGTGGCACGCGTAGTTTCCACGAAGCTATACGCAGGATGGAGCCTCAGAGTGCCCGACACTCCCCTGCACATCTGCCCTGATAGGTCACATCGGACTCTGCACTGACAAGTCACCAACAACCAGCAATTCTGCGCATCACTATCTCGAATCATTTCTATTCACTGTAGTTAACTATCGAGCTCAGACGCTCACACTATCTCCATTACTAGTGATGACTTCTCTGATTCAACGAAGCGAGGGGCCGAGGCTGCCTTTGCAAGAAAATGTGTCATTCGTATCCTAAAGTTTTTTCCCTAAAAAAAATGACATATCCAAAAGAAATAGCAATAAAGGAAAAAGGAAATATTTTTTCTTGTTTTGGAAACCAGATGTGTTGTTTCTCACATCTGGATAATGTTAAGGCAGAAAAGGTGAGGAGACGTACTGGCTTCGATCGGAAGGCAGTGCATGAAAGCGATGGCAGGAGTGGCGGACTGCTACTAATGTGGAACAATGAAACGAGCATCAGAGTTCAGGGAATGACAAAATACTTTATTGATGCTATGGTGGAGGAAGAAGGTGGTTGGCGGTTCACAGGAGTTTACGGTGAACCGGAATGGAATAGGAAGGAGGAGACATGGGCAGCAATTCGAGGAATTAAGGGGGATTTGTCGTGTCCCTGGCTGCTCATGGGAGATTTTAATGAAATTTTATATAATTCAGAGAAGGAGAAAGGAAGGCCGCGAACACAACGACAGCTGCAGCTGTTTCATGATGCCTTGTCTGAGTGTGAGCTGAATGATATGGGTTTCATACTCCCTCCATCCCGTTTTTCTTGACGTTGAAGCTACAAGTGACACGTCTCAAAATTGTTGTCGTTCGCTATGTATCGTAGGCACAGAGTAGGCCTTGGCAGGCGAGCGCACCGGTCTCAAGAGAGTGGAGACCGACTCTCTGCCACCACACAAAATTGCAGTTTAATAAAAAAAAAAATCCCCACCTTATCCTCATCCCCGTTCCCCAGCCTCGCGGGTACCGTGTGCCGCTCCCTCGCCCGTTACCGCTGCGCCACGCCGCCCAGCGCGGCGCCGCGACGCCCGGCAGCGCGCGCTCTGCCGCCTTTGTGCTCCCCGCGGCTTCCCCTCCGCGCCCGCCGCCCGCAGCGCGCCGCCCCCGACGCCACACAGCGCTGCACTTCTTTGCGCCGCCCCCCGCGCCCACCGCCCGCTGCGTCCACGCCGCCCTCCCGCCCCGCCGCCTCCCCACCCGATTTAACGCCCGAGCACACCGTCGCCTCCGCCGACGCCCGTCGTGGTCGTCCTCCCTTCGCCGCCGTCATCCTCTTCCACCGCATCTCCCTCTTCCCCTTCTCCATCCATGAAGGGAAAGGGTGGTTCGCGACGCCGTCGTTCCTCCCCGTGGGAAGCTGGGTCCGGTGGCGAGGCGCATCCAAGTTGGGGTGAAGCTGGCCGCCTACAAAGAAGTTAGCGATGGGGAGCCCCGAGCCAGCCTAAGGTTCTCGTCATCACCGGCGATGTGGGCGGCGGCGGTGGGGGGAGTCGCGTTTCTGTCCCTGTGTTTGGGGGCGGCAACGGAATCCCCAGATCCAGCGACAACATTGGGGAAAGCAGCTCGAGCTCGGTGTCTGTCCCCAAGATGGGCTCCGTGGTGGAAGGCTGAACGAACCAATGAAGCCGGGCGCCAGAGCGTTGGAAGGCTGAAGGAAGCCGCCTGCCGAGGGGCAGGACAAAGAATGGAAGCCCGTGAGCGCATCGCCAGTCCCCGCCGCAGTCGCCTTCGCATCGATAGCCTCGGTCAGCTTCATGTGCTTGACTCTGAAGATGAAGGCAGCGACATGGAGGTAGGCCTCTACGGTCTTGATACGGAGGAAGGTCGACGTGCTGTGGTGGCAGCAATATACAGCAAGGTGGAGATGGCCACGGATTTGCGGATCCAGCTCCAGAGGTTGCGTTAGCTGCCGACGCGTCCCCTCGTGGAGGCTGCCGACGTCCCGATGGAGGCCGCCGGCGTCCCCGTGGGAGGCTGTCGCTGCCCCGATGAACTACACCCAGAGCTGCAGGTGGAAAACCCCATGGCGAGACGATTCCCACAAAAAGCAATGATCTTAAGTAACTGAGCTGCATCAATATGTCGAACTAAATTGCCATGGTCAGTAAATATGGTCTCGATGATGTTTCGACCCATGTTTGTGGCCCGGGTTAAAGAGTATATAGTCATTGACCTTAGGAGGTAAGAATGCTAGCAGTTGCATCGAGCTAAAAATTTTCTTGAAAATGGTTGCGGCATCTGTGCCTACAAGCTCCATGACTATTGGAACTTTTCAGTTAATAATATATTATTAGGCAATGATCAGTGAAAGGAATTACACATACTAACCAAATACAGTCCTAGATAGTGGATAAACATATAGTCATACACATTACTAGATAGCTCAGCTATCCTATTCAACACAGTCAATGATCTAATCAGTAATCATCGGTTGAATTGCTGAATGGATTATTCCATCATAGGAAGATCTGTTACAAGAATTTAGACTAGATAGACAGAGCCAAAAGAAATTGCTGGACATCAAGATTCTAGTGTTTCTCTTTCCCCTTCCTGCTGTAGGAAACGAAACAATTTCATCAGCTGGAATTTTCTTGTACACCACACATTTGCATAAAGTGTTTTCCAAAACAAAAAGTTTCAGAATCATTCCTTGTTCTAAAGCTTCCTTCATTTCCCAGCTCTCTTCTGTTGCTCTCAGATGTCTGCTAGTTGCATCCAAAAGACCCACTCTCCCAGTCATTTTTTTCTCTTGCTCCTATGCTGAAGGTTAGTTCCACAACAATTGTCAATCAGAAGGCTGAAAATTGGCTTTGGGATGGTTGTGCTGCAATGCTTATCTCCTCACAATTGCCTTCATCGTTCGCCAGTATCCTGCCAGCAACACAGGCACCAGCAATAATAAATAGATCAGGGAAGCATATTGAAAGTATCTGCTATAGCTATTCAGATAATTCTTTGAGTTTTATAGAATTCAGTTAGTTAGACAAACATCCAGAGCAGGATTGTGAAATGGACACAAAGTTTCTGCACCATTCTTAAGATAGATAAACTAATTATTTGCTTGTTGAGTATTCAGAAATAATTTGAAGTTGTGTAAATGGCAGAGCATATTGTAGTAAGTAGAATTAGAATGAATGTCATGCTTGTACAAGTGTGCTGCCTGCAGATTGGTCTCGGTCTGAACAAGAGGAGGATTTGGTGTAGATGTGGTACATTTTTTTTTTCCTTTGCAACTTTCTCCTATGCTGCTACTAGCCTTCTTCATCTTGACTAGAATTTACAAAGAACTGAGTGTTAAAAAAATCACTAAACAATCTAGCGCTCAAAGATAGCAAAGAGTAGCAAGAACAAATAAATTAGAGGGAGAAAATGAAATCTTTTCCTAGCCTTTGTTGCATTGCGGTGACGACGTGCTGCTGGTCACCTCCTCACCAAGTCCCGGCCACCCGCTGCAATTTGCGGTGACGAACTCGGTGCACTGGTCACCTTTTTTTCTGCCTTGCACGCTTTCATTTGCTACTACTTCGTTTGTGGAATTTTGGTTCATTAGAAAATAGAATATATATGTATAAGATACATGTATTTATTGTTTTACCAAAATCTTGGGTATTCCAAGGAATACCCAGGCATACACTTGGCGCCGCCGGTGGCTGTAAACATTTCATCCATTGGGTTACCTATTATCCAATCGCAAGATTTGGCCAAATGGATTTGGAGCAGAGTGGGGAGGGACTGGACACATGATTGGGCTTTCGATCCTTCACAACAACATACAAAAACTTATTTGGTAGTAGTCTGCCCTCATATTATAGGAGCAGTAGTATATTTATATATACATCCAAGTGTACAAGTTCAATAGCGCAACAACACTAGAGCCTGAAATTTTTACAACGCAAAAGCATCATAACCGATGTTTACATGACATTTTTACAACGCAAAAGCATCATAACCGATGTTTACATGAACATGACCATTAATTGTTCAACAACTCAAAAGCCCTTTGAACTAGCTGACTATCACAACTTAGAGCTTCGGGGAGCATGCCAAGTCTCTCTAGTCTTTCTTTGTTCATGTGAGGGATCTTGTACCTATTGCCTCCACCATCTTTCATGACTTCCATCATGCATCCTTGTAGTGTGAGGAATACCCTATTCAAAACAACAGGGTTGTAGTTTTCATATTCCATGATCACATTCTGGATCAGTTCATTGATGGTTCTAGATGTCGTTCTATCCGTTATTGATTGAAGAGAAGCAAAAAACCAAGGTCAAGGCAGTTCATATCGTGTGAATTAGGAGGTCTGGTTAGTAAGGCGTATATCTAGGCCATTCCGTTTCGCCTTTGCTAGCATGAAATCTGCATCATCTTGTCGTACATGAGAAGGAGCATTGTCCTATTGTATCCATATTGTTTCATGCCTTGATTCTGCAGGCCAACAAGCTTGAATAGCTGGTATTAGTTTTGTGATCATATAAGATCTCATAGTTTGCCTATCAACCTTGATGGTCTTTGTGATAGGTGTGCCCCTCGGTCTGTTCTGACTTCCCCTTCTTGCTGGTTCCTGTAATTATAAAGATTGATTAGCCACATATTGTTGCTTAAAATGAATTGCAAGAAGAATGTAGGGAATGACTAGTACCTCACGGACAAAAGGCCATAACCCTACAAGCCCATTAAAATAGCATCTCCCTTCAACATCAAACCTAGGCCTTCCAACAGCAGAGTAAAACATGACTTTTTGAATGGCATTCTTGTTTTGCACTGTCCTATGTGGGTCTTGTTCATCTGGAGTCAAGTACATGGTCCTAATCTTCTGTGTACCATTGAACCACTTCTCATCTGTGTGAATAATGTTTTTCATATCCTGGAACTTTGGATTGTTTGGCAGAGTGCTTGCATCTAGCTTAGAGAGAACCCACTGCAGCCTTGCTTTTTTGTTTGCTTCCTTCAAATAAGGCCTCAATGCATTGGAGTGTCGTCGTAGCTTGCCTTCTTTGAACAACCTATGTAGAGAGCTTTTATTGATTTCAAGAGCATTTGCTAATGACTTTATGGTTCCCCTTCTCTCTAAGGCAATATCAGGAACCCTACTGAGGTCCACTTGAATTTTTTTACGACCACACTTCCTAGGTTTCAAAGAACTGACATCTACTGGTATGCCTTGTTCCACACAATCTTGTGCTCTCTTCCATATTCGTTTATCTTTGCACGCCTCTGGACATTGTGCTTGTCAGCAATGATTTGTGTGCTTGATACGTTGTAATATGCCATTACTTGCTCACTGAAGTAAATCTTGATATATGTCTTGCCTCTGTCTACGTGTCAAATCCTTGACTATATTTGTTGCTTCTTGTAGGGGTTTTGGTAGTCTTCATCATCCGAGTCCGACAACTCCTCTTCATCAAACTGGATGTTAACAGCATCTGCATACACGTCAAAGTCGTGTACGACATCGTCCAAGGTATCTTCTCCTTGCTGTGGTCCATTTAAATCAAATGCATGGCTGGTAATGTGTCACCCGATACGTAAAACAAGCTTTTTATTATAAGGCACGGACAATTGTTGTTGCAAAAACATGACTTGTACATGAGAGAAATAATCACCTGAATGTAGATTTTGTTGTTCTTCTTCTTCTACCTGTGGATCATTTAAATCAAATAAATGGCCAGCATTGTCACCTGTGAAACAGAAGCAAATATGAGCTGCTATTTTACTCAAATTTACTTTTTAGGATACAGAGAGGATAAGGATCCATGCTGCAAAAGATATTTAGGTGACATAAACACTAGAACTACTTAGAGAATTATTGTGAACTTAAAGCAACTATAAGCTGCATGCCTAACACAATAGATTATCAAACTTTTTGACATGGACAATTATTATTGGAAAGAGGACTTGAACCTTCCTTTTCAAATTAATGTGTACAGCCAATGTGTTCCTCGTAGCTTTTCTAATTGTCTAACTTCTGCAGGTTACTTGAACGACACCATTTGATGTAAATGTGCCAATGTCAATCCTAGCTCATCAAGTCATAGAAAGCTGGAAACTGTATTTTTTTTTTGTCAATAGTTTCCCTACTTCTATAGTTGCTTTGCTAAATGTCAGACTGTCAACCTAACTACAACTTTCTTCAAATTGACATTTTTAGTTTCCGTACAGAACCTTACTTTAAATATACCGACATTGCAGAATTCTAGATGGCCATACCAAGGTGGATTCAAGATCCAAATGAAAAGTATAAAACGAAAAGTATAAACAAAGAATGCAAACACTTGGACAGAGAGAGGATAAGGATCCATTTGCAAAGGAGTTTTAGGTGAGATGAACACTACAAATTCTTAGACGTTGCTATTGATTTTAGAAGAGATGAACTAAACCAGCATGTACTAGTTTAGGAATTGACAGAGACTAGAGAAAACATGTGTTCTTGCCAAGGTTTTAGGATTTTAGAAGAGATGAACTACACCACCAGTACACTCGGTTTGGATAGAAAAAGATGAGCTTACCTTGATGAATCTGTTCTTGTTCTTCATTCTCAGGAGGATGCACACCAATCTGATCAGCTTCCACTACATCTTCCCGGGGACAAGGATTGTTGTTCAGATCGGCACATCTTCTCTCTCACGGTTGCTTGTTTAAGTCTAGTATTTCCATGTGGGATGCATGAGAAATGAGTGGGGGAGGGATGAGAAATGAGTGCGGGATGGGGAGGGATGAGAAATGAATGGTTCAAATGATTGTAAACAGAGGGTTCCCGGCCTTTTTTCGCCCTTTGCTTTTGAGAAATGGCGCTTGTTTTGAATTCTAGTTTGCCTCATTTACGTAAAAAAATGGCGGTAAGTCTGTGTGCCCGCCCAACCGGATGTTGATTTGTTTAGTGTAAACAATTTGATTGCACTGAGTGAGTGATACAAATTTTCATTTGTTTATTGGAAAGAGAGTCTCAGTAGTGGGTGATCGGAAAGGGAGCATTAATGACATGTCATTCCAAAAGCTGCAGAACCTCAATCATTGTTTGCTAGGGGTGTTTGGGTCTTTGGCCAAGTGCCTTAATCCTTGTGCCAAGCACTCGGCGACTAGAATAACGGGATGGAGGGAGTAGGTGATATGTTTACCCGAGACGAGGCAATATAAGAGAAAGGCTAGATAGAGCTTTGCAAATATCTGATGGTCCACTTTGTTCCCTCAGTCTACACTAATTAATAGTGAGAGCACTAGATCGGATCACAGGCCGATCCTGATGGATACTCACTATCTTGCCTCTATGCAAGGAGGAGGAGGGAAGAAATGATTTGAGGCAAGATGGCTCCAAGAAGAAACAGTGGAGGAGATGATTAAAGCAAAGTGTGGGCAAGAGCAAAAGCTCGCGGTGATGGTCCAACGTTTGTTGAGAAGGTGTACGATGTTCATGAGGAGTTGCATAAATGGGATAAAGAAATCCTTAAAGCCCCAACAAAAAGGATTTCAGACCTGAAAAGAGAACTAGAAAGACTGAAAAAGAGGGCCAATGAGGGAGGCTAACACGGCTTCACGAAAAGAAATCATGGTTAGGTTGGAGCTTATGTTAGAGCAAGAAGAAATACATTGGTTCCAACGAGCAAGAGTAAATTGGCTCGAGCATGGAGACAGAAACACTAATTTCTTTCATAATTATGCAACAAAAAGGAGAAAGAAAATGCAATTAAAAGTTTGATGGATGATAGCGGGACAAAGCAAGAGGATGGGCAGGTGATGTGCAATATAGTCTAGAGCTATTTTCAGTCACTATTCACTTCAGAGGTGGGAGATCCGGACCCTAATGTTTTTTTAGGATGTACACCGGTCTGTGACTCATGATATGAACAGGGATTTGTTGAGCCCTTTTTCTGAGGAAGAAGTGAAAAAGCATTATTCCAAATTGGTGATTTAAAGGCGCCAGGTCCTGATGGAATGCATGCTATCTTCTATAAAAAATTCTAGGACTTATTGGGAGATGATTTGGTAAAAGAGGTGATTCAGGCAATTAACTCGGCATCTATACCTGATGGGTGGAACGACACCACTATAGTGCTCATCCCTAAGGTAAATAATCCTGATTCAGTTTCCCAGTTCAGACCCATCAGTTTATGCAATGTGGTTTATAAGGTGATCTCAAAAATGCTATCAAATCGACTCAGAGCTATTTTAACAGATGTTATTAGTGATCACCAAAGTGCCTTTGTCCCTGGAAGGCTCATCACTGATAACATTTTGTTGGCATATGAGAGTATTCATTCAATAAAAAGGAAGAAAGGTAAAAAGGGCCTATGTGCAGTGAAATTGGATATGCACAAGGCGTATGACAGAGTTGAGTGGGGATATCCGGAGAAGATTATGCTAAAAATGGAGTTTGACCGCAGATGGGTGAACCTAATTATGGCATGTGTAAAATCAGTAAAATACAAGGTCAGGGTGAACTCTATGGAAACAGAAAGTTTTATCCCTACAAGAGGATTAAGGCAGGGAGTACTTAATATTATGACTGAGTCTCTGAATGATAAGTATCCGGGGCTCCCAGCCCTTGTGGGAGCTGGTTGAAGTGATTCTTTTCAGTACTTGGTTGATAGAGTCCGAGGAAAAACGAAGGGATGGAAAGAGAAGTTACTAAGCATGGGAGGCAAAGAGGTCCTGATAAAGTCAATTGCTCAGGCCGTACCAGTTTTTGCGATGATGGTTTTCAAAATCCCAAAAAACATTTGCAAAGGGATAGCTGATGCCATAGCGCAATTTTGGTGGGGTGATGACGATGACCATAAAAGGATACATTGGAAATCTTGGTGGAAACTTTGCATTCCAAAGTGCAGGGGTGGTATGGGATTCAGAGATATTGAATCTTTCAACAAGGCTCTATTGGCAAAACAGGTGTGGAGATTATTGATGGAACCGGATTCCTTATGTGCAAGAGTACTGAGGGCTAAGTATTATCCTGATGGAAACCTTCTTAAAGCAAGAATGAAGAGTGGCAGTTCCTTCACCTGGCAGAGTATATTGGCTGGCCTAGAGTGCTTTAAGAAGGGTTATATATGGAGAGTGGGAGATGGATCACAGATTAATATCCGGGATGATCATTGGAGGGTTATATATGGAGAGTGGGAGATGGATCACAGATTAATATCTGGGATGATCATTGGATTCCCTCAAGTCATAATCTAAAAATCCAAACTCCACGAGCAAATAATTTGGTCACTATGGTGGATGAACTTATTAATTCAATAACTGGATCATGGGATGAAGATCTGGTTCGGTCTTTATTTTGGGAGATAGATGTGACAAAAATCTTACAGATCCCTCTAAGACAAGGAAGGGAGGATGTTGTAGCTTGGTTCTATAATAAGAATGGCTTTTTCTCGGTGGGTTCAGCTTATCATCGACAATGGAACCACAAATTCGGTTCTAATGAAATTGTTCACCGGGTGGAGCGGGCAATGAACAGGTTTGGTCTAAACTCGGAAGCTTGACGTTCAAAGAAAAGTTAAAATATTCGGATGGAGAGTTTTGCATGGATTGATCCCATGCCGTGGTATCTTAGCAAATCGGCATATAGAGGATGACAGTAGCTGCCCGGCATGCCATGGAAGTTGTGAAGATATCAGGCACCTGCTGTTCACATGTCCAAGGGTAAAGGAGATTTGGTGCAGCCTAGGAGTATCAGAAGAGTTATCTGCAGCAACAGCTCTATACGGTTGGGTTTAGAGTTGATGGCTGAGATGATTTTGAGACAAAAGATAGTCCATGGCCTAAACAACGCGTCGGATTACCTGAATTAATCTTAACTGGTAGTTGGTATATCTGGTGGGAACGCCGAAAATTTGTGCATGGTGAACCTGTCCAAAATCCGAATAGATCAAGTTTATCAATAGCTACTCGACCGCCAATTATCGAGAGAGCAGGGAAGAAGGTTTGCAAGAAAATAGAGAGATGGAAGAAGCCCCAGAAGGAAAAAATCTTGATGAATATTGATGCAAGCTATAAGCGGAATCGAGCATAGGCGGGGACTGGAGCTGTGATAAGAGATTCATCGGGGAGACTTCATCGGGCGCTAGGGTGTGCTACCTTGATAATATAGCTGATGCAGCTACAGCAGAAGCGCTAGCACTCAAGGAAGGCCTATTGCTGGCTCAATTTATGGAATGCAATCATATTATGATCCAATCGGACTGCCTTGAGGTGGTGGAGACCATGAAGAACGATGGAATCTCAGCGACAGTAAGTGCTCTAATCTTGATGAGTGCTTTTCATTATGGCAAGATTTTGATTCAATTTGTATCGATCACTGTAATAGAGAAGCAAACTTCGGTAGCGCATGATTTAGCTAGATATGCAATGCAAAGTAAGATATCTTGTAATTGGGACGATGAGCCCCTAGCTTTATTTTAGGAGCCTTGGCGAATGATGTAACTATAATTCAAGTTCAATAAAGAGCGCCGAATGGATTTTTCAAAAAAAAAAAAAAAAATGTTCCAGCCATTCTTTATTTAGTTGCCTTAAATACGAAAGGGTCATCTTGAGAAAACCAAAATGAATAAAAGCAGTCCTATACTCCTAAAAGCTCAAGGAAAACCTCAACAGCCAAGTGCGTGCAAATAGTATTAACATTTCTGTCTTCAAATTGGTTTATTGTAAAAATATATTTCATCATATAACTAATTGAATGATATTTATTTTTTATGTTAAATGTTTATATATTTTTATATAATTATGGTTAAACTTAAAATTGTTTGATGACTGTCTAAAAGCGAAAATTGCATTCTTACGTGGAGGGAGCAAATTACTATATACAAGTATGCATGCTTAAGCTTAATCCATATTCCGGGAGTGATGTACTATTACAATGATTGCCCGACCAATCTAGCATGAATGCTTTCCATCCTTTACTAGCAGTCCATGACCAGCTGGAGCACACTGTGTTCTTCCCCACAGAGCAGACGCCCCAATAGTGTCCGGTTGCTGTTTGGATCGGAGCACGAGATCGCCTCGCCGGACTCCAAGATATCGCAAGAGATCGCCGGCTACCGCTCGGGCAACACGTTGCCTTGGCCTCCTCCGCGCTCTCCTTCACCGACGGTAGGTGATCTCGTGCGCTCCTCCTTGTCATACCCTCGAACATCCACATTGATCTGCTTTTAAATCGAGCAAGCACGCACTAACTTTTTATTTCTTTCCTGGTTTCTTACCTTCCATTAAGCCTCACAGCAGTACGGCCCTGTTTCTGGCAACCAGATGTGACTCCTCTGGACTCGGTCAGGCCTGTGTCGAAGGAAGCTGACCGTGGCCTCAAACAAAACCTCGATCTGCAACACTGCTTGTTTTGTTCGCTTATTGAGGTAATCCTTGGCAAGATTTCATCATTCCAAGTCTGTAACATTATTGTTGGTTTCGCCGTTCACACTGATTAGCTTAATTTGAAGATCGTGTTGATTCCTGAACTCTGTTTTGGGCTTTTGGCAGCAGCCTGCAGTTATGCAACTACACTTGTATCTCCTACAATTCGGAGACCTCTAGCATAGCAAGTGCACACAACCGCCATGGCGGAGGCTGTTGTTGGAGTGGTGATTCACAAGCTAGGCTCAGCTTTGGCAAAAGAAGCAGCAACTTATGGTGCATCCCTGGTTTGCAAGGAAGCTTCTGCCCTCAAGGGTCTTTTTGGCCAGATCCGCAAAGCCAAGGAGGAGCTAGTGAGCATGAAAGCATACTTGCAGGCATCAGAAGAGTTCAAAGATACCGACAAGATCACTGGTATCTTCACCAACAAGATCCGGGAATTATCTTTCCAGATTGAGGATGTTGTTGATGAGTTCATGTACAAGCTTGAGGATGACAAACATGGAGGATTTGCAGCAAAGATGAAGAAGAGGATCAAGCATGTTAAGGTTTGGCACCGTCTAGCTCATAAGCTCAGTGATATCAATGTTGAGCTTGAAGAAGCTGCAAAAAGGAGGGCCCGTTATGTCATACCAGTAATGGACGGACATGCTTTGAGTGGTGACCATCAAGTCAGACGACCCACCAATCAAAACTTGTATTTTGCAAGGGAAGATGATTTAGTGGGTATTGAATATAATGCAACCAAGCTCAAGCAAGTGGCTAGTAGATGATATGCAAGAAAAGAACTACAAAATAGCCACGGTTTGGGGAATGGGTGGTGTAGGCAAAACTACTTTGGTTGACCATGTCTACAAGATTGTGAAACCAGATTTTGATACTGCAGCCTGGGTAACTGTGTCACAGAGTTACCATGTTGAAGACCTTCTAAAGAGGATTGCAAGTGAGTTTGGCATCATAACTGATGTTACTAACATGGAAACTAGAAGCTTAGTTGAGATCACCCGGAAACATCTTGAAGGCAAAAGGTATATCTTGGTTCTTGATGATGTTTGGGAAAAGGACCTATGGATTAACAATATCATGGAAGTCTTTCCAACTAATTGTACCAGCAGGATTGTTCTCACATCAAGAAAGTTTGAAGTTGCATCATTGGCAACTAGCGATTGCAGAATTGAGTTGGAACCTCTAGGAGATAAGCACTCTTGGGAGCTATTCTGCAAAGCAGCTTTCCGGAATAGTGAAGACAAAAGGTGCCCGTCAGAGTTACATGATTTGGCTGTAAAGTTCTTACAAAAGTGTGAAGGCTTGCCTATTGCCATTGCATGCATAGGCCGTATGTTGTCTTTCAAACAACCAACACTCTCTTTGGGATAGTGTGTACAAGGAGTTAGAATTGCACTCCACTAATAATGTGATCCAAGGTTTCGATAGTATTCTAAAACTTAGCTTGGAGGACCTTCCATATGAACTAAAGAATTGTTTCTTGCATTGTGCAATATTTCCAGAAGATTACGAGTTGAGGAGGCGAAGATTAATTAGGCATTGGATTACTTCTGGATTCATCAAGGAGAAGGAGAACAAAACATTGGAACAAGTGGCAGAAGAATACTTGAATGATCTTGTAAACCGAAGCCTACTGCAAGTTGTGAGGAAAAATGCATTTGGACGAGCGAAATTTTGTCGAATGCATGATGTTATCCGCCATCTTGGCCTTGAAAAAGCAGCAAAAGAAAGCTTTGGTAAAGTTTATGAGGGTTGTGGGACATTGTCAGTAGATGGAACACGTAGACTGTCAATAAATAGCACCAATATTGTACCGCTGAATTCATCTACAGGTGTGACACATCTCCGTGCAATCTATGTTTTTACAAGATCTGTTGATATCAATTTGTTGAGGACTATCATTGCATCCTCAACATTGTTGTCAACATTGGATCTTCAAGGCACTAAAATCAAGATGCTCCCTAATGAGGTATTCAGCTTGTTTAATCTGCGTTTCTTGGGTCTCCGTGGTACTGGAATTGAGACTCTACCAGAGGCTGTTGGAAGATTGCAAAACTTAGAAGTACTGGATGCAGCCAACACTGGTCTACTATCTTTACCAAAGCATGTAGGCAAACTGAAGAAGCTTAGGTACCTGTATGCAACTGTAAGTGTCAATGAAGGATTTTTCTTGCATCATCGTGGAGTAAAGGTGCCTAGGGGTATAATAAAGAAGCTGACAGGACTGCATGCTCTGCAAAAGGTTAAAGCCAGCTCAGAGACTCTTTGTGATGTTGCAGCTTTGACGGATTTACGAACGTTTGCAGTTGATGACGTGACAAGTGAGCACTTGTTGGTCCTGCATAGTGCTCTCCAGAACATGAGCAATCTTGTCCATTTGTCAATTGAAATGTCAAATGAAAATGAAGTGTTGCCATTGGCACTACAACTCTTTATAAACTTTAATTGACAGGGCAGCTGGAAAAGAAACGGACGCCTGAGATTCTCTCCTCCTGGTTGCACCTTAACCATCTCACTCGTTTGTGTCTGACGTTCTCCAAACTTGATGAGAACTCATTTCCTCGGCTCAATGTGTTGCGTAATTTATGCTTACTTGAGCTTGCTAAGGCTTATGATGGAAAAGCATTATGCTTCTCTGTACAGTCATTTCCTAGTCTGAGACAACTACATATATGGGGTGCTCCTCATCTCAGCCAAGTAGAAATAGAAGAAGATGCACTGGGAAGCCTTGTTAGGCTATCGTTTGCAGACTGCCCAGAGCTGAAGTGCCTCCCTCGTGACATTGAGTACCTTACAGTGCTTGATGAATTATATTTGGGACATGCTGCAGATGAGCTTATAAAGATCCTTAGGCAACAACGTGAGGTAAATGAATGCAATGAAGAGCTAATGAAGATTAGCCACATTAGAAGGGTTGTTTTTAGTGTAACTGGGGAAAACCTTTGGCGAAGAGTCGCAACCAGAGAAGGGGAATGGATTTGCTGGTTGAAGACTTGGGTCCTAGCTACTATTTCAGGAGTTCACGTACAAGGTATGGTTTTTTACCTTGCTTCTTGTTTATTATTGGACCAGCCGGGAAGGCAACCTTGGCTCTTAAAATGCCTCGCCCGTTTCATTTCCTCAGGTTTCTGCTGGATTTGTATTGAGCTAGCGATGGAGGACATCCGCCCATCAGCATGAGAAATGCCTGAACTCTGCATGGGTGCAGATTATAAAATTGGGTGTCCATACGAATTTACGAAATCAGTTTGTGAATTAATCGTAAGCAGTAAACAATGTTGTGATTTTAGTTGCTCCCTGATGTCGTTTTTTGTGCCAGGTGTAATCTACACATAAAAATGTGTGCCTGTTGCAGAGACATGTGAGTCGATGCTTTGGGTTTCTGTTTAGTCTTGTGGTCCCAAGAGATTGGCTTGATGTATGCTCAAAAAAAAAAAAAAAAAAAGAGAGAGAGATTGGCTTGATGTCCTTTGTTGTTGAGGCATCTCCCAGGTCTGTACTAAGTTTGCCCGGCTCTTTAATTCTCTTTTTTTTTTTTTGGTGAACATAACCCTTTTGTTTGTCGATGCTTTCTGTTGTGTGGAGCCAAAACTGTAAGCTCCAGGCAGTCAGTAGATGTTTATGAATAGTTTGATTGAATGAATGCAATATGCCAATGGTTGTGATTAGCGTAAAACATTACTCATTCCGCATTATCATTTTAATTGTTTTAAATACATTGTAAATTTGTAATAAAAACCAACAGCCAAACAATTATAGGATCGGTATGATGGAGAGACATCATTGCATTCTTATTAGGGGCAATTATCTGTATGACCCTCAGAAAGTTAGTGTGTATCTACATGGCCTTTTTTTTCAAAATTACCTCTATGGCATTGGAAAAATTTTTGTTAACTCTATGGCCTTCCGTGCGGTTTTGGCCCTTAACGGTGTTAAGTGATATGCAAAAAGACTGATTTACCCCCTGATGAAAAACAAACAAAATGCATTTCAGCACTACTCTCGCCCTATCTGCATCTCCTCTCAATGCCATGTGGGGCCCATCTGTCGCCTTCATCTTCTACCTCCCGCGCCAGTCTTCCTCTTCCTCCTTGACACAAACTCGTCCTTTTCATCCTTCCTCTCGCCGAACTTCTCCAAGCTGCATGACGGGCACCTGGCCGGGCGAAGGCCGCTTCTCCGCCCAGGCGAGGCAATCCGGGCGGCACGCCGCCCCACCGCCGGGGGTGCTCCCCCCTCCGCCCGAGGCGAAGGACTGGCGGGCGCGACGCCCCACCGCCGCTGGGCCCCCCTCCGCCGCAGGGGGCTGCTCCGGGCGGTGCACCCCCTCCTAAAGATCTCTAGTTTGGTTTTGGATAATTAGTGACACCTAAGGACTAATCTCTCAATGCTAAGTGTTTGACTAGATTGAGATTGGTCGTGCTAAGCTTGGAGCATGGTGATCATGGAGGATGGATCAAGGTGATCCAAAAGATGATCAAGTGTCCGACTTGGTGGAGTTTGAGGATCAAATGGGCTCAAGGCAAAGGTATAACCATAGGGCCTTTTGATTTTGCACTCAAGACACCATAGAGGGTGTGAGTGATTATAGGATCGATAAGCCATACTATAAAGAGGGGAAACTTATCGTACATATCGGTCCTCCAGTGCCTTTAGGTTCAAAATTCATATGCATGCATTCTAACCTAGAGAGCTAACCCAACCTTCGAAATTGATTGTGAAAATGCTAACACACGAGCACACAGCGACGTACACGTGGTTGTGTTGGCACATTTGCGAAGGCGGTGATGGTTTGTAGGGTTGAGATGGGTTTGGGTACCGCTCACCCTCCCGCCCGAGCTTGCGAGGCGGATCCGGCGCATTTGAGAAAATGAAACGTCTATTTTCTATTGCATCGGATGCGTCGTGGTGGTGAAAACATGCTAGTCCTTGTGCTCAAGTTGGTATACTTGTTGGATAGCATGTCGAAGCAAAAGGCGACGGATAAACGACGGTTTTTCACGGCTCGGCGTCGACCGGACCCCCGCGACCGGACGCAGGGAGTCCATCCGGACGGTCCGGTCAGTGGATCCGGACGAAGTTCCAGTAAGCATGTTTTTCTGTCGGATCCTCGGATCGACCGGAAGCACCGACCCGGACGCACTCGCCAGGGGGTCGGTCCGCGGGCCAGGCTGTTGGTCGGGTCCGACCGGACTCATAGACCGGACGCACTGGCGGGTCCGGTCGGAGCGTCCGGTCAGCCCGCAAGAAATGTGTTTTGCCCCCCAACGGTTGGATTTCGTGATGGGGGCTATATATACATGTTTGGTCGGCTTGTGCTCCCTCTCTTGGTCATTTGAATCACTCCTAACATACTAGAGCTGAGCAACAAGCCCTCCCTTCTCTCATTCTTGCTTGTGAGCTTCATTCTTGAGAGAAGAGGTGATCCAAGTGCATTTGCATCGAGTTCTTGCATCTAGAGGCACTTGGGGATCGTTGTGAGCCGGTTGGTTTCCTTTTGCTCTTGGAGACACCGCTCCTAGCCGGCTTGGTGATTTGGTGGAGGTGTTGGCAAGAGAAGGTGATTGTTCTTGGCCACCTCCGGTGATTTGTAAAGAGGATCACGCATTCCTCGTCGGGAAGACAAAGTTGCAAGTAATACATTGCTCATGTCTTGGGTACCTCACTTGTGAGTGGTGGCTTGAGCTAGCAAGTGCACCGCCTAGCTCAAGCACCATCCTTGTGTTGGTCGGCACAATCGGAGACTAGCTTGTCGGTGTACAAGTGAACTCCGGGTCAACACATCGACATGTCTCTTGTCTTGGTGATTGGCTCATCATCTTATTGTGTTTGATTGTTCATCCTCGATATCGGTGATTGGTTCATTGCCTCTACACGTTGGTATATCGAGCTCTATCCCTTGCATTTACCTTCCTAGCTTATATTGTGTAGAGAGCTAGCTTTACTTGTGTAAGTGTTCTTGCTAGCATAAGGCTTATCTAGGATTGTTCATTAGATGGCTTGCAAGACACTAGAGCTAGAGCAAACCGCGTTCGCCATTTGTTATACTAATCGGGTTGTTAATTTGAGCTTGTAGAAAATTTTTATAGGCTATTCACCCCCCCTCCCCCTCTAGCCATCTAGGACCTTACACCTCCGCCGTAGGGCGCCTGGCCACGACATGCGCATGGCCTGCCGTCGTCGGGCTGCCCGGCCTACCGTTGGATGGGGGGGGGAACGAAGGGGAGGGGCGGGCGCGGCACCTGCCCGCCCGGCGTCGGGCAGGTCCTTGGCCGCCGTCGGGGAAGTCTCCCAATGCTCGTTGGTGTTTCTTTTTCGAAGGAACTGAACGGGTGCGTGCGTCGCGTTGGCCCAAGCACAAGAGGATAGGGATGGGTATTCTTGTCTTTTCACGTGCCGGGGAGTGGATGACCTAACTGAATAGTCTAACAGACTTGACAGAAGGCCGTATAGCCAACCAAAATTTTTTTTGAAGGCTATAGAGATAATTTTGAAAAAAAAAGGTCATGTAGATACACACTAACTTTTTGAGGGTCATACAGATAATTGCCCCTTCTTATTATAATATGCAACACAAACAATCTATATAAAATTACTTTTGCTCGGTGAAAACATATTAATTCATTGTTTTGTTATCACCCTGGGTTGGCACTTAGAAATTTTAGTTGATGAATTTAATGCACATTAAGAAAATTACTAAGGGCTCGTTTGGCACAGCTTGGCTATACCGGTGCAGTCGTTTTTGTTGCGTAACAACCTCAAGCAGCTTTATTGGTGAAGCTAAGCTGCTTTTGCCACACCGTTTGGTAGAATACCTTCCAAGATGGGACAAAAGAACAAATTACAATCCCCCCCTTCCTTCTCTATTTTAACCATTTTTTCTTCACATGCTCTTCTCCAAGCAACCTGTACATGCACCGCCTGCCTGCTCGCCCGGATGGTGGCGCGCCACAGCGAACGCCTTTCCCACACTCAGTAGCCGGCTCGCCTGCGCCTCGGCTTGCGCCTCCCTATGGCCCGGCAGCCGCGCTTGCCCTTACTTGGCGGTCGTGATCGTTGTCTGTCTCTCTCGTCTTTTTTGCACAGTGGGCTTGTGATAAGCTACATTTTCTAGCTCTATCCACTCCCATCTCCCTGTGCGGGATGAAAAAAAGGTATTTGGCAAAAAAAAAAAAAAAATCACCTCATAGTAGCTCATGAAGCTATTGTGAGCGGGTGTCAAACAAATCCTAATGTGTGGACTCAGGCACACCTTAACTTGCCACTGCCTTGTTGTCAAAAAAAAAAATAATAATAAAAAAAAACTTGCCACTGCCCGAGTTCAGTTTATGTCTCGTTTCCGAAAGTTAGCCACTGCCTTGTTGTCCAAAAAAAAAAAAAAAAAAACTTGCCACTGCCCGAATTCAGTTTATGTCTTGTTTCCGAAAGTTAGTTCCCCTGCCCTAGACCAGTTCAAAATTTTCACTTCTATTTTAATCAATACTGAAGCACCTTCCT
This sequence comes from Hyparrhenia diplandra, assembly GCA_015847255.1. NCBI lineage: Eukaryota > Viridiplantae > Streptophyta > Magnoliopsida > Poales > Poaceae > Hyparrhenia > Hyparrhenia diplandra. Next base: position 307,898 of record JADLZK010010556.1, read on the forward strand.
GTCAGGTGGGACTAGCGTGTAAGTGACGACGTATCCATCCCTATCTTCCTCCCTTCCACTGCCACTCTGGTTGGTTCCCATGGCCGCTGCCCCACCGCCTCTCTCCACCCCATCCACCTCCCTCTTTCCCACTCCCACTCCCACCCATGCCAACCCTGGCCCGGGCCCTCCTCCGTGGGTGTAGGCGTACAGCACCAAGCCCGCCGCCCACTAGCTAGCCCCGGCCCCAGACCAAAAAGGCACCCTCCCTCTCTCCTGCGGCCGCGAGGTCATAGAGAGGAACCTACGCAACATTGCAGCTTCATCGTCTGGGTGGGTGATGCGGGACTACGGCCGCTGCGCGCGCCTCGTCGATTCCGTTGGCGCGCTCGAGCCGGCGCTTCAGAGGCTCTCCGACGAACAGGTGGCGTGCGGTGGCGCGGCTCTGCCCACCAGCGGGTGGTTTATCGATCAACTTTTGCTAATGGTTCTACGTCGCTCGGTTTGGCTGATGTAGACTGCGTTCGTGTTTCTATGTAGGCACAGCCCCTCTCTCTCCGCGTTCGCTCCAGAGGTGTTTAGGCCAGGCGGCGAGGAGGACGGTTGTGGTGCTGCATTTATTCCTGAGGCCTCTCCCATCCCAGGTCTGTAATCCAAGTTATAGAGCCTTTAATTTTCATTTCGCAGGAAAATATTTTGTTTCCTCTGAACCTGCTATATGATGCCCACTGTCACATACACAGGGTAGTGTTTCTCCATTTTTATGGCAAAAAAGAAATGACTAGTTTGTCAACTACTGCATTGATTCAGATTTTTTAAAACACTGCATACTCATGCAATTCGTAGACCTTTTTGTTTCAGGACTGGCCCACTTGATCTAACAATAATTGGTTGTAAACAGCCCACTTGTTAATTTAATTGGTATAATTTACTCAGTTGTTTCCGGAAATCATCCACTTGAGCATTTACTTCTACTTGAGAAGTGGACCATCTGTGAGATCTCTAATAGTGTAATGAAACCTTGCTGATGCAAGTCATCTATACTTGCAAAGATTTTTTAAAGAAAATACAACTTTGCCGAGTGCCGGATCGGGGAGGCACTCGGCAAAGAATTATTTTAAAAAAAAATTACAGCTTTGCCGAGTGTTGGGTTAGGAGGCACTCGGCAAAGATTTTTCAAAAAAAAAAAAAAATTATAGCTTTGACGAGTGTCCGATCAGAAGGCACTTGGCAAAGATTTTTTTAAAAAATGAGAGAATCTTTGTCGAGCTGGCTAATGCAACACTCGGCAAAGTTGTTGTTAATGGTGCCCCTGTTGTAATGGCACCTTTCCTTTGCCGACAAAAGGCACTCAAAGAAAGAGGCCTTAGCCGATAAATTTTTTTACCAAGTGCTCTTTGCCGAGTGCCGCAGTTTCCAGTAGTGCCTCCTGTTTTTATATATATATATATATAAAAAAGACAATTTTGTAATACCTCCAATGGGCTCTCTGTATATTTACTTATTAATTGTTAGGGATAGAGATTTAGATGAAAAGTATGCTCCAATAACTCTTTAATTGGGTATCCAATATTGTCTTTCTTTTCCACATTTGACTAGTATAGTAAAGCGAGAAAAACTCTCTAGAATGCGAACAAGATACTTACAGTTGTTTTCTAGAGGTCAACCTGCTATGGACCACGGGTACCAACCTATAATAGCAAGTTGGAGAATCTTCAATAAATAAATAAATATATATATAGCAAGTTGGAGTTCAGTTGGTCCAACGCGATGATCAAGGTACAGTGCATTACAATGGGGCTCGTGAAGTCAGCGATCTTCATTTCCGACTTTGCTTTGCCAAAGACTCAAAGTCAGTCAGTCAGATACAGTGCATTACACATTATTTTTATTTGCGCGTCCTGTCCTTGCATCTGAAAAGAAATGGCACCGAACCTATCACATAGGCTCACCAATGGAAGCAGAGAGTTGGACTTGACCCTGCTGCTCTTCTTCGGCGCTTGGACTCACCACCTCCTGCTGCTGTTCTTCCTCGCCGTCGCCACCAGCACCAGCCATTCCACCGTCTGCAAGAACCATATCCCTTGTTGGTAGTTGATTCGTTGGTCACTGTTCTTGGGCCTTGCAGCATCGTTGGTCAGTGGTCACAGAATGCAATGCCTCCAACTCTGCCGACAAGGTTGACAATGGCTACGGCAAGGCCAGATCCGCACTACATGCTTGTTTTCTAGCTTACCCAATGTTCAGGTACGCCCTTGCAGCTCAATCACGGTTTGTTCAATGTTATGATTAAACTTTCCGTTCATAACCTGAAACAAACTTCCAAAAATTTAATTGATTTGTCAGGTTTAGCTTTGGTGGTCACAGTCTCGCTTACACTTTGTCACCCTAAGAACTCAAGCAAGCGCACGCAACGCAACTACCATGCTGAGGCTGTTGTCGGGGCACTGATTGGCAAGCTAGGTGAAGCCTTGGCAAAAGAAGCACTAACTTATGGTGCAGCACTGCTTTACAAGGATACTTCTGCCCTCAAGGGTCTTTTTCGCGAGATCCGTAGAGCTGAGAGGGAGTTGGAGAGCATGACGGCCTACTTGCACGAGTCAGAGAAGTTCATGGATACTAATGAGACCATGGGCATCTTCATCAAGACTATCCGGGAACTATCTTTCCGGATAGAGGATGTTGTTGACGAGTTCATGTACAAGCTTCATGGTAATGAACATGGAGGATTTGCAGCCAGGATAAAGAAGAAGATAAAACAAATCAAGGTTTGGCGCCGCCTATCTCGCCAGCTTCATGATATCAATATCGAGCTTGAAGAAACTGTGAAAAGGAGGAACCGTTATGTACCTCATTTAATGGGGACACATACTAGAAGCGCCCATCATTTTGCAAGGGAAGATACCACTCATTGCATTCAAGCTTCGTGTATTGCAAGGGAAGAGGAACTAGTGGGTATTGAAGAAAACACAGCGAAGCTCAAGGAGTGGCTAGTTGATGATTTGGAACAAAGGAACAGAAAAGTCACCACAGTTTGGGGGATGGGTGGAGTAGGTAAAACTACTTTAGTTGATCATGTCTACAAGGTGTGAAATTAGATTTTGATGCTTCCGCATGGGTAACTGTGTCCAAGAGTTACAGGGTTGAGGATATACTAAAGAAAATTTGTACAGATTTCAACATGCCAGTCGATTCTAGCATTATGGATGTGAGAAGATTAATTTACGCCATCCGTAGACATCTTTAAGGTAAAAGGTTTATCTTGGTATTGGATGATGTTTGGGAAAAAAAAGGTGTGGATAAACAGTATCATGCCTGTATTCCCGGCTAATTGTACTAGCCGATTTGTTCTGACATCAAGATTATCTGAAGTTGCATCTCTGGCCAGTAGTAACTGTGCAATTAACCTGCAACCACTACAAGACCATCATTCCTATATGCTATTTTCCAAGGTAGCCTTTTGGGATAATGATGACAAATAGTGTCCTCCAGAGTTATCGGATTTGGCCATACAGTTCTTAGAAAAGTGTGGAGGTTTGCCTATTGCGATTGCATGCTTAGGCCGCCTATTATCCTGTAAACCCCCAACATACACTGAATGGAAAGCTTTGCTCGACGAGTTAGAGATGCAGTCAGTTGGAAAAACAATCCCTGGTGTTGAAACAATTCTGAAAGTCATCTTGGAGGATCTTCCATATGAACTGAAGAATTGTTTCTTGCATTCAGCACTATTTCCTGAGGATTATGAACTGCAAAGGAGGAGGTTAATTAGGCATTGGATTACTTCTGGATTCATCAAGAAAAAGCAAAATAAAACACTAGAACAAGTGGCAGAGGGCTACCTGAATGATCTTGTGAACCGAAGCCTACTACAAGTTGTGATGAACAATGAGTTTGGACGAGTAAAATGTTGCCGAATGCATGATGTCATCCGGCAAATTGCCATTGAAAAATCAGTGAAAGAATTATTCGGTAATGTTTATGAAGGCAATGAGACTTTTTTGGTACATCAAACTCGTAGACTATCAATACAGAGCACCGATACTGAACTGTTAAATCTATCTGGTGCAACACATCTTCGCCAAATATATGTATTTACAAAGTATCTTGATATTGATCGGCTCAGGCCTATCCTTTCATCTTCAGTTTTGTTGTCAACATTGGATCTGCAAGGTACTGAAATAAAGGTGTTGCCTAATGAGATCTTTAGCTTGTTTAATCTGCGTTTCTTGGGTCTTCGAAATACCAAAATTGAGGTTCTGCCAGAGGCCATTGGAAGATTAGCAAACCTAGAAGTACTGGATACATGGTTTACTTGTCTGCTATCTATACCAAATGATGTAGCTAAACTGATAAAGCTTAGATACCTATATGCAACTGCGAAGGTCACTGAAGGATCTTTCTCGCGTAATCGTGGAGTGAAGATGCCTAGGGGCATAAAGAACTTGACAGGACTGCATGCTCTGCAAAATGTTAAAGCTACCTCAGAGACATTATGTGATGTTGCAGCTTTGACAGAGTTACAGACATTTTCAGTTGATGATGTTACAAGTGAACACTCATTATTCTTGAGGAATGCTCTTCTGAAGATGAGCAATCTTGTCAGTTTTTCAATTGCTAGTATGTCAAACACAAATGAGGTATTGCCACTGGAAGAACTCTGTTTACCAGAAAGTCTTTGTAAACTTGGACTGATAGGGAAGCTCAAAAAGAACAGAATGCCTCATATTCTGTCATCTTGGTTGCACCTTAACAATCTCACTCAACTCACTCAAAAAAAAAAAAAAAAAAAAAACAATCTCACTCAACTCTATCTGATGTCCTCCAAACTTGATGAGAAATCATTTCCTGCCTTCATGGTGTTGCCTAGTTTATGCTTAATCACCCTTGATAAGGCTTATGATGGACACATATTATGCTTTCCATCGCAGTCATTCCCAAGACTGAAAGAATTTCGAGTATGGTGTGCTCCACAGCTCAACCGAGTTGAAATAGAAGAAGATGCATTGGGAAGCCTTGCTAAGCTATGGTTTGTGGAGTGCCCAGAACTCAAGCACCTGCCTAATGGCCTCAATTATCTTACGACCCTTGATGAATTACATTTGGTAAATACGGCAGTTGGGCTTATAGAGTTGGCAAATGAATGCGAGGAAGAACTTATGAAGATTAGCCATATTAGAAAGTTTACTATCACATCAAATAAATGAGGAAAACTTTAGGCGAATAGTTGTTTCAGCAAAGGGAATGAATTTGCTGGCTCAAGGCTTTTAGGCTAGCTATTATTCCCAGATTTCGCCTACAAGAGGTATGTTTTTTCATGGCTTCTTGGCTCCTTTTGGGGCGAGGCAATAAACTATATCACTCCTAAGTGTCTTTTTATTTCACTTTCGACAGGTCCAGTCCGTTGGTCGCTGAGCACGTACTGAGCTAGCGACGATTGAGGCGGCATATGGATAAATTCTACATGGTTTCAGTTGAAGATTGGAGTGTGCCTTTACCCATTTACTTGAGCAGATTAGCTTGAAAATTATGCGCAAACATTTCTTTTATTTAGGTGTTACATGTCATTTGGGAATTCAGATTTCTGTTTGTTTAAAAATAATTGTCCATCAATTATGCTCCTGCACGCGAAAGGGTCTCTAGCCTAGTGGTTAGAGCACCAAGAGTAGCACCCAGCAGACCTGGGTTCGACTCTCCGTGGGAGGCTGCATTATTAAAATATTAAAAAAAATAGGCTGGGGTTTCCCTCGCTGACTTCGGTCAAAAAATTATGCTCATGCACGGGGCTAAAATCTTATGCATATGTTTTAGATGTTAATGCTTAAAACCTACTATTAATAGAAATGACTTATGTTAATTTGCATATAGTTTTCTCTTTTAAAAAAAAATACCTCCATGTATCTTTAGTATACAAATCCTTTACAAGAACTATACAAATCTATAGTTTTCTCCTATCCCTGTAGATAGATTGGGATACGGCAATTATTTGGTCCATCTCTAGGAGTGCAATCTAGTGCGCCATGGAATCTGCTTACGAGTAGGCCCATTAACAGACAGCTGGACGCCGAACAGACTCTCAATTACGTGCGCCAGCAGAAGAAAACCGAAGCTGCTGCCTAGGTCCATCATCTTTGTCTCTGCGTCTGCAGCTCAACAACATCCCAAGATAGGGCGCGGTGCTGCTCTGCCTCGCTACTCTGTTTTCTTGAAACAGAGTTTTCCTGAAGCAGATAAGTTTTGGCGCCAAGCAGCGCGGCAGCTTGTTCTTGGCGGGCTATTTTTTCCTTTTTGGGCAATTAAGTACATGTCAAGAGGGGGTAGGAGCTGGTGCGGCTGGTGGCCAGCCTCGACGCTATGCTGTCCCAACTGCCAAGCCAAGAACACCGGAACACCACTACCTGCATCTTTTATGGTTCTTCTTGCTTGTCGTATGTCTTATGGTAGCACATTGCATGAATTGTTCCAAATGTAGTTACTAAAGTAGCAAATATGTGCAGAATAGAGAGTTCAGGAGGGGAACTAATGTTTTTGAAAGCTTGAAAGGAACTATGTTGCATTTTCTAGGAAAATTGCCAACTAAACTAGCTACTGCCTTTTTCATGATTTGTTATTCTCTGTCCTCATATGCCCATTGGCAGTTGGCAGAGGTTGGCGTCCACCATTGAGAAGAGTGCACTCAAAATGAGCTTAAGAATTTATTATTCTTTGTTCTCATATGCGTTGATTTCTGGTTGGTGTTACCTGCGGAGCCATCAGCCAGAGAAACTATCAGTTGTTATTTGTGAAGTTGTTTTGCTTTGTGACCAGATCTCCGTATGTGGCTGGAAATGGGAGTTTGATATCCATCTTCCATATGTTTGTAATAGGTAGAAGTCTTGTGATCTTAGTATTATTCTGCCGAAAACCTTCCACAATTTGGTTTCCTTGAACTTGAACATGCATGGTATATCATCTATGTGTTACCTATTCTATGGTCCTTCTGTTTCATCAGATCTGTAAACATTTTTCATGATGTTTTGCCTAACCTACACTAAGGCCTCGTTTGGGAACCAGGAAGCCCCGGGGAAGCATCACCCTGGAGTGGCGGAGCACTAAACAAAATTAAGGTGTGGCTAAATCGATAACATAGATACCAAAGATTTATGTTTATACACATATATATGTATTTATGATTATAATCTACCACATAAGTAAAACTATTTCAAATAAATAGAAGGACACATGTATAGTACCTTTAGGATGTACATTTTCTACCGTCATCCTTTACACCAACATATCTATAATTAGTATATACTTCATAATTTTTCTAACTTCAAGGTATGGCGAGTGCCATACCTTGCCATGCAAGACTCCGCCCCAGGGTGAGACTAACTAATCAATAATCATTGCTATTTCTGGCTAATGCGCAGCGAGCATCGCGAGCATGCATGGAGCTGCGCCCGGGAGCGAAGCCTCCCCTCGCATGCGAGGCCGGGAGTAACGCCCGAACGTACTAGGTCGGAGAGCCGACACTGGGGGAGCGCAGTGCCGGTCCCCACTTGTGGGCATCAAGTTTGAACAATCCACAACTACATGCGAGCATTTACACCGGGGAAAGGACCGGGATTTCCCAAACGAGGCGACATGAACGAATTATATGCGACGATTTTTTAGGATCAGTTGCCTTCTTAGGCCGATCTCAATGGGAGTTTCATGAGTGTTTCATGCACATTAAATACAGCGCCACATCAGCAAAATTTCACTTTTTGCATGAAACTCCTAGGAGAGAGAAGGGAAAAGTTTCACCATGGTGAAACCTTTGGGCACTGTTTCACATGCGTTGGAAATGGTGTGAAACCCCCATTGAGAAACAAATAGTGTTTCACCATGGAACTATGCAATTAAATCATGCAATTAGAGAGAGGCTGTGGGACCCTTGAGCCTATGGCTAGCAATGAAAACGTGCATTGAGGGAGATGTCTATTTCATACTAAAGTTTCACATCTTGGAAACTGGGAGGTGAAACTCACCATTGAGACCGGCCTTAGCCACCCCTATAAATACACCCCGACCGAACCATCTGACTTACCATCTTCAACGAAGAGTAAACCACACTTCATGCGAGGTTTCATTAAGGACTAGACAACACTTGTTTTTTAGGACATGATATTGGTCTTAGCTATAAGAATCAGAAATAGAACTTCACTATAAAATAAGTTGTACTGTGGACCGTAGATGGTTTACAATGTTGTGATATTCTACAATTTTAATCACCGAACAGATTTTTCTAGGCGGGAATGCTAAATTCTATACACACATAAATTGCTCTCGGTCTCTCACCTTGGGCCCGACACAAGTGAGGCAAGAGGTGGAGCCGACAAATCCACAATTCCGGGAGCACCAAAAGCTGGTTAGATTTGTCACGACAAAGTTATGATCTATGTCGTTTTCGGCACTCGTCGATCCAACCGAACCCGAAGATGCCGACATTGGCGATGAAGCAATCCCGGGCGCCAAAGAAGACTAAGAAGCTTTCAAACGAAGACGGGCCGTCGACCTCGCGCCAAGAGAAGAGAAAGCCCAAGCCCAACCCAAGTACATCGGCCCAAGCTGGTCCAACACGCGACGCTTCGCTCGCGGGCGTGGCTAAAAGCGAGGATGGAGGCGTCGGGTGAAGGGGATCGATTTTGAAACTTCGAATTAGGCCGGCTGCGTCCAGGAGTTCATAGGCGAGGAGCACCGCTCTCCCGATTGTATCCGATCATATACTCGTTAATCTCGGTACAATTCATGGTTAATCGTTAGCTGAATTCGTGAGTTGAGTTGATTGAGTCGATCGACGCTCACATTTGGTATCGGATTGCCTACATTCCTCGGATTTTCTCCGTGGTTCCTCGATCGATCGACACAAGGCTCGTAATTAGTCGAGTTGGATTCGATTGCTTGTCAATCCGAGTTCGGTCGCAATAAATCCATCCACCGCCGTTGATCCGAGTCACCGTGGAGCAAACATCGTCGGCGCACTCCTATCTCCGTGCTTTCGTTGTTGATTGTTTGGGCAAACGGCTCGGCAATAAGTCGGATCCACTCTGCAGTTTCTCACCGGCGAGAGGAATCGCACTAAGTCCATCCATCGCCCAATCGAAGTGGGAAGCGATTTGCGCGGCGGCGCATCGTCGGGCGTCATCGGCAACTCGACGAACCGGGCGGCTCCACCTAAGTACCTGACGGCGGCCGCGTGCGGGACATCGTGGAGCGAAGGCGCATCACGAAGATGGAGGGTGAAGTGAACGATCTCGCGATGCTCATCAAGTCCCTGCAGAAGAGCATCGATGATAAGCACCATGAGCTTCGTTCCACGCTGAAGGCCAATGCGGCTGTCCTCGACGACCTTGCTGAGTGGAAGCCGCGAGTTCAAGCTGACGTTGATGGTCTCCAGCGCGAGTTCCGCAACATCAACACGCGGATCGACAACATCTTCCAGCAACGCCAGCCCACTTTGTCGCCTGCACACCAGGTGTTCGACGTCGAGCACATCGATCTCACTCGACCGAAGACTCCAAGCAACTCATCCGGGATTGATGCCAACGGCTCTGCAACCACTCACCGGGGTAATGGACACGGGGTGGTTACCACCGTCGTTCCTACCCCGGTCACAGGTGTGACTTCCCCTGTTATGCATCCCATACATGGCTCTATGATTCCTACTGCTCTACCGTTCCAGTTCACCCATGCTATTCTACCCATAGAGTTCCCTAAGTTTGATGGTAGTAGCCCTAAGTCGTGGATCAAAAAACAGTGAGAACTACTTTGATGTCTATGGTATTCCGATCGAGGTTAAGTCTAAGTTAGCTTCCCTGAGGTTTGTGGGTAATGCAGCTTTCTGGAAACAGTCCTTAGACTATGCTATTGAAGGGGTTAGTTGGTCTGAGTTGTGTAAAGCAGTCATTGATAGGTTTGACAAAGCCTAGCATAATGCTCTTCTTCGTCAGTTTTTCAGGATTAGACAAACTGATACTGTCTCAGAGTATGTTGAAAAGTTTGACAGTCTAGTCCACCAAATCCTAGCCCATGATCCTAAGTTTAGCCCTGCAACTATCACCAATAGGTTCATAGATGGGTTGAAACATGACATTCGAGCTGTTGTTTTGGTGCATAATCCTGGAGATCTGGATACTGCTGCCAATGTTGGTTTGTTACAGGAAGAGTCAAGCAAGGATTTCTATAAAAGAGACTTCAAGAAGTTCTGATCATTTCTCCGCTTTTAAGCCCGGCAACAAAACTGGATTTCACAATTTTCAGAAAGGGGAATCTTCTTCTTCATCTACATCTAAGAAGACCTCTGATGACAGTAAGAGACCTTACTCTGATGACAAAGCAGCTACTCTCATGAACTACAGAAAGTCTAAAGGTCTTTGTTACAAGTGTGGGCGAAGTGGAGTCCAGGTCATAAATGTGCTACAACAGTTCCTCTACATGTGGTTGAAGAATTGTGGTCCTTGGTGTGTGGTCCCGATATTCCTGAAGATATTCCAGTTCCAGAAGTAGAAGAAGAGAGCTCTGATGATGAGTTGATGGAGCTGTCTCTTGATGCTGCACAAGGAACTGATTCCTGTAATACTGTCAGAATGATTGGGGAACTGGGAGGTAAAGAAGTTGTGATTCTGATTGATTCTGGCAGTACTCACAGTTTTGTCGGTGAAGCTATAGCTGCTAGATACGAGAGATTGGTCCGCTTTTGGAGAATCCAATGCAAATCGGGGTGGCTAATGGTCAATTATTGCAATGTACTCATGAGATTTAGGCATCACCTCTCGGATTTGTGGACATGCCTTCCAGCTCTCACTCAAGATTTTATCTCTTGAGTTATGATATCATTCTTGGCATAGATTGGTTATCGTATTACGGTCCAATGGCAGTTGACTGGAATGCCAAGTGGATGGAAATTCCTCGTCAAGGCACTCGAGTTTTCTTGCAGGGTATTGCACCCAAGACAGTACATTGTGAACCAATTACTACTCGTGAGCTGGTGGCAATGGAACAGCAAGATCAGCTTTGGTGCATGGTTGAGTTGCAAGCTATTTCTGCAGAAGCTAACAGTCATCTCCATCCTGATATCCAAAAGATGGTGGACAATAACAGTGAGCTGTTTCAGAAGCCAAATGCATTACCCCCTCCTAGATCTATCTCTCATTCTATACCCCTGATGCCTAGTGCTCAACCATTTAGGCTTAGGCCTTATAGATATAATTCTGCTCAAAAGGATGAGATTGAACAGCAAGTTCAGCAATTACTGTATAATGGTTGGGTGAAAGAGAGTACAAGCCCTTATGCTTCTCCTGTTCTTTTGGTCAAGAAAAAGACTGGTGATTGGAGACTCTGTGTTGATTACAGAAAACTGAATGCCATGACTGTGAAGAACAAGTTTCCACTTCTAGTTATAGATGAGTTACTTGATGAGTTAGTGGGTGCTCAATGGTTTACCACTTTTGATATGTCCTCTCGGATTTCATCAAATTTTAGTCGGTCGAGGATGATGTGCCTAAAACAGCTTTTCAGACTCATCATGGCCATTATGAATATACTGTTATGCCTTATGGGGTGACTGGTGGCCCAGCTACCTTTCAGTCAGTCATGAATTCAATGCTGAAACCTGCTCTCAGAAAATTTGCAGTGGTATTTATAGATGACATTTTGATCTATAGTAAGACCTGGGAGGAACATTTGTCTCATGTTGCTCATTTTTTTGAACTTCTACAACAGCATCGATTGTAGCACCGGTTTTAAGAACAAAACCAGATGAAGCCATATGTGAGCCCCGGAAGTCAAATCTCACATATAGTTTACAAATAAGTGATAGTATCAATTCACAATGCTTAAAATATAACGAAACATAATATAAAAGCAAATAACCTCAGCTAGCGAGACAATGGAAAGAATCTTCAATTCTTAGGTGTAGACTCCACAGGGACCGATTGATTTGGTTGATCACAAGCCTAACTTCTTCCTGAGGTGTGGGGAATAGCAAGGGTGAGTCCATGTCGAACCGCAAGCATAACATGGGGTTATGAGGCTCGAAGGCTTGACACTGGTTTAACTGCGGTAAGCATTTTAGTAAGTCAAAGTTTTAGCATATATTTAGCATAAAGTTATGCTTAACCCATTAACCCACATTATCATCATAAACATCGTTCTCATGACCGTCCATCATCATCGTTCAATTCCATCACCATCTTATGTCCATATCTCAACATCATCTCTATTCTCGTGATGTCTCCAAGGCCATTCATGACCGCGAACACGGTGATATATCGGTTTAATTAACTCAAGCAGAGGTGTGTACACTTTCACTACGGGTCATGGTTTCCACCAGAGTAGGTTCGCGACTCCCTAAACAGATGAAAGCCATATAAAGCCGTTCAAAGGTCCCCCTAAGAATATTAATGGCCAACAGAGCTACAACCCCGTTTCTCCCAATTCTGGCAAACCATCAACAAAAGTAGGTAAAACCCTTGAACAACTAGAGCCAGAGCCATGTGACCCCCATAGTTGTACTGTATATCCCGGATGATCACAACAGATAAGTCCTTACGGAGAGTCCAGAGCATCATGAAAAGCATGAGCCCGACTCTAAAGTCCATGTTACCAACATTCAAGTCTTTACCATCATATCATATATTCATTCATATCATAATTATTTATGTAGAGCACTAGCAAGAACTACCCATATGCAATAACCCATAGGAATCAATAAACAAGATAACTGGCTAGGATGTCCTTAAGGTTGGCAAATTAGACACATGCATATGATTAAGTGATTAACAGTGGATAGTTAACAAGGATAGTCCCATGCTATACTTGCCTTAAGTAGATATCCTTCTTCGAGTCCAAAGCTTCAAGAGAAATCCTTCTTGAATGTCAACTTCTTCTTGATCACAAGATTCTCGAGATCAACAACGTAAAGCTCACCGATCTACTCGATTCCAATCGACAATGAGACAAACATATGGATCCAATCATGCATGGCAAACAAGACTACAATTAGAACAGTACACCAACAGTGGAAAAACAGTTTGAAAAGCTTATAAAACTATTCTACACGTCACTACGATCACACAGGCGTAAAGATCACCGAAATCGAAGCTATAACGGCGTAGATATGAGTTTTACAAGTTTATTAGTAATAAAATAATAAACTAAATTCAAATTCGAAAATTAAAAGTTTGAAACTTGACCAACGTTGATACTAACATGTAGATTTCGAAATTACGAACCTAACGAAATTTGAACGGCTCAAAACGGATTTAAAACGGAGAAGTTATGGGCAATTGAAATTGGATGGCAATTATATAAATAACAGGAATTTGATTTTCGAAATAAAATAAATGAAATCGGTTTTTTGATTGCTGGATAGACTACGTGCTGGATATAGGAGGATCTCAAGGTCTCTTTAGAAAAATTCTGGTGAAAGGGTATGCTTTAATCTTGACCGTAGATCAAACAGTAGAGGGCTGAAGATGATTGAATACATATGTGTATTTCCATTGTATTCCATGATTTATGTTTGCAAAGGAAAACGGCAAGAAAAAACATGTGATGTCATCACATGATGTCATGAAAGCTAACTAGCAAAAGGATGAATCGTAACAGCTACGAAACTTGGAACATGAACCTTGTGTGGGAATACGGCGAGACTACGTCAAGAGCAGCTAGGCGTGTGGACAACTCACCAAGCGTGATCGCGGTCACGGAGGCAGGAGGCTCGGCTGCAGTGCGTGGCCTGAAGAGGTAGAGGCTACTTCCTGTGTTCCATGGCAGATCAGTTGTATGAGCAACAGAAGCATGGCATGCAGGGACGTTGAGTACACGTGAGAGATAAGAACACAAGCAAAGGGCTCACCATCCATTGAAAAACAGACGACAACCACGACAGTCACCAGTTCATCCGGATTGTAGATATATATATATGTAGGCCAAGGCGAGCAAACGAAGGGCGTCTGGACGACGGAAGACGGACGAGGGTGACGGGCGGCTCAGAATAGGTGGACGTGAACAACAGCGGAGCAGATGTGATGAACAGCGGCCACGACGTCGAACTTGGCGGCAGCAAAGTTCTAGGGCTTGGCGAGACAGCGATGGTGGCGGCGGAATAGGGTTTCGGCTGCTGCTTGCTCGGGCGTGGGCGTCAGCTGCGAATAGATGGGAAAGAAGAGGTGCAGCGCGGACGCGACTTATTAGATATATATAGGCAGACTGGGCGTGAGGAGCACGCCAACGGACGATAGCGGTGCGACGGGCGCCAAGCGGAGTCAGCTTCTAGACCGGCTCGAACACGATGAAAGACGACGACGCTGACAACGTGGACGGAAGCGTCATCGGGTATAGGAGGAAAGCGGCGTGCTGCAAACGTGAGCATCACCAGGCTGAGTCAAGGCACTAGGGCCCAAGAGCAGGAAGGCATGAATGAACGGGTCAAGAACAATTGGAAATAGCCACGCAGGCCATGTTGATGCTAACAGGCCACTCGGGCTAGAAATAAAGAGAGGTGAGGGAGATAAAAGAAATCTTTTTTTAATTAAAGCAAATTTCAAATAGCTTTTCAAACAAATTTGAAATCCTTTTTCTGTTTCAAGCAAAACGGATCACCACAAAAAAAAATGAGTATGCACCAGCATGAATGCTCAAACATGTTTCTACTTCCTATGATAAATTTTAATTTAATGAAAAATGTTCTTTTTCCTATATTTCATGTGCACAAAAGTACATAAATAAATCATTTTATTCTATTTTCAAAAGAGGCAAAATTTGGGGTGTTACAATCAGTTTAAAGTTAAATTGAGCAAGTGTGCTTTTTGCCAAACAAGAGTTAGCTTACCTTGGTCATGTTATCAGTAACACTGGTGTAGCTACAGATCCCACCAAGATCAAAATAGTTCAGAATTGGCCAACTCCAACTAATGTTAAGGATGTCAGGAGTTTTCTTGGTCTAGCTGGCTATTACAGAAAGTTTGTTAAACATTTTGGCATCATCTCTAAACCTCTTACTAATCTCCTCAAGAAAGGGACTTTGTTTGTTTGGATCCAGTCTCATGAAGACTCCTTTTAGGCTCTCAAGTTGGCTCTTACTACAGCTCCTGTTTTAGCTCTACCCGATCTCGGTCGAGTTTTTTGTAGTGGAAACAGATGCCTCGACAAAGGCATTGGTGTTGTTCTTCAACAGAATGGTCATCCTATCGCTTATATCAGCAAAGCATTGGGTACCAAGAATTAGGCCCCTGTCAACTTATGAAAAAGAGTGCCTTGCCATATTGTTATTTGTTGAACAATGGCGTGCTTATCTGCGAGAACAGTGAATTTATTCTAAAGACCGATCATAAGAATTTAGTGCATTTGGATGATCGAGAGACTCACAACTCCAATGCAGCACAAAGCTCTTACAAAATTGATGGGTCTTCGCTATAAAATCTGTTACAAAAAGGGGATTGACAATACTGTTTTGATGCTCTCTCCGTAGTACCTCCTACCTCATCTCAAGAAGTTCTGGCTATTTCTCAGGCTCATCCAGTTTGGCTTGATGATCTAGTTAACTCCCTACGGTCAAGATCCCACATACGTGAAGATTTTGTCTCATCTTTCTACTCAAGGATCTTATGGTCATTTTCAATTGGATCAAGGGGTGATCAAGTACGGAGGCCGGATCCGGGTTGGCAATAATTCTTCAATTCAACGTAAGATTCTCAAGACATTACATGCTAGCCCTCCGGGAGGTCATTATGGTTTTCCGGTAACATATAAGAGAATTAGCAATATTTTTGCTTGGCCTGGACTCAAATCTATGGTGAAAGTTTGCTCATTGTGATATCGTCAACAGGCCAAACCGAGAAAGGGTAAAGTATCCAGGTTTGCTCCAGCCCTTACACGTCCCCCTGAATATGCATGGCAAGTGGTTACTCTTGATTTTATTGAAGGGTTGCCTAAGTCTCATCATTATGATACAATTATGGTTGTGGTGGATAAATTTTCTAAGTATGCTCACTTTGTTCCTTTGAAACATCCATACACTACCTTGCAAGTTGCCTTGATATATATGGATCATGTGTTCAAATTACATGGACTACCAGAAATTATGGTATCTCGATAGAGACGGGGTATTTACCAAGTAAAGTTTGGAAGGCTCTACGGAAAATAGTTCACACCGACCGCATATGAGTACTTCTTATCATCCCACG
Organism: Hyparrhenia diplandra; assembly: GCA_015847255.1. Lineage (NCBI taxonomy): Eukaryota > Viridiplantae > Streptophyta > Magnoliopsida > Poales > Poaceae > Hyparrhenia > Hyparrhenia diplandra. Next base: position 324,085 of record JADLZK010010556.1, read on the forward strand.
GTCGATGGTCAAAGCGAGAGGGTGAATCAGTGTCTTGAAGCTTATCTTCGTGGTTTTGTTCATGCTTGTCCTAACCAGTGGAAACAAAGTGGCTCTCTTTGGCTGAATTTTGGTACAACAGTTGTTACCATTCATCTCTAGATGCTACTCCCTTTGAAATTCTTTATGGTCAGCATCCTAGACACTTGGGTTTTGATGTGGTGCAATCCGTGCCATACGATGTAGAAGTGTGGTTGAAGGAAAGAGGTCTCATGGTCAAACTACTGCAGCAACAGTTGGTCGGGGCTCGGCAAAGACGTAAAGCTCAAGCTGATAAAAACGGGGCGAAAAGATCTTTTTGCGGTTGGAGACTCGGTTTATCTCAAGTTGCAGCCCTATGTTCAAACATCGGTTGCCACTAGAGCTTGCCACAAAAGCGTCATTCAAGTACTTTGGTCCATTCCAAGTGATTGCCAAAGTTGGATCTGTTGCATATAAGCTTACGCTTCACGAATCTACCTCGGTCCATCCTGTTTTCCATGTGTCACAGCTCAAGAAGGCCTTACCTCCACTGACTCCTGTATCCTCGGAATTACCAGTGTCTTCTGAATTGGATGCTTTCAGGTACCCTGTCTAAATCTTGCAGCGCTGACTAAAGCCTGATGGTGATACATTGGTGTCTGAAGTGCTGGTCGAATGGTCGTCTTGGCCGTCGACGATGTCTACACGGGAACTTCGAAGATGAAGGCGAAGCGTCGGTTTCTGCTGCCACCGGCTTGGGGGCAAGCCGGTTCTCAAGGAGGGAAGATTGTTAGCGATCCAACTGAACCTGAAGATGCTGACATTGGCGATGAAGCAATCCCGGCGCCAAAGAAGACTAAGAAGCTTTCAAACGAAGACGGGCCGTCGACCTCGCGCCAAGAGAAGAGAAAGCCCAAGCCCAACCCGAAGTACATCGGCCCAAGCTGGTCCAACACGGCAACTCGCTCGCGGCGTGGCTAAAAGCAGGATGGAGGCGTCAGGTGAGGGGGATCGATTTTGAAACTCGAATTAGGCCGGCTGCGTCCGGAGTTCATAGGCAGGGAGCACTTCACTCTCCTGATTGTATCCAGATCATATACTCGTTAATCTCCAGTACAATTCATGGTTAATCGTTAGCTGAATTCGTGAGTTGAGTTGATTGAGTCGATCGACGCTCACACACTCATACTGCCTTCCAAGACTTTTACGACCTCAGACATTTTAGGCCGTCGTTTGCAATCAATCTGCAAACACCACATTGCAAGCTTCATCATCTGAATTGCTTCTTCCTCGTGTGCCTGACTGTCAAGTGTTTGCAGCTACTCACACCTCACTTCAACTCTATCAGCAGCGAGGTAGTCATCGGAGAGCTCACTCAGCTTCCTACGCAGGATTTTTAAGTGGTCGCCTACATACGATGAACCAGGCCATGACACTTAGAGTCGATGGTGCCGTCAAGATCCATTCTGCTGCAAACAGCATGAGCTCCAAAACATGTCCGGAGCTTGTAGCAGCAGCAGCACAAATGCACTGGGGCTATCAGGATTCCCAGAACAAGCCATTGGAGTGTTTTTGCAGCGTCACATTTTACTGTCTGAGTATCGGGAATTGCAGGGGTCAAAGATGACATGTCACAGTATGTCATCTTTCCAAGAGGATATTTTGCTGTTGAAGTTGGGAGTTCTCTTCATGCCGCATCACCCTTTGGAAGATGTCGACTTTGCTACTAAAGCTGAGAGCTCTGCAGTAGAAGCAATTGAGCAGTTATTAGATGCCAATGTTCATCCACACCAACTTGACACTCTGGTGCTGTCCGAGGCGGTAGAATATCTTCACCATAATGCTGAGGCAACGATGTATCGGATGTCTTGGAAGTCTAAACATGGCAGTGCACACTTCTGTGTGCTGAAAACAAGCAAAGAGATGATGGAAGTCTAAACATGGCAGTGCAACGCCTTTATGGCATTCGAAGCAGAAAGGGGAGCGATGACTGTGATCGATTTGGGGATGGCAGCGCTCAGTGTGGTGAGCTGCTTGCTCCTCACGCTTGTCCTTGTGCGCTCAGCCATGAATGCTCATCAGTGATCTGGATGAATAAAGAATTGTCCATTTGTCGGAGGTCTTGCTCAACAGCACTAACACCATATTACCACCTCATCTGTTCCACGGATGACTGGCGAGATACCGGCCATGTCCTGCTTTGCTTCAATAATGGATATTCAGTGCTCCACTAACTGCTTTGCTTCAATAATGCTTGTGCCCTCAGCAGTTATGGCCAATCTAAATCTCCTATAAGAGAGCCCCCCACTAGGGGAGTTCTCTAGCTTCTGATTGGCTAGCTTAATTGGTAACTGCACAAACCCCACCTAAGAAAAAAGAAAATTGAAAAAAGAGAAAAGAGAGAATTCAGCACGCCGCCGTTTAACTCAGGGTAATGAGGCGCTGGTATTAACTCAGGGTAACGCACGCCGCCGAAACATGTGCATGCAACGTCTTGGATTGGCAATCACACCAAAATACCAGTGGTTGCAACGCTTGGATTCATGTCCCTTCAGCTCTATCTCTTGAGCTCAGGCACCAAACAGTCACGAGAGATCCAATTCCACCGTATTGTGCCTATAAAAACCGACACCTCCATCCGCAACTAGCAGGCTGCAGCATCTGCTAATCTTTCCGGAGTTAATCCAATCTAGAGCGAGGCAGCTCGAGCAGAGACGGCCTCTCGCCGACGGCTCGCGCGGAAGCGGAGGGACGACACCAACAACTGCTCGCGCGGAAGGGGAGGAGTGGCGTTGCCTGTTGCTCGCGTGAGCCACCGACGCGGCACGCGGGCCGAGCCCCCGCCGCTGGGTCAGAGCTGCCGCTCCCGTCTCACTGCGGAGCCTCGCCCGCGCGACGCCGGGCGGGACCTCGAGGACAGTGGTGCGGCCACCATCGCTCCCTCTCCACCGCGTCGGGACGGGATGGGCCTATCTGCGGCGTCGAGAACTCGAGATCCACACCGGGAAGAGGGACACCTCTTTCTCCACCTCCCCTGCCGCCGCCATCGCTTCCCGTTCAACCACACCGTCGCCGCGCCCTGCTCCGACCTCGCCTTGCGTCGGCTGTACGCCGCCCGTCGCCGTCGATTGGGGAGAGACGGGGATTCCGCGCGCCACTGACTCGGGCGTGGAGCGTCGCGGCAGGACGTGGCGGTGGAGCGAGCGGCGTGGAACGTGCAGCATCGCTCGTGCCCACCGAACGAGGCTTGGAGAATGCGGCAGGAGCACCTCCGCCGAGAGCGCACCGGGGAAGGAGATGAGGAAAGAGGTGGTTGAGGAATTATTGGTGTGCGAGTCTGACAGCATCGCCCACTGTAACACCGCCACTAATACGGGAGCATGCTGTAGGCGTGGAGCATCCGTCGGGAACATGCTGGATAATCTTTCCCTTCTTTTTGAGAGGTATATGGAGTATATTTGTATACTGTGGGTATATAGTTACATACCAAATATATTATATGCGTCTATAGGTGGCTCACAGGCTCAGTAATCATGATTACTTTTACAGTGTTACGTTAACTACCATTCTCTTAAATTGATTAGTCACGATGGATGACAGAATTAAAAAGTAGTATATTTAATTAGATTTGTCTAAATATCTCTGTTACACAACTGCTTTTATAAAAGCAAAGATTCATTCTTTCAGCATGCACTGTGTGGTCGTGTCTTTTATTTTTATCAAGCATATACAAATAAAATAAAATTATATAGAAATCTCATTTATATTCCCGCGGCAACGCGTGGTTTAAACAAAGAGTTATTTATAATAAATACACTGTCATGTGTACTTTATCTAATAGATTAATATCCATATCGTGAAGAGATCATATCATGAAAATCCTATCTTATAATCGCTTTGCGTTCTTTCTAAATTCCCGCAAGCAACGCAAGGGGAAGATTCACCTAGTTTTAATATGTATTACCATCCACTAGGTGCGTAGGTTATGTCGTAACGTTGTGTTGTCTTGTGATTTTGTAATGATTCAGGAATCAGGACTCTAGGTGTATCATCTTGTTGTTCATGAAAAAATATATATAGTGTACCTTGGTTTTGATTACAATGTGAAATCGAAGAATTCCATGATGCCAAGTAGAAGAATTTTGGAATGGATAACTTCCTCTGTCTGTTCTGCAGACTCTTCACTTAGATTCTTTGTTAATTTTGGTCAAATTCCAATGAATACCAACGAATACCATTGAAAGTTAAAATTCTGGGGCATGCCACTGGGAAAGAACATGGGCACTGGGGCTTTAGTCTGCACTAACACCTCCCCTGCTACCCAATATGTTGATTTTTCTTATCAAAGAATTATTGTATTTTTACTAAAAATTGACTGCTTGCAATTATAAATTTAAATAAAAAAATAACTTACCAAATTTTCATGGCTAATAGTGATATAATTTGAGTACAAAATGTTTGTTCTATTGGTATATGAGCCTTTAAGGGGACATTTTTCATAATTGCTGCAACATGAAATATATACTTGTTGTCATGTGCACATGCATTTTTTATTTAATCTGCATGGTATCTCACGATGCATGTTAAATTCAAGTTGGTTTAATATATTAACAGTTTTTATAATAACAAAAGTTAAGTCTTTAGATGTAGACTTGAGGGGATATTTTAGTTTGTTTTGTATAATCGCAGAAGTGGTATTTTTGGATGTAAATTTAGATGACATTTTAGTGTGTTTCATAGTAACATAGGTGGATAATTTAGATGCGAATTTGGGGTTACTTTATGTTTCTTTTTCATAATGGCACTATGGCAGAGGTAGTGGTTTTTTTAGAAAGCAGAATGGATCGAATATCGATTGCTACTAGTGGTGATCCGAGTGTACATAATTGATGGCCGGATCAATTTGATTTCTGTGAGAATTTCTAGGATTTAGCTTTTCCTACGAGGAATTATTATGGAGTCTGCAACGCAGTTTCTAATTAGTACTCACTCCATCCTAAAATCTTGATGTTCTATGATTCCAAAAATGTCCTAGGAAACTTGATGTTCTAGATATTGGGCATACACTTTTTTCTGCATGCATCCATACGACACACTTTAAATGGAAAACTTAATTGTGACATCGTCTCTAGAAATCTCCTATAGAGTCATTTATGTCCTCCACTAATCTGTCTAAAAAATCATACAACATCAGGTTTTTTGTATGGAGGGAGTAATAGTTCGATAGATGCATTACAATAGTTTATATAATCAATTTTTCTTCCCACAAAAAGTATGTTCGATTTTTTTATACATGTTTAGTGATATATTCTAACTTGTAGACTATTGTTGACTATAAAGTTAGAGTGTCTGTAATAAATGTTCCCTTTCCTTTAAGCTAATATGTAGAAGTAGCATATTAGCAAGAAGTAGATAATTTGGTAGGCCGCATCTTTTATGGTTCTTCTTGCTTGTTGTATGTCTTATGGTAGTACATTGCATGAATTGGTCTAAAAGTAGTTACTAAAGTAGCAAATATGTGCACAATAGAGAGTTCAGGAGGGGGAACTAATGTTCCAGGAAAATTGCTAACTAAACTAGCTACTGCCTTTTTTTTTTCAATTTGGGAAAAGTCATGCGAGGTTTCATTAAGGACTAGACAACACTGTTTTAGGACATGCTATTGGTTTTAGCTATACGAATCAGAAACATAATTTCACAATAACTGAAAGATGAGCAAAATAAAATAAGCGAATTTGTACTGTGGACCACAGATGGTTTACAATGTTGTCAAAGAACAAATAAAAATCACTGAACAGATTTTTCTAGGCAGGAATGCTAAATTCTATACACACATAAATTGCTCTCAGTCTCACCTTGGGCCTGAAACAACTGAGGCTAGAGGTGGAGCTGACAAATCCACAATTCCAGGAGCACCAAAGCTGGCTAAATTTGTCACGACAAAGTTGTGATCTATGTCAGTTTCGGCACTCATAGTGCCTTCCAAGACTTTTACGACCTCAGACATTTTAGGCCTTCGTTTGCAATCAATCTGCAAACACCACATTGCAAGCTTTATCATGTGAATTGCTTCTTGCTTGTGTGCCTGACTGTCACTACTACTGCACATATCAATCAAATCAACCAACCGGTCACTCTTCGACTTCTCTTCCAGTAATGTAATAAGATGAAGGCTCTTGTCAGACCGAGAAGTGTCCAGGTTCTTCCTTCCACTGATGATCTCCATTACCACTACACCAAAGCTATATACATCAGCCATTTCTGTGATGTGCGATGTCAACCATTCAGGCGCTAAATATCCCGGCGTGCCCCTCATTCCTGTAACCACTTGGCTCTTATCCCTGTCGATGAGTTTGCACAGTCCAAAATCGGAGAGTTTAGCTTCGAAGTTGTCATCTAAAAAGGATGTTACGTGGTTTCACATCCAAGTGAGCAACTCTCTTCATGCACTCCTCGTGAAGATAACAAAGGCCCTTAGCTATATGAGCAATAATCTTGCATCGTGTTTGCCAATCCGGGGAGTAGTGTCTTCGCCATTGCGGTGCCGGCGAAATATCCACTGGTCCAGGGATCCTTTGGGCATGTACTCATAAACCAAGAGCCTGTGGGATTTCTCTGCACAGAAACCGATTACCCTCACCAGATTGATATGGTGAATGCTACCGATGGTCTGAACCTCTGCCAGGAATTCCCTCTTTCCCTGACCAGCTCTATCCAACCGCTTCACCGCAATTACTTCCTCACCTAAACGTCCTTTGAAAACAGACCCAAATCCTCCTTCCCCGAGCTTCTCTCTGAACTGATCAGTTGCTTCTTGTAGCTGCTCAAATGTGAACCTTCTGGGCATCCCTGGTAGCCTCCCAAACTCTGCATCCTCCTCTTCCTGCATCTCTTGGCGTCGCTGCAATCGACGTCTACGCATCAAGATGAGCAGGATGAAGGATGTGACAAAAAAGAAACCACCTAGAGAGCCACCAAGAACAAAACCAAATATGCGGCCTTTCTTGGATTTTGGGGAGGATGTGATGCTACTTGTTCCATTTGCAATAGGTGGAGATAAAGATATAAGATCAACGGGCGGGCATAAAATGATCTCGATAGTTTGTTCCTGAAGGACAAGTATACATGATCGGACCTTGATCCGAGGAGTAGCTGAGGGCGTCGGGGCACATCCGCACATAGAACACCGTGTTACTGTTTACCGTGCTGTTGTTGCAGACTTCGCAGCGCCGCGGCAACCCCCTCGCACCTTGAGCTCATTGGGGCCGCTGCGACGTGATGTCGGCGGCAGCGGCCCACCCCATGCACCCCCGGACGAAGGCGATCCCTTGGGTGGCACCGGCAGGAAGTCCATGGGCACATTGAAGCCATAGATGAGGTTCATGTCGAAGAAATCCGTGTTGTTGAAGCCACCCAGGCTGAACTCGCGCAGCGTGGCGGAGCCTGGCCGCTGCTCCCGCATTCCAAAGACCCGCCCCGCAGATCACCCGTCCGGCAGGACATGTTGCCGTGGCCGTCGAATGAGCAACGGTCTTGGCGCCCACACGCGGCCGCTTTGGGTGTTCTTAGGGCACTTGGAGCACCCGGGACATCCCAGGTCGGTGCATGCCGCCCACCGGTGTGGCGGCCGGCCACACGGTGTAGGAGCATCGGTTGGTGATGTTGATGGTGGTGGTATGGTTCTTTGCTGGCCTCGACGATGAGGTCGAGGAAGAACGGCCAGGAGGAAGTGGTTAGTCCAGGTGCTACTACCCGCTTCCATTAGTGTGTCTGTGGACTGGCCGAGTGTTCATTCCTTCCGATCCAATCTTTTCGAAGTACAACAATAGAGCTGTTTTTTTGGCACATGCGTTTCCAACGGGTTAATGCTTGGAATACAGCTCTTCTAGCATTTGCGTGTTGAACGGGGACAGTTTGCGTGTTGAAAACCTTTCTTTATACTCTGCTCTCGACTAGCATGGCTCCAGAAGATGTTTTTGATCACCCCAGTTTTTGGATGCGCATCCAAATCCCACTAAAAATATTCATTGTTAAGCCTTGCAATCTCGAGAAGAATTTCAGTAGCTTGTTTAGGTCATCTTCTCTATCTTCTCTTGCCTTTGCTGCCTTCACGTGAATCATGTTGCAATTGGTTCAATAACATGTTTTAATTATGCTAGTTCATTTTTGTTGCAATTCATTGAAGAAAGGTTTTAAAAAGATTGGAAATTACATTTGAATAATGTTGCAACTTGTTTCACTAACATGTTGTAATTATTCTAGTTCAGATGATGTAATCATTGAAGAAGGTTTTTAAAAGATATTTACTTTTAATGCTAACCATGTTGCAATTGGTTTTGATAACAAGTTGTAATTATGCTAGTTAAATTTGTTGCAATTCATTGAAGAAGGTTTTTAAAAGATATGGAATTACACGTGAAACGTGTTGGAATTGGTTATGACTTACGAGGTTGTAATTATGCTAGTTCGGACGATGCAATTCATTGAAGAAGGTTTTTAAAAGATGTGGAATTACATGTGAATCATGTTGCAATTGGTTTTAAAAAGATATGGACTTACATGTTTTTGATGTCCTTTTCTCGTAAATCCCCACATTTGGCGACCATCATAGAGATCGACATGACATGCGGCGCCGCTTGATGTGGAACTCCATTCCTTGTCATTATGTTGAATAGGTCACACATCCCTTGTTCCATGTTTTTTTGTGTGCGTGCATGTATCGATCATTCTCGGAGAAGGCTCCGGTTTATGGTTAAGGGCTTGTTGTACATGGTCAAAGTACCGGATGTTGTCCTTCATATTCTTCTTAACTTTGACATAAGCCCGGCAGCCACATCTTTTTATCCTTTTTCAGTTTTTGGAGTCTCTACTTTGTTTTTGCTATCATGTTTCCCTTCCTGTTGCGAGACCCAATGGCATGTTTGTTTGCTTGTTCTTCTTTGTCCTCAGGCTGAACCCAGCTAGTCTAGCATAATCTTTGTAAAATGTGTAAGCATCATTCATTGTGGCGAATTCTTGCTTCACTCTTGGCACAAACACAGGTGCTATAGCTGCATCGATAACAATAAAACATGGTCGGTCTTAGCAACCGAAGTCATTGCTTTTATTTTGCAAATGTTTTTTCAAATTGCATTCATGTTTGATTTGCAATTGTTGATAGGGCATTGCTGCAAATGGCCATTTACAATGTTGCAATCAGCAAGTAATGTTTGTGTTTTCTTTTTTTGACTCACATGCTGCAATAAATAACCTGTTGTAATTACCATGATGAGTTTGTTGCAACATGAAAATATTTTGAACTGTATATTTTTTTCCAATTTTTGCGGTGTCGGTCTAGCAAACAAAAACAATGCTCTATTCCATTTTTTTAGCAGATGAACTTGAACAGATGTCACTTGGGAGATTCTTTGGGGTTTTGGGGGAATTTTTGTAGTGCTTACCGGGTAGAAGAGCATTTGTGCATCCGGAGTGACCATGTCTCCCGGAGCCAAAGTAATAGGCGGCGTGATTGTTGTCGTGTGGTGTAGGGGATCCCTGAGATGTAGGTATGGGTGTAGCAGTTGGAGTCGGCGCCGCCATCCGTGGAAGGATGGGTGTGGATTGACGATATTTGGTGCTTCTCTCGGGACTTCCAATCCAGCTCGTTCGTTCGATTTTCGATCTCGCCAGCGAGGTCCATGAACGCCTCGATCCCTCCAAGCAACCGCGCGAATCAAGGGCGTAATGCGCTAGGACCATTGCGGCGTGTGATCCTGGTTCGATTTCATGGGATCCCATCTATTCCGGCGCAGGTATTGGCGTTTTGGAGGCGTTGCGCGTTGGTGGTGGCGGTGGCGGAGGATGTGTCGGGAAGGTTGGCGAAATTGATTGGATCTGTAGTTATGTCGGTCTTTTGTTGCCCAAACGTTAGCTGTTACATTGTTGTGTCGTTTGAGATCGAGTTGTAGGCGATAATAATACGTTGTTGCAATTTGGTTTTATGTTCTTTGAAGGTGGGCTTGGTAGGTTGAGTTGGGCCATACGGGTATTTGAATCATCTGTTTTCGGCCCATGTGGCCGTAGCGTCGGTTGGTTTTGTCGATCCGCGAGGCAGCTAGGCGCGGGCCGCTTGATTTTGAAGGAAGGAAGCAGGGTCGTAGCGTTTGTTTGATTTGTCGATCAAGCGGGTTCTGTGCATTTGATACAAAGCAAATGCACCTTGTTGCATTTTAGCCTCGGCCAGATATATATATATTACAGGTAGTGATTAATAATCGCTACCCGAGCCCAATTCACCGGGCGCAGATCCACGGGGTTCCACCCACCCTCGCGTAGGTCCTCTTCACCTCATCCCTCGCGTCGGCTCCCACCGAAACGCTTTGGGTGTTGCCGAGCCGACTTTAGGCCCGGCCCACCCACAAACGGCGACTCCCAACCATCCACGATTTCTTTTTGCGGTTTCAATTTCTTTTGCCCGTATGCGGTCTTCCGCCGCCGGTCCGCCTCCTCACCCCTAAGCTGCTGCCACGCCGCTGGCCACCTCTCCACCGTCGTCTGCCCGCCACCCCACGGCGTTTTGCTCCTCGGTCCGCGGCGCCTTTGTCGAGGCGAAGGACACCTGGCGACACCCCATCTCGGCGCCCTCACCCAATCCCAGCGGCGCCCTCAACCAACCCGGTGGCGCCCTCCCCAACCACGATGGCGCCCTCCCGGCCGATGAGGAAATCTCGGTATTTGTTTCGTTAATTCACTGGAAGCGAGCGGCGGCGGTGTTCTTTCTCGAAGTCGTGGCGATGCGATGGGGACGGCGGGCGCTACCGTGCTAGAGGCCCAAGCGGCGATCCGAGGACCGCCGCCGGCCATCCGCAACTCCACTACGGCGCCACTATTATAGATATGGACAGGCTTGGAGCCACCAGTTCTACTTCCTTGCCAGTTTCTTCATCTACTTCTGGATCTTCTTGTCCTTCTTCTTGATCAGCTCGTCCTTGTCCGCCAGCTCCTTGTTTAGACAAACGATGCATTCCTGCAAAGAAAAGCCAACTGTCAGTTATAGACAAAAACTAGTTTATGCCTGATGCAACATTCTCCCACAGTTTCCCTTTACTAACAGTATTAGACTTACTATCAGTATTTATACTAACTGTAGTGATCACCCAAGTAAGTGTCAATGAACCTGACAAAATCTATCAGTAAAGTCACTTATGTTGCACAATGAACACATACTCGGTTTGACAGCTAAAATGATCTCTAGCAACAACATAAATGAATAATACTCGATTTCTGTCAGCTAAAATGATCTCAGGTGACCACATATATTAATAAAGCTGAAAACACACACTATATACCCGGTTTCTGTCAGCTTAAACAACATAAATGAATGAAGCTGAAAACTGCAGATTATACTAGTTCATTTAACTGATCTCATTTTCAGTCTCCCTTTCAGGTCATGGCTGCCAGGCAGTTTAGTCTGTTACCGCACGAGTGGTACGTACCTAGAAATAAATGGTGTATCTATCTATCTATACTATATGATCTTCAATTCATCATACTAAACGGAAGAAAAAAGTAACTCAGACCCATTCTATTCAGATTTCAATGCCCATATAAACTAATTCAAAAAAATAACGTTACAGGCTCAAACCTCAATAGACAAACAGCATATACGATTCCTACGTACAAAGCTGTATCAGCACACACTAAACGCTCGTGAAACAAGACAGAGGCATTAGCTTCTTCAAGATGAAGCAACACGTCAACTATTGAGCAGAGGTAACCTATGACAGAATTACATGCCTCAAAGTAGGCAAATCCAAAACTACTCCAAACTCCCTGTACACTCAGCAAGTAAAATTGCTCACATTCTGGGGTCAACTGCAATTCAAAGGCTGTTTGGATTTCTGAACAAGCAATCTTATGTACTTCTACTCATTATGAAAGTTAAAAGGTCTTAGAAATCTAGCAATCAGATGAAATATTTCTTAACATACTGCAGCAAGCAAAATAAAATGAAGCAAAATATTTCATGATAGCAGATTTGGAGCTCATCTGAGTGGCTATGCCAGCAGTAGCATCCAATCAGAATACAGTATAGTACACACCAGGTGCCAGCAACGGGCACTTACTGTAGTACATATTGTTTGTTACCGTTAGTGATATGCAGAACAACATATACTGGATAGAGTACCACAGCAATCAGGCAGGCAGTGACACTATTCATACCAATCATATGGACTTCTGAGTTTAGATCCCAGCATCCCACCTTACTAAACATAGCTAAACAAATTTTCAAGCACCTCCTTGAACATATAACAATAAAAAGTTACTTACTGCATAGGTTACAAAGGAGAGAAAGAGACGTTTAGTCTAGATAGTAACAAATTTCAAAATGACACTCTACCCTGATGTGAACATATAACCTCTTTATTCCAAAAATATGCCAGGTTGGTAAACTGCAGAAAATCCACAGAGTACAAAGCAACCACAGAAAACCAATCCAAATGCTAAATCTAAAGGCTAGATATACTTCTAAAAGGACTAATGAGCTTTTGTCATAGTGCATACTGAAAAGTGAAAACCCCATCTGAACTAACTAACAACCTGTCTCACAACATAAAAATCAGAAAGCTAATTACTCACAACAGAGAAAAAAGAAACCTATAATCACCTATTTCCATTAGAAGCACTCCGAATCAAAGCAACATTTATACAGTTATGTTAGCACATTAATGGTTACTTTATGTTTTTTTTCTCATGTAACAGTTGGCAACCCTCCTGAAGAGAATAACTACACCGAACCGAATTAAAGTCACCAGTATGAAGAATGAACATTCTGCAAGGTGACACCTCAAATCTACGGATAGCCAGTGCAGTACCACAGCAATCAGGCAGGCAAGGACACAAGGGGAAAACATACAACCATGCATATGGATTAGTCTAGGGCTCACCATGGGGTCGTGCTGCTCTTCGACATTGGATGGAGAGGGGCTAGAGAGCGGAGACCATTCCTCGTCGGAGTCGTCGAGCTCGATAATGGGGACTCCCCTCCATTCTCGAGGGCTCCGAGATGTCGATCCCCGGCGAGGACATGATCCGGCGGCGACTGGTCCCGGCGAGTATGGCGCTGGGACGGCGCCCGGCGACGGCTGGTCCCCGCGAGGAAGGCGGCTAGACGACGCCCGGCGACGGCTGGTCCCGGCGAGGGGCGGCTCTGGAAGGTGACCCGGCGACCCGGGCTGCGTCGTGGCGCGGTCAAGCGCCGGCAATGCCGGCCCGGTACTGGGTCGTTGAACCAGTCCCCTTCATCCCGCTCCCCGGAGGCTTGCACGACGCAGCCAAGCAGCGGACCTCGAGGCATCCTTCCCTCTTGGCGGCGGGGGAGATGGCAGGGGCGGCGACGGGCGGGGAGATGGGGGGATTTGGTTAGGGTTTGGGTTTGGCGATGGGGAGTTGGGGGGATTTGGCTAGGGTTTCGGCAGGGGGGCATGAAATTATATATTTAAGCGGGCCAGTCCGGACCATTTTGGGCCTATGTAAAGAATTGGGCCGGTCGAAAGTTTAAACATTTTGCTCTAAAACATCATATCATATAGTAACTTAATTTAAATTTTTTTTTGTTTAATAAACAATACTAATGTAATACAATAAATAAAAATCATGTGTGACATCGTGCATCCTGAAACAACTATCTATGACACTGTGGAAACTAAGAGGGTAGTCTAGGACCTAATATATTAAAAAAAAAAAATAGAAAAAGAATGAATAATACAATAAGCATTAGAATTTCAAACTGATACATGCAAAAATATAAAGTCATTGGTAAATTATAGATTTTCATGATATCACGTAAAGGCAAGACATTAGAGTTTATTAAAATTACGTTTTCTTTTTATATTTCCACTAGATACATATGGTGCTAAAAAAAAGATTAATCGTAAAAATTGTTATTTATGAAATAGTAGACATACGAAAGATAATTCTAAAATTCTTACAAAAATATAAAACAATTTGACATCAGTTCGGTAGACTATAATCAAGGTTGTAAATATATATCTATATGAGGAATAAACAAGCTTTCAATTCGGGGAAAAAGAATCAAAATTTAGGTTTATCAAAGTTTAAACAAGTGTTTCAACAAAATTTTATTAAAAAAATATTTTTCTATACCTAATTTAAATAATTCCTTTAAGTTATCTCATAAGATTCTATCCCGCACGGGACCATGGGTTGGTGAACTAGTTAGTAATAGTAAGATAATAACTCTATAAGTTTGTATTGTTTCTTTTTCTGTGAATCTTCAATCTACTTTATTATATACCATGTTTGCTTGTTAGTTTGCATCACCAAAAATGTTACCGTGGCGTTAGCATCGATAATGTACTAGTTAAAACAAGTTCAGTAAGAACTGAAAACATTTCTTGCACGGAACAAAAGAAAATGGAAGCTTTTTTTCGTTGAGATATTATCTCAAGAGTTAAGAAAGTGACGGAGATAACTCTCCAGGCTCTCCGGGACTGGGAGAACCTTGTGTTCAGTCTACCTTAACCAGCACGGCAGTATTTATTTGTCCATAGTCAGTGGTCAGCTGTCCCGTTCAACACGCAAATGCTAGAAGAGCTGTATTCCAAGCATTAACCCGTTGGAAACGCATGTGCCAAAAAACAGCTCTATTGTTGTACTTCTGAAAGATTGGATCAGAAGGAATGAACACTCAGCCAGTCACACAGACACACTAATGGAAGCGGGTAGTAGCACCTGGACTAACCACTTCCTCCTGCTGTTCTTCCTCGACCTCATCGTCGAGGCCAGCAGCAACCATACCACCACCATCAACATCACCAACCGATGCTCCTACACCGTGTGGCCGGCCGCCACACCGGTGGGCGGCGGCATGCAGCTGGACCCAGGGATGTCCTGGGTGCTCCAAGTGCCCGGCAACACCCAAAGCGGCCGCGTGTGGGCGCGCACTGGTTGCTCATTCGACGGCCACGGCAACATGTCCTGCCAGACGGGTGACTGCGGCGGGGTGCTGGAATGCAGGAGCAGCGGCCAGGCTCCCGTCACGCGTGCAGAGTTCAGCCTGGGTGGCTTCAACAACACGGATTTCTTCGACATGAACCTCATCTATGGCTTCAATGTGCCCATGGACTTCCTGCCGGTGCCACCCAAGGGATCGTCTTCGTCAGGGTGCAGCAGTGGGCCGCGCTGCCCGGCTGACATCACGTCGCAGTGCCCCAATGAGCTCAAGGTGCCAGGGGGTTGCCGCGGCGCCTGCGAAGTCTGCAACAACAGCACGGTAAACAGTAACACGGTGTTCTATGTGCGGATGTGCCCTGACGCCTACAGCTACGTACTCCCTGGATCAAGGTCCGATCATGTATACTTGTCCTTCAGGAACAAACTATCAGATCATTTTATGCCCGCCCGTTGATCTTATATCTTTATCTCCACCTATTGCAAGCCCAGAGGAAGCATTCTCCATTGTAGCTTCGTTGTAGAGATTCTGAACCATTGCTCAAGCGTACAGTATTCATGAGGTTTCTTACGGCACTGATGATGCTAACCTTCACGGCGGCTGGCACTTTGACTTTCCACCTCTGGTCTGGCAAAAACACACGGAGGAGAGGATTGACAAGAACTAGCGGGGTTGTTTTGCGGTGAGGCAATAGCACCGAGCACTGGTTCATTTCTCCATCCCAGTGCCTCATAAGCTTGCATCTGTAGCTTAACAAAATACTAACCAACTTTTGCATGCATAATGATTGTGGTAAAGAGTTGCGGTTAACATAGTGGCAAATAATGGTTACTTTTGTCCAGTTGGAGCAAATCAAGGAAGCCAAGCTCCTAATTTCAGCTGTCACCGCTAATGCCAGAACCAAAAGTAGTGGCACCAGATCCAAGTACGACTCTCCCATATTGATGTCCGATATGTACCTTACTAAATTCCCGTTAATACACCATACTGTGCACGAAAGTAGCTTTGTGTTATCCACATGCTCTGAGGTCATCTTCTAGCTTGTAGCACTAAGTTTACTGTCAGTTGTATAACAAACAGGATACAATAAACTATTGTAAAAAGTGATACAAGGATATCCAAGATGGGCAGGCAATAATTTGAATAGGAGATTGCAAGGGATGTGTAATAGTAATCATGAACAAATGATAGTTCTTCTGCAATCACCCCAAATACCTTTTCTTCTTCTCCAATCTTGTGCAACAAGCTCCAGAAAAAGTTGCGTGTCCTTGTAGAGACAGCATTAGTGATATTGTACTTTGCGAACCGACATCGCAACAACTTGAACAAAGCAAAGGACAAGCAT
Source organism: Hyparrhenia diplandra (assembly GCA_015847255.1). Taxonomy (NCBI): domain Eukaryota; kingdom Viridiplantae; phylum Streptophyta; class Magnoliopsida; order Poales; family Poaceae; genus Hyparrhenia; species Hyparrhenia diplandra. The sequence continues at coordinate 340,383 of JADLZK010010556.1, forward strand.
AAATCTTTTAACCGTGGCATTGCGATTGGAAGTGTGCTATCTATTTGCCAAACTCTGTCAATAGTCACCAATCCAACATTTTTGTTCAACGACGGTTTAGAATCGCTCCTAATAAATGCATACCCATGAGGATGCTTCTCAACTTTTCTTTCGATTCTCCCATTACTAAGAGTGGGGGAGGTGGTGCACCGTCCTCACCCGCCTGTGGTTCAACATGTTGGTCCGCTACTTCTTGTGCTTGTAACTGCTGCATGTAAACAAAAACAAGTCCAGGATTGCGTCCAAGTGCAAAAGGACCGCCGTGCCAATTCAAATGCACAAAATTTGAGCCCTGTTTTGGAACACAGCAGAGCATAAGGTGTGATGTGGGTGAAAAAGGCTATCACGATGTGGTATTTGGCATATAACTTAAGGAGACCGACACCAAGGTAAAAGGTCCAAATCCCCTGTATAAGCAGCTGAGGAGGGGACCTTTACGTTGGCCTTCACTGTCATCAACAGCGACTATTGTGCTGGTATTGATCATGACCACCAGAACAAGGGATGCCAAAATTACGAACGCTATTACGTGACTATATGCTTCGCATGTTGCAACCATTGCTGATAGCTTATCATAACTATAATCCTCATCATCGTAAACTTTAGATAGTGAGGAAAAGGTACTGATGTAATTAGGCTGGATGCTGATGGTGGAGGTGACAGAGGAGATGATGGGCAGGAAGAGTGTGGTGGCTCCAAGGAAGAGGAAACGAGTGATGGGGTGGTGGCGGTACCGCTGACCATAGGCGCCTATGCCAACAATGACTCCGGCCAGGATAGCTTCAACAACTAGCAGGGCATTAACCTGCCATAGCTGCTCTCTGATGCTGTTGTGGAAGGCTGTCTGAACATCGACGGGGCAGAGCATCTGATGGGAGCATTGTGCCAATGTTTCGGCGGAGCAGTTTGCCATCAGCTTCCCATTCCGTGATCCAGCCATGCTCAGCTGACTGCGGCCAAACTTCAAGTCGTTAGCTAGGTGACTCAATCAAGCAAGCAAAGCACGCACAAAAGAAATGGGGTTGCAATTAATAACAAGTAAGTTGACGATTTTTTAAAAAAAACAACGAATGGAATTACCTGAATTAAGGTGTGGGTGTAGGTCGAGATCCAGCTGACTGGCGTAAGAGCAATCCAGTTGCCCAGTCGCGGAGCGTTTCTTGTGGATGGTTTGCTTTGTAAATAAATGAGTTTTGGGCTTGGTTGTACTCACATATATGGCAGAAGCCAGAAGCTGGGTGGGAAACGTCGACAAGAAGAAAGCACGTTGAACATGCATGACGTTTGGAACGATTTCTACTATATTTTCATGTTCAGCCTTGAAAATGAAATCATGTTTCTCGTTCTCGTCAATCAAAAAAAAAAGCATAGGAAAAAAAGCAAAAAGGAAAAAAAAAAAAAAAAAAAAGGAGGAAAAGAAAAAAAGAAAGCGACGGTAATCAAACGCGTGGTCCATCTTACTATTACTAATTGGAGGCTCCTTTTGAAGCCTTTAGATGAAGCCACCTAGGATCCTAGGTGGACACTCTAGAAAAAAAGAGAAATCCTATAAATTCTCACAAAAAAGCAAAACATCCGGCCATCAATTGAAACACTCAAATCATCATAGCCATTAGATCAAATTATATTTTCTAAAAAAATTACCCACCAATGCCATTAATAAAATATCTTAAAGTAACCCCTAAATCTATAGCAAAATTACCCACCTCTGCCATTATTCTAAAAAAAATCTACTGGCTTTAGTCCCATTGATGTAATCTAACCTATAACACGATAAAACGAAAAACATAATTCCGGCGTTTGGTATTTGTTTTCTAATAAACCAATCTAATCTAATCTAATCAAATCTAGCGCATCGCTTTCAGCGAGCTTCTCCGGCTTCCTCCCCTCCTGGCGGCTGGTGTTCCAATTCTTCTACCATCGTTGACTAGCGCACGACATGCTTACCATCCAAAGATGACTTTGTGAATGTATGGCTACATATGTTGCGGATGGTGTCATGCAGGCAAGATTGTATTCGGAGAATCTCGGGATTGCATTAGTGCGAGAAGCAGCTGATAGGCTTCGGCGAGTCGGCGATGCTTGCGTCCGGCAAGGTCTATCATCTGTATCTGTGTGCAGTGAGACCTGTGTACCGGCGTCGTCATCCGCAACTTCGCGCATGATTAGGCCGGCAATTGCAATCAACAGGCGCAAAGATGTGATCTATCGTGTGTGCTAGCGCTTGGAGGCCGGCCACAGGCCGCTATCCACTCATCATAATCTGCTTGAAGAAATCTATCTCATGGCGGCGTGTGTGGTGGCAAGGCCCCGAACTGCAAGGCCGGTGCATGAGACAGTGATCATAGTTGGGTACATGTGCACGTGCGTACATATCTGCTGATCTGCATGTTGGAATGCATGCAACCTGGGTGGCCCCTGGATGAATCATTTTCCATGCCATGCATTGCTCACGGTCACGACCAGTGGCAAATGCAACCAAGGTTTGACAGAGAAATTATGTGCTTACATTGTACAACTACAAGCTGCCGGTCATCAAGGTATGTAATGCATCCATACATCTCCACGTTTGCATTCAGTTTCCTAGCTACTTAGTTGCTTTTGAGGAAAGGAAAAAGGTCATATGTATAAGTTATCAGTAAGTTGATATATAATTAGCTAGAATTACAAAACCTAGGAAGAAAGTGCTCTTACTGTTACTAATTGGAGGCTCCTTTTGAAGCGTTTAGATGAAGCCACCTAGGATCCTAGGTGGACACTCTAGAAAAGAGAAAGAAATCCTAGAAATTCTCACAAAAAAGCAAAACATCCAGCCATCAATTGAAACACTTAAATCATCATAGCCATTAGATCAATTATATTTTCTAAAACAATTACCCACCTATGCCATTAATAAAATAGCTTAAAGTAACCTCCAAAATCTAAAGCAAAATTACCCACCTCTGCCATTATATAAAATAAACCCACATGACCATTAGATTTATTTATTTTTCTAGAAAAATACTCACCTATGCCATTGAGCAGAAAAAAGATAGCCAAAAAAATATAATTATTTAGGAGGAAAAAAGAATTGGTTACGTATAGATAGCCAAGAATATAATTTTGTTACATATAGCCAAAAATATAATTATTGAGGGGAAAAATTGGTTACGTATAGATAGTCAAGAATATAATTTGGTTACGTATAGTAGATAAAATCTTTATTTGTCTCACGTTTCTTGATCGGCATAGTATTTATGATATTTAATTCGTCAATACTAACCGAAAAATACTTTCACCGTGCATTTACCCATATTTAATTCGCTAATCCTAACCGGAAAAAAACTTTTACCCTTATATATATACAAAAATAGATACATGTTTACCATTTTGTCAACCACGTACAAATAGGAAGCCATCTTTGCCCATCTACTCACGTTCGTCTCTCGACATCTTCCAATAACTAAAGGTTCACAGCTACATACTGCCCTTAAATTTTATATTTTTATCAATCCAACGCAATCAGGAAAGCATCTAGCTGATCTATATTTATTGTTTGTTTTTCTCCATCCTTTGTATATTTGTCAGCCACGATGCAATCACTTTCCAATATCAAAGGTACGCAACTGCAGACTGCCCTTAATTTTTTATTTTTTATCAACCCAACGCAATCAGGAAAGCATCTACCTGACCTATTCACTGTTTGTTTTTTCAACCTTTCTATATTTGTCAACCATGACGCAATCAGAATTCCATCTGTTGTTCATCCCATTGTTTTCATCATTCACCAAGGAAAGGTATATTGTTTTTATCCCTCATCAAAAGGTTTTCAATCTATCGCCTACAATGTTTTTAATGGTCACCAAAACCTTAAGTGAGATTAGGCCCGACCAGGAGTTGTGGAAAATCAAAGCCTGTGTCACTAGAATGTGGGATGCAATCTTGCTCGGTAGTGGTGAACAAATCAGTCTTGATATGATCCTTATTGACCATCAGGTAGCATATTTTTTTACTGTGTTTTAAGTAGCCTTAGATAACTTTTGGTTTACATGCTATTCATAACAAAAAAAAGTAGGGGACCAAAATGTATGGAGTCATCCATAAGGCATGTATGGAAAAATTTAAAACCTATGATCAAAGAAGGTAAAGTTTACATCATTACAAATGTTAGAGTTACAACAACCACACAGGAATATCGACCAGTGGAGAATGATAAGGTACTCGACTTCTTGCCCACAACCAATATAAAGAAGATCAAAGACACCAACGACATTCCAAAGTATAATTTTCAGTTCTTCAGTATTGATATGCTTTCCAATAGAGTGAATATGGACATGTACCTCTCAGGTAAGCTACTCTACTAATGCTATATTGTTTTATATACTATGAATAGATCAATATTTCATAAGAACTCATTTTAATGTATCATATAGATGTCATAGGAGTTGCAGCACACATTGGACCTGTAGAAGAAACTAGGACACACTTCGGAGTGACCAAAATCTGTGATATTGTACTCCTGATCAAGTAGGATATTTTTTTATTCACAAACTATCAAATTTTACAAGTTTACATGCATTGTTATTATTATTTTTTCCTAATCCTTTCACACATCTTAAAGTATATATTTTTTAACTTTCTTATTTGCAGTGACAAGAAGTTAAGATTCAGTTTTGGGGGCCAAAGTCGAGCAAATCAACAGGACGGAAAAATCCCATGTTATTGCAATAACATCTACAATTGTGAAAAAATTTGGCAGTAAGTGTTCATGTATTGTTAATAATTTAATCATATTGTTTCCATTCAGCAAGCCTACAAGAAAATAAAATAATTGCTATTTGCAGAATATTCTTTGTCATCAACCAATGCAACACAAGTTTTTGTAGATTTACCAATTTCTAAAGATATGGATGCACGGATAGTTAAAACTAATTAAATAACAATTTTTTATTTATATTTGTAGCTTACACTCTAACATGGTTAAATTTCTTTGAATGAAAAAGCCTATCTTCGAAAGTGGTCTTACAATCAACGAGATTCATGTTGATGACCATTTAAAAGGACCATTTTGGTTTCATTTTGTATGACTCATCAAATGAGGTATGCATATATTTGATCATTATACACTAATTTAGAGAAGGCTTACATGTACATGAATGATATGTATATGTGTTTACAGGATAAGATATTTATTGTTGAAGCCACGATCGTAAAATTTGGTTGGCACTACATCTCATGTAGTAGAGGTGATTGTAAGAAACAACTCGAGAAAAAGTTTAATCACTACTACTGCAGTAAATAAATGTGGCAAGCAAGCTGAACCTAAAGTAAGGTAAATTACTTCAGCTGAACCTAAAGCACAGTAAATTACTTAGCCACTTCGATCTCTTACCAAATGGAAAAACACCAAAATTTAAAGTAATAAAAAAAGGTTTACTATAAAAACAAAAACTCAAAATCTAAAAATGATAAAAGCATTAAAAAACTACAAAATTATAGGCATACAATATTAAAAATAATAAACTTAATAGGCATACAACATTAAAAATAATAATCTTATAACAATTGTATAATATTTAAATGCAAATGCCTCAATTACTAAATATATCCAAACAACCATGCAAACGATGCCAATACAAATTTTACGATAAACTATAGAAAAAGGAAATTGAACATGATTCCTATTACTTAAATAAAAAATAGGAAGAATCAAACCCGTGTGTCAATTTAATACAAAAGAGTCTAACCCGCGGGGGAGCACGGGTTGATGGACTAGTACTGGTAATGCACGTCGATCGTGTTGGACAGGCTTACGTGAAACATTGAGAACCTAAATAAATAATGATTCACTTTTAAGCTGCTGAGTTTAAAAATGCGAAAACCGTTGTCTTCAAAAAGTAATTTCATAAAAATATACATATATCATTTTCCATTAAATTATTATTTTTTTAAAACAATAAGAAATCAAATTGTGCTTTGGAAACCATGTCCATATCCAAAAGGATTTTCTTTTTGGCAACCAAGAGGAAGTATTAAATTAGACATGGACGGTACCAAAATATGTAGAACACTTACGAAAATAGGTGCCCAGATCCAGTTTTTTTGTTTACTCTTTTTTATTACTAGCAAATATGCTCGTGCGTTGCAACGGGAGAAAATAATTAAGATGAAGACATTATGCACATATTTCAATTATACCTCTAGGACGTTCTCGATCATCGCAAAATCTATATGCATGCAACAATGCATGCATGATTTAACACACCTATATGCATAACACAACCTAACAAGATTCATAACATCTATGGATAAATCACATTTTTTTCTGAAACTAATAAAACTCATTTCACATTTTTTCTGTTTTTTTATAGTTTTCAGTTGATTTTGCAAGATCTAGATTTTTCTATAAAAATAGAAAAATAAAAAAAGAAAAGAAAAAACAAGCTTGTATGGGCTTATTCCAGTCTAATTTCAAGGATTCGGTCCATTGTACTGTGTAATCTCAAAAAAAAATATAAAAAACCTAATAGAAGCGGGCCACTCGGATTTTGGCATCAAGAACCCCTATCTATATCAAAAATAATTAAGGCTCATCCACCTTTTCGTTCTCTCTAGCATCTTTACGTCTTAATTATCTTCCCCACTTCTACACTTAGTTTGCACGGTTGAAGGCAGGGGCGGAAGAAAAAACAGGCCAGAAAATTTGCCAATTAAGTATTAGCGAGACAAATTTAGAAATAAAGATATAAATATAAATATAAATATAAATATTATAAATATATACCACCTAAAAAATAGGAGACACTTTCGTCCAACCAAAGTTTGGTGCACACGCCCCCACCGGGCCCACCCTGACGTCGTGCACGTGAATGCACCCCTCGACATGCGTAGCCTGTTTCGCTGTATTAGCCGCGTGCACGGTACTACGGTAGTATCCGAACCTGTGCAAAATTTTCTTTCGTGGGCCGAAGGCCGCTGAATGCTAGGCCCATCAGCGTCTTCGTTGAATCGTGCGCGCGAAACTCCGATGCGTACGCAATCCTATATATACATTGAAATCGTATATAGATAGGAATCGTATAGGCAGACGGAAAAAAAAGTGGTAAAATAACCGGTAATAAGGGCAGACGGAAATTTCGTGGTTAAAAAATTTTCTCTCTTTATTAATAGTTATAGATTATTAATTTATGTTTCTTAGACATTTGTCGCCTGATATCTAGGGGATATATTGCCCAAGCGACACCCGCACCTGCTAGCACCACTGACGCCACAAGCCCAACACCCGTCCACCTCTCTCTCTCTTCCCTTGGGTGCCCAGCAAACCTCTCGGCGAGGTCCAAGGCGGATCTGGCCCACCGCTTCCCTTGAGCCCATGCCCAAACCGTGGTTCCGGTGCACTACTACTGAAATAAACTTTGGTGGCGGTTATTTTTGTTTTTCGTGGCGTTTTTGAAACCGCCATGCAGCTAGGGTCACGGTTAATCGAATTAACGCGTGGCGGTTATTTAACAAAAACTGCCATGGTAGATGACCGCCATGGTTAATCGGTTTTTGTAATTTAACCATCACAGATTAATTAATTCAAGATTAATAAATAATAAATCGTAAATATTATAAAATTATAAATTATGATGTACACCACATATTAAATAATAAAATCAGAGAATATTTACACAAATCTTGAACATGCATCACATTTCGACATTCAAGTCACATGTTTTCATGTTCAAGCACTTAGTTTAAAAGTTACAAATTGAAGAGACCGGTGACCATCCTAAACTTAATCGATCGTTCGAGTTTGTCTAATCATCAAAAGGGCCACCTGTTGGTATAAATTAACACACACAGAAAAATCCGCAGCGCACGGATACCGATGTAGCTTTCACCGGAAGTATTCAAGGTATCGATTTTCACGGGAACGTGAAGTGCACTAATCAAGGTAATAAGTTGTCCAAGGATAACTATGGGTTTATGGGGAGAGACAGAGAAAGTTTCTAAAGCTTCTCTAATAGATCTAGGAATCAAAGATACTTCAAGATTTATTTATTTTGGGACATCGAGCACTAACCCACGTAAAGGGATGAGATGGGGGCTAGGAAGGTCCGACAAGGTCCTACAAACACCAACCCGAACGTGGTGGAATACGTCGGCCGTCGGTTTTGTCACCACACAGGGCTACCACAAACTATCCGTGGGATTGGGTGCAATTCCAGGTAACCACTAGACTAAGCACCACGCCTAATCTAATAATTACTACTCTAGTGTTGCAAAGACTAGAGCACTTGATGCAAGCGGGAATCTAATAAATAAAGTAGAAGTAAATGTTGAATGAAAGTAAATAGAGAACTTAGAATTAATAAATGAAGAACACGGAGATTTCTTTGAAGACGAACTAGTTCTTTGCAAGATTACAAAGTTGATGAAGATCCCGACAAGTCCGGCTCTTCAACTCTCTAAATCTTCTCTCTCCTTGATCTAATTACAACTAGATGAACTAGTTGAACTAGATGAACTAGACAACTAGACAACTAGAGGGATCTCTCTTCTAATTGAAACCCTAACTTTTGCTCAGTAGATAACTAATGAAAGATAATGAGAGAGATAAGCCTTGGGGTCGACCACAGGGGCAGCTTATATAGTCCTTGGCGATGAGCGATAGCCCTTGGATCAAACCGACCTTGGCAGCGGTGTAGATACAACCTCAAAGTCGGTTACAAACCGACCTAGAAAGATGAAGCCGATTGGTACTTTGTAGCCTAGCGGCCGCCCAAATGCCAGCGGGGCGGCCGGTCGTCGAGTCTCCTCTCGGCCTCTCTCTCCGGGTGTCTTCTCGGTATCTTCTAGAGTGTTTTAGTCCACTTTTCGGATTAAGTTACTTCACGGTCAAGTCTTGTCATCGTATGTGATGTATATTCGAACTTTCTCCATTATTCTACGCATTTATCTATTAAGTCCCTAGAAAGTCACGAGAATACCAAAACTCGTGGAATTATGTCGGTAAAAACCCCTAGACTTATGTTGAAATTCATTTTATGCCCTTATTTCATGTTTAGTTGACTATTAAAATTATGCTATAACAAGGTGTCAACAAGCTCCCCCAAGCTTACCCTTTGCTAGTCCCTAGCAAAGCCAAACTTAACAATGGATCGGGAGTTGCTACAATGCTTTTCGTACTGCCGTGGTCGTATACCACGGTCCGCGAAGAATCGACGGCTAATGTGTGCTAGCCGATGGCCTAGCTCAAGAACAATGACACGGTGATTTAGGCTGGTTCGGGGCTATCGAGCACTCTAGTCCGGTGTGTGGCACTATCGAGCTCAAAGTGCTCGTATCGGGCGAATACAAGGCGACGAGAGAGGGAGTTGAGCTCCCAGTCTCTCGTGCGATGAGTGGAATCGAGCGATGTGTGTGTGTGTGCTGCACGTGTGCGAGGGGCTTCCCTCCTGGTGGCCGAACCCTCCCTTTTATAGTCGTAAGGGGGAGCTCACAAGGGGTCACCGGCGGAGGGCCTTAGAGATAGAAGGAATACAAGTTTGGGGTGAAGAGAAAAAGTTCCCCTGCAATGTCGGGCACGCCGGAGCTGCCCCGGCAGGCGCGTAACGCGACCGCCGCCTTACTTCAGGCACGCTCGCCGGTCGCCGTAGCAGTAGAATAGGGCGGCTCCGTATCCGTCGTGGTATGCCGCGGGCGACGAGCTCGGGCTCGTCGGTCGGTGGTGAAGGGGACAATGAGCTCGTCCCCGCCGCCGTCGTACCGGCGTCCTACCGCCGTCGGGGCAGCGCCGTGTCTGCGATCGGGTCTGGGCGCCGCTACTTTTAAATGCTTGTACTTGGGGTCGCGGGGAAAGCGTGTGGCGGGGAGGCTCGTCGCGAGTTCGTCTTTGTCCGTCGAGGTCGTTCTTGTCGTGTAGTGGTTGTTTCTTGTGCTTGTCGCCGCGCAGCGTGGTCGACGGCTTGACGTGGCTTGCGCGTCGCCGTCGATGATCTCCGCGTGGACACAAAATCGATCGTGGGGTTGTGGCACCGGCCGCGTAGGCTGTATTATTTGGATCCTAATCATCGCGTTCGGATCCCTTGCGATCGTCATTGGGTTTGGGGTCGGGAGCTCGTCCGAGCCGGAAAGGAGCGCGTCGTCCGGTCGGAACTCGTCACATCCCCGAACTCCGGGGAGCTCGTTCGAGACGGAACATTTCCCTAGTTCGAGCTCGAACTCTTCCTTGGGTCTTACCGCCGACGAGTTCGCGTGCGTGGGCGGGAGTGTCCCGTCGGGCCTCGCCATTTGTCACGGGTGGCGAGCATCCCCTTCAACGCTTTGTTGTGATCGAGTTAGAATGATTGACCTGGTCCGGAATATCGTGTCCCACAAGTAGCCCGGCGCGTGCGGAGGGGAGAGAACCCTATGCTTGTATTTGTTTCGTGTCACCGTTGCCGGGTTGGGGACCAGATTTCCTTGCTTGTGGTGCGTGCGAGCGCACCAGCGGGTGTAGCCCCCGAGGCTGCGGGAGGACGTTGGTCCTCGTGGAGGCTTATTATGGCGAATGCTTGTGCCGTTTGGCGCCGTTTCGGTTCCCTTAGGAAGGGCGATGAGCTCGAACCCGACTCTTGCGCGTTGGCGAAGTCGAGCACTCTTGTGAGCTTTAAAGCGGATTTGCCTGAGTGAGGTCCGAGCTCGCGTTCGAGGCGAGCTCGTTTGTCGGGCCAGCTTGTGGGCCAACCTCATATTCTAGAGACCCGTCCTCTATAGTCACCGGGGGTTTCGTAGGACCCCGGCGGCTCGTGCCTCCTCGCCGAGGAGGATGACCGAGAGGCCGTTCGCGATCGGGCGACTCAAGCGCGACTTGGATGGAGCCCCCGAGTCCTCGAGGATGCTCGGAGCATGGGTTTGTCGGTGCCTCTCCTCCGTTACGCTCCTTGCTCGGGCGTCTCCCTGGCGGCTGTCGAGCTCACGGGGAGCTAGCCTTCGAACACGGGCTCGATTTCGTCGTGAGCTCGTCGTTGTGTCGAGCTTGACATAACGGCTGACGAGCTTAGGGATATGACCGTTAGCGGCAGGCTCGCCCGGACTTTTCGCTGCCGATAAAGGAGCCGTTGGAAAAAGTTACCGTTGGGGCGGCGTTACCATCAGCGTGGCGTTTCGCCTTGTTTCGCCATGTGGCGCGCAGCGTGGGATTTGGTTGATCGGGGAGGAAGTGGTGGGCCATACAGGTCCGTTTTCTTGGCGGATCCGTTTGAGCTCACCCTATAAATAGGGGGGGGGGACTAGGGCTATCCCTCGCTTCCCGTTTCGCCACCGTAGCCTCCTTTCGTCTTCTAGCTCCGGATCCCAATCGGCCGCCCGCGCCGCCGCGTGAGTGTCCTCTTTTGAGATCCCACGAATCCGTAGTCGGTGAGAGCGGAAGACATGGGTTCGTGGTCGCCGTCTAAGGTGTCCCGGCGACATGCTACGAGGAGTGCGTGGCGCTCGGCGGTCTTCGCCCGGTGGCCGTGCGGCCCGGGGAGTGGATCAAGCCGTCTCGGCGCACGCCACTCCCCAACCGCCCGATGGTTACGTCGTCTCGCCCGTCTCCTTCCGCGTCCAGGGGATGGGCGTCCCGGCGTCCGACTTCCTCCGCGGGTTCTTTGTCGCCGTCTTGGGGCGCCGGGCTCCAGCTGAACCCCAACGACCTCCTCCACATCGCGACCTTCACCACTCTATGCGGGGATGGGCTGGGGATCGAACCGGACTAGGAGCTCTTCAAGCACTTCTTCCATGCGAAAGGTGGCCTTACGGCTCCGATGGCTGAAGGAGGCCGTCCCAATAAGGCGCATCGTGCTTCAACCCGGCCCGGCATGAAGGAGAAGTATCCCACCATCGTCTCCCGCTCATCGAACAGGGTGGAGAGATCACCCTCTCCAGCGGTATACGGCGGGGTCTTCCTTGACTCCGGCGACACTGTGGAGGGAGCCTCCCACGCCTTTTGCTACATCGGTCAAGGAGGTCGCGGAAGGTGGAGCTCCTCAAGCGTGCCAACCTCACGGAACCCCTCCTCTACGCTGCAGGGCTGGGGCACGGGTCGTCCCCACGAGGCGGAGGATCCTTTGCATCGGGAGATGGTCGAGGAGAAGAAGCCCTTCAAGGGCACGGTGACCGCCACGCCTACGCCGACCGACGAGGTGGAGTACGTTGTTCGCGGGGGGGAGGAAGCCCTTCAAGATCCGGCGGGCTAGCGACTATCTGCAAGCGGCTGCCGGATGCGACGGCGGGATTTGGTGAGCTCTCCTCCGCCCGTATCCTTTCTCATTCGTGTGTCCTCGTCCTTCACGGGGATCATTCCATCCGTCTGTGCGGATCGTCGGTGAGGTCTTTTCGAGCCCCATCTTCCCCGGCGAGGCGATCCCTTCGGTGCGTTCGCGGGAACAGCTCGCCTCGCCACGCTTTTGCCGCCCGGGGCGTCGGCAGCGCCGCCGTATAAAGAGTCTTCGGGCGGGAGTGCGGGCGTAGCGGGATGAGGCACCCGGAGGTCCAAGGACTGAAGATGCGTCTGCCGGGTTGACGGGGGGACATCATCGTCTGGGTGGCGCCGGTGGCCTCATCGGTTACCGCGGCGCTCGGTCGGCCCTTCTTCGGGGCCGCGGTCGGGAGAAGAGCGACGAGCACCGCGGCGGAGGAGAAAGCAAGGCGAGGCGCATGGCCATTGGGTAGCGTGCGAGTTCGTTGCCTTTTGAGCCGCGCGCGACGCGAGAGCTCTCTCTCTCCGTTCGTGCTTTCGACTTTGACTTTTTACTTTGCCGTGTAGGGAGAAGGTAAAGCCTTTGGGACCCCGAACCCCCGAGGCGGCTCGGAGCGGCGGGGGGTCGAGCTCGGCGGTCCCTCAGCCTCCCCATCGTGCGGGGCCCTCGGGGTGGTCGCCCCCAAGCCCCCGAGGGGAGGGCGAGCTGGGTCCGCGAGGAGTCTTTGCCGCGTCGTCGTCGAGCACCGTTCCGGTGACCCAGGCGATGGCGTCGTTGATCGGTTCGCTGCCGTGGGTGGAGGACTGGTGCGAAACCTGCCGTCATCGTGTCGGAGCGCGTGGAGGCGGAGGTGATCGACCTCGGCTCTCTCCGAGAGGGGGAGAGAGAGAAGATGTTCCCGGACCCGGACCTCCGGCGGCATGGGGCCGGACGAGGGTGAGTCCTCGGCCCAGGTGTGGGGCGCGAGGAGTTGCCCGGAGACGGGGGGCGCGGTCCCGAGGGGGAGGCTGCTACGAGGAGGCCGCGGGGCATGAAGGAGAAGATGAACATGTGGGCACACGCGGCGGGGTCTTCGGCGAGCCCGCCCGCGGAGGCCGCGGAGCGTGGCGAGGAGCCCGATGCCCGGCGCCTGCGCGGCGCTGGTCGCGAGCGAGCTTCGCCGTGGAGACCCTGGCGTCGGAGGTCTTCGGCTGCGCCCGCCCAACCTTGTCGCCCGCGGTGGGCATGGCCAGCCCACCGTCATCGGGCGCCGGGGGCGGGGTCGCTCGGGGTGTGGGTCACCCGCCGTAGCAGCCCGAGCGGATCCGCGCCGGTGTCGTCGGCCGGGGGGCGCTCAGGAGACTTCGTTGGAGGCCGGGCTGCGGCCGGCCGTGCGTCCTTCCTCGTGGTTGGCGGGGACAACATCGCCCGCCTTGGTGGCGGCGGAGGTGCTGCCACTTCCCGCGAGAGAGGGCCGGGCGTGCCTCCACCACCTCAGGGGTAAGGGCTTCATGAGTACTTGCTTTCCGCTCGGTTTGAGCTCGCGGTATTAACTCGTTATCTGCGGGATCTAGGGGATCACGGTGGTCGGCTTCAACCGCGTGGTGGGGCCGGAAAGCGAGATTGAGGGTCTCCTAGGAAGGCTGGCGTGGCCTGGTCCCACGCGACCGGGGGGCTCGGCCAGGAGTGTGCGCCGCACCGCGAGCTCCGGGAAGATGCCGGCGATGTTGCGGAGCATATCCGCGGAGGTCAAGGAGCACGCCACCGTCGAGGCTCGGGAGGGGTCGCCGAGGAGGTTCGCCGAGTGGAAGCGGCGGCGGCGTGAAGAGGAGCTCGCTGCTCGAAGTCGCGACCGGCGCGAGCTCATGCGAAGGAGCTCGGCGACTTGCGCTGGCCTTGGAGAACAAGGAGCTGGAGCGCTCGGCGCTGGCGTCGGGCCATGATTTGGAGAGGAGCGGACGCCTTGGGGAAGGCGCTCCCGGGACCGCGAGGCCGAGCTAGAATGTGAGTGATCCCTTTTGAGTTCTTTGTTCTTCTTCTTCTTTATCTTCGAGGTCCTAGGGCGATAGGCGGGCACTTTAGTTCACGACCACGAGGTTGCCGACGGGTCGATTCTGTTTGGTGCTTCGGAAGCCGAGAGGATCCGGCTTGATCTTAGGAATCTCTCTCTCTCGTGGGAGGACGGGAAGACCTTTATCGGCGGCATGTAAGGCGCTTCTCTTCTTCTGCTTTGAATCTCATGATTTTGATTTGTTTTGTTTCTGCGGTGAGAAGAAGAAATCGCGGGATTGGCTCGGGAGCTCGAGGGGAAGGACCGATCCAGGCTGCGCGCGGAGTCCTCGGCGGCGCATACCCGGCTTTTTGGAAGGCGAAGGAGAAGGACCTTCAGCAGCGGACCGTGACCTCGTGGCGGTGCAGAATGGTCTTGAGAGGCGGCGGAGGAGCTCCAGGTCTAGGGAGGCCGAGGCCTCGGGTCTTTGGAGGCGAACCTTGAAGGCGGGGGCTGCGGCCGAAGGCGGAGCCGCCGAGCACACCAACCTCGTGCTCGGCGTCGAGGGCGTCTGCGAGGCCCTTTGGGTCGGAGAGGTGGAAGGACCGGCGCACCGGGTGCCCGCGCCCGGCGGTGGTGAGGGATAACGCTCGCCGCGCCTTCCACAAGCGTTGACGTGGTCCTCGCCCACTATCACGAGATGCGGTCCTCGACCAAGATCGTGGGCAAGGACTGGCCGGAGCCGGCGAGGGCGTCGAGTTGGCCGACATTGTTGCCACCGCGGGAGGCCCGTTCGGAAGCTATCGCGGAAGCTCTTCCGGCTCATTTGGCGAGGAGCTCGAGGTGTTCGAGCCTACTGCCGGCGAGGCGGAAGCGGAGACGGATTCGTCGACGGCGAAGAGTGAGCTGCGAGGTTAGGTAGTTCGGCGTTGCCTCCTTTGTTATAAACAAAGTCCCCGAGCTTGGGGCAAAGTGTAAAAATAACAAGTTATCTAAGTTATGAGCGGCTCGTTTTATCTTTCTGTGACCGCTTCCAATTAGCTCGTAGTTTTACGAGTTTACATCCTATCGATTAAGGCAACGGGCCCTTTACTCGTTGGCCGGGGGCGCTAGAGCTCGTTGGGCAAGCGCGTTGGACCTCGCCGAGGATGTTGCTCGAAACCCTTTTAGCTGTCGGACTCGGCGCTTCTTTGGAAAGATGGGTAGCGAGAGCGAGGTCGAGCTGGTCGAGCTCTTTCACGAGTGTGTCCGTGTTGTTTGCGAAAAAGAGTTCGTAAAAAGGCGGGGTGCGCCTGTCCCTGTAGCCCCGAGCAAGGCGGCGGGCCTTCTTTGGAGGTAGAGGGCAGCCATTGCTTAACGGCCGTGAAAGAGGGATCGAATGCTTGCACAACTTTTGCATCGAGGTGTGTCATTATTATTCGAGTTCGTACAAAGAGACATTACAAAATGCATCTAAGGGTAGAAGCGGCGTAGTTGTTCGATGTTCCAAGAGTTGGCGAGCTCACGACCGTGAGAGTCTGGATCTTATATGAGCCGGGGCGGAGGACTCGGGCGATGGTGAGCGGTCCTTCCCAAGGCGCGAGAGAGCTTGTGTTTCTCCTTCATGCTTTGTACTCGTCGCAAGACTTGATCGCCGACTTGAAAAGCTCGTCCTCGAGCGTGGCGGTCATGGTAGCGGCGCATCGGCTGCCGGTACTTGGCCGAGTGTGCGACCGCGGCCTCGCGGGCCTCCTCGAGCTGGTCCGCCGCGTCTTCCGGCAAGGTTTGGTTTGCGGCGTCGTTGTGCGCTTGTGTCGCGGTGCCTGCGTGGTCGAGGTCGGTGGGGAGCACGGCTTGAACCAAAGACGAGGAAGAAGGGGGTGCGACCCGTCGCTCTCGCTTGGAGTAGTCCCGAGGCTCCAAATGACCACGGGAGCTCAGCGAGCCATCGTCCCTCAATTTCTCCAATCTCTTGAAGATCCTCGGCTTCAATCCCGCAAGATTAGACCATTGGCGCGCTCGACTTGCCCGTTCGTCCTTGGATGGCTGACGGAGGCCCATCAGTCGCGGACGTTGTAGTCGTCGCACCAGTCGAGGAAAATTTGCCCGGTGAAGTTGGTGCCGTTGTCGGTGATGATCGAGTTTGGTACGCCAAAACGGTGGATGATACCGTCGAAGAACTTGACCGTTTCCTGCGACCTCGTGCGTGAGATGGGCATCACCTCAATCCACTTGGTGAACTTGTCAATGGTGACGAGGAGGTGGGTGAAGCCCCCGGGCGACCTCGTGAATGGTCCGACCATATCGAGCCCCCGGACCGCAAAGGGCCGCGGGTGATGGGGATCGTTTGGAGGGCTGCTTGGCGGGAGGTGCGTTTGTTTGCGCGGCGGCATCCCTCGCATCGGCGTACGATCTGGTTGGCATCGTGTGGCGGTCGGCCGATAAAAGCCTTGGCGGAACGCCCTTGCCCACGCGCGGGCAGCGTGATGCCCACACTCGCCGGCGTGGATCTCGATGAGTTCGTGCCCTTCCTCAAAGGTGATGCAGCGTTGGAACACCGGACGCCCCTTCAGTAGAGGCTCGCGCTCGATGATGACGTAGGACTTGGCTCGACGGGTGATGCGGCGTAGCTTCTTCTTTCTCAGGTGGGGAGTTTGCCGCCCCGTAGCCATGCCGGGATGGGGCCGCCATGTCGGGTCTCGGGGCCACGGCTCGGGGTTGTGAGGACCTCGGATCCGGCGAGAGGTTGACCTCCGCGTCGACCTCCAATGGCGAGCTCGAGCTCGAGAGGTCCTCGGCCTTGGTGGGCGCGAGGGACAAACGCCCGTCTGTGATGGGTGCGTGCATGGGTTTGAGCCTTCCCCTCGGCCGGACGGAGGGTATGTACTGGTCATGCACAAAGGCCGGGCAAGACTTGTAGTCGGTCGAGGCGAGCTTGGCGGGGACGTTGGCGTCGCCGTTATCTTGGCGGCGGATGTGCTTGAACTCTCTAGCCCGTCAAAGCGTTCTTCGGGCTCATGCACCTTTGCGGAAGTACGCAATCATCCTCGGGCTGACATAGTCGGCCTCCTTCGTGGCTTGGTCGGCCACGAGTTTGGAGTCCCCTCGATCTCGGGCGCTTGACGCCAAGCTCGGACGGGCGATCGCGCATGCCGTTTACTAAAGCTTCATACTCAGCAACGTTGTTGGGGCGGTGAAGTGAAGGCGGATCAAGTACCTCATGCGTACATTGCGCGGTGATATGAAGACCAAACCCGCTCGGCGCCATACTTCTTCGAGCCGTCAGTAGGCGTCGTACTCGACATCGTCGAGCTTTGGCGGCATTTGTGTCTCAATCCATTCGACCCATGAAGTCGAAGGACTGCGACTTGATGGCGTCCTCGGGCGTATGAGATGTCCGATCCCATGAGCTCGATTCCCCACTTGGCGTGCGCCCTGTAGCCTCGGGGCTGCGGATGATCTCGCCGAGTGGGAATTTGGAAACGACGGTGATCGGGTGAGCGTCGAGCAGATGCCGTGGCTTGCGGCGTGATCGGGAGCAGGGCGAGCCGGGGCCGAGGGTACCGGCGTCTTTGTGTCGGAGAGGACTTGGCGAAGTAGACCGAAGGCGCACTCGGGTGCGTGGCCTTCTTCCTCCCCTTTCCACTACGAGCACCGTGCTCACTACTGCGAAGTGGCCGTGATGTACAACAGCATTGGTTCGTCCGGCTTGGGTGGAGTGAGTATGGGTGGGTTCGTCAGAGCTCCTTCGGGAGTCGGCTTGGGCCGGGCCTCGTTGGTCAGGCGGCGCTCAGACTTCTTCGGGGAGCTTGTATAGCGGAGGCTTCATTAGCCTAGCCGGGCAATGAATACGCTAAGGGCGGCCAAGCACCCGTAAGCCTTGTTGCGCTCTCTTGACATTCTTGATGGGGCCCATGTTGCGGATAGCCCGATTTTTTCGGGGTTGGCCTCGATGCCGCGCTCGGACACGATGAAGCCAGGAGCTTCCCTCGCGGGACCCGAACACGCATTTTTCGGGATTGAGCTTTACCCCGAACTCACGAAGCTTGTAGAAGACTTCTCGAGGTCGGGGATGCTCTCTCCGTGCGCTTCGTCTTGACAACGATGTCATCGACGTATGCCTCCACGCGTTTCCCGAAGCTCTTTGAAGACTTTCTGCATGCACCTTTGAAAGGTGGCGCCGGCGTTCTTTAGCCTGAAAGGTATGGTTACGTAGCGAATGCGCGAAGGGAGTGATGAAGGAGGTGGCGAGATGATCGAGCTCGTTCATCGCGATTTGATGATAGCCGGGTATGCGTCAAAGAAAGCGAGTGTCTCGCACCGGGAGGTGGAGTCAACGATTTGGTCGATGCGCGGCAAAGGAAACGGATCCTTACGGCATGCCTTGTTGAGACTCGTATAATCAACACACATTCTCCATTTTCCATTCTTCTTCTTAATTAGTACGGGGTTGGCTATCCACTCGGGATGATACACCTCCTTAACAAAGCCCACCGCTACGAGCTTATCTATTTCCTCGCGATTGCACGCCGTGCCGTCGTCGAAATGTCGAGCCGGCTGCTTCACCGGCCGAGAGACGGGTTTGATGTTTAAGGAGTGCTCGGCGACTTCCCTCGGTATGCCGGGCATGTCCGAGGGTCTCCACGCGAATACGTCGAGGTTCGTGCGGAGGAAGTCGGCGAGCTCGCTTTCCTATTTAGGAGAGAGCTCGGCACCGATGCGGGACGGTGCGCCCCTCCTCGTCAACCTTCACCGCCTTAGCGTCCTCGTCCGGCTCGAAGGGTCCCGCCGCCTTCTCGAGCTCGGTGATGAGCTCGCCGCCTTGCTAGGCGTGCTCGTGGCCTTCTTCTGCTCGGCGGAGTCCTCTGCGCACACCCATGCCCAGCATCTCGGGGATGAGCTTCTCCGACTTCGATGAGGGCGTCGGCGTCTTCGCACGGCCTCCTTGTCGCAGATTGAGCGCAGCTCGAAGGTGGAGTTGGCGGTGATCACGCCCGCCCGGCTTGGGAATCTTGAGCTTGAGGTATGCGTGTAGTTGGGGACGGCCATGAACTGCGGCGGCGCACGGCCGCCCGGCAAAGGCATGGTAAGCGCTCTTGTGCGGGAGCACCTCGAAGGTGAGCACCTCCTTGCGGAAGTTGCTCGGGTCGCCCGAAGGTGGCAGGGAGGTCGATCCGTCCAGGCGGAAAGCGCCGGCGAGCCTCCATGGCACTACCCGTGGATGGGGTCCGTGGAGGGTCGGGTCGAGCCCCGCGATGCGAGAGCCTCCATGGTGTTGACGTAGAGGAGGTTGAGGCCGCTTCCACCGTCCATCGGCACCTTGCCGGGGCGCTTGGTGCCAACTATGGGATCGACGACGGAGGGGGAATCTTCCGGATGCGGGACGTGCAGGGATGGTCTTTCTTGTCGAAGGTGATCGGGGCCTCGGACCACTTGAGGTAGGAGGGCGTTGCGGGCTCGGTGAAGAGGACTTCGGCTGCGGGGACGGCGGCGCTTGGACTCGTCTGCGCCCGGTGGGCCGCCGAAGGCGGCGTTGGCGGCACCGTCCTCAAAGAAAAGGCGTCCTTGTCGCTTCGCTGGTCGTCGAACTTCGCCCCCGTGGTGCTCGTCGCCCGCACCCTCTCCTTCACTGCGCCCGCTCACGAACTTCCGCGAGAACTGCGGTCCGAACTTGTGCTTGACGGACCCTCGTGGTTGGGGCGGGCGGTCGAGCTTCTTCTCGAAGAAGTCCTTGGGAGCAGGGCTTCCACGGCCTTGGGGCCCGGCTTCTTCTTTTCGGCGATTACAGCGAAGTCGTCCTCGCCCGCGCCGGCGCTTGTTCTTGTTCTTCTTCTTGGGCCGCGAGCTTGAGCCTTCGCCCGGCCTCATCGCGGCTTTTTCCTTGCCCTTGCCCGTGGTGCCGTGGAGGGGCTGCGGAGATGGCCCTCGCCCCGGCGTGGTTCGTGGCGAGGTCGAGGAGGTCCTTCACCGTCTTGGGAAACTGCGTGTGCGAGCTCACGGATGAGCGTCTCGCAGGTCGTGCGAAGGTGAAGGCGGTGATGATCACCGCGTCCGTGGCGTCGGTGAGCTCGTTGCGAGCTTGGAGAAGCGCCCGGATGTAATCAGCGCGGGCTTTTCGTTCCTCATTTGCTTGCAAGCTGCGGAGGTCCCACGTGTTGCTTGGGCGCGAGTAGGTCCCCTGAAAGTTACCAACGAAGACATCGCGGGAGGTCGCGCCCGGTGTCGATCATACCTGCGGGTAGGTGCTCGAGCCGGGGAGCGAGCCGTGTCGGCGGTATAGGGGAGGTTGCGGAATGACGAAGAGCTCGTCGTCGGCTCCCCCAGCGACACGCGAGGCGGTAATCTTTGAGCGGGAGACGGTGGGGGTCTGTCTCCCCTGCTGTGCCACGGGCGGAGGTCGGGGCTCGGAAGCGAGGGAATGGCGCGTCGTGAACCGGGCGCCCGAACACCTGGGCCTCCTCCCGTCAGGGGTGGAGCTCGTCCTCGCGCTCCACCTCGAGCTCGAGCACCACGTGGTGAGGGGGAGCGCTCGCCGCCTCGACCTCGGGGTCGGACTGCGGCTACGGTCCTCGACTATCATAGCGGCCACCCCTCCTCTTCTTTGTAGGACTGGCCGGGCGGTCGTCGTCTCGTCTCGTCGTCGCGGCGGTCGCGGGGGCTCGATGTCAGGCGTTTCCGCCGTGCCTCCGCGCGTCGTCGTGCGTCGAGGGTGTCCGGGCGTCGTGGTTCTCTCCCACTGTCGGCGCGCGTGGACACGCGCGGAGACTCTCTCCTCGGTTCGGCCTACGGTTGGAGGAGGCCTCGTGCTCTTCCCGGAGCTTTGTGCGACTCGAGCTTTCCTCTTTGCTCCGCGGCTCTCGATGAGGGAGCGTAACCGGCTGGTGGAGGCTTTTGGGCTTACGGTGCCTCGGGTTCGGGGGAGCTCGTGGAGGAGCTCGGTGGCCGCTGCGAGGTTCTGCGTCGCCCGCTCGGCGGCGGGAGGTCGTCGGCCTCGTCGATGCGGCGTCGTACCTCCGTCCTTGAGCTCGCACCGTCGACGTCCTCCCACCTCCTCGAGGAGGGCGTCGCGTTCTGCGATCTCACGCGCGGCCTCCTCGAGGCTCGTCGAGACGCTCGTGCACCCGCTTGGGAGGGGCGCCGTTGAGCGAGCCGTCGAGTCTCGACCCCGAGTGTGCCGGAGTGTGCTGGGAGGACACGTCCTCGCTATGGTAGCTGTGCACAGCGCCGTCCGGCATCGGGCACATGTAGCACTCGCGTGTGGGATCGACTCCTGCGAGGCTTAAGCTGCCCAGCGCGGTCTCGAGACCGGTCGCCCCAAGCTCGATGCCATGCCTCCCGGGCAAGAAGAGCTGTCCCTGCGGGTATATCTCGTCGTAGGCCGCAAGGAACTCGTCGGAGGAAAGCGGCTCCTGCCCGGCGTACTGCAGGACGACGTTGGCGGTAGAGAAGGTGACATCGCGGAAGAGCTCCTGAGTCGGCTCAGGGCTGAGGATGTGCGGGAGCAGGTCCGCAATGGTGACGAAGAAGTGGTCGGCCGCCGCTTGTATGGGACTCAGCGGACCGGAAGTCGAATTCCGGTCGGAGCGCACCAGCACGGCGTCGGCGGCATCGCGGACGAGGCGGGGCATCATCTCGTCCTGCACCATCCGAGGGAAGGTGGCTCCGACGAGGGAGCCCTCGGAGCCGGTGCCGGCGAAGTCTAGGGTCCCGAAGCGCATCGGTGCGCCGGACGCCGGAACGGTGGTGAAGGGAGCCATCGAAGTGGTGAACGTCACACTAGCGCTTCCCCTGGCGGCGCGCCAAGCGTTGTGGTCGTATACCACGGTCCACTGAACCGGACGGGCTAATGTGTTAGCCCGATGGCCTAGCTCAAGAACAATGACACGGTGATTTAGACTGGTTCGGGGCTATCGAGCACCCTAGTCCAGTGTGTGGCACTATCAGAGCTCAAAGTGCTCGTATCGGGGCGAATACAAGCTGACGAGAGAGGGAGTTGAGCTCCCAGGTCTCTGTGCGATGAGTGGAATCGAGCGATGTGTGTGTGTGCTTTCTGTGTGCGAGAGAGCTTCCCCCCTCCTGGTGGCCGAACCCTCCCTTTTATAGTCGTAAGGGGAGCTCACAAGGGGTCACCGAGCGGAGGGCCTTAGAGATAGAAGGAATACAAGTTTGGGGGTGAAGAGAAAAGTTCCCCGCAATGTCGGGCACGCCGGGCTGTCCGGCGTGCGTGCGTGCGGCCGCCGCCTTACTTCCAGGCACGCTCGCCGGTCGCCGTAGAGTAGAATAGGGGCGGCTCCGTATCCCGATGCGTAGTATGCACGGACGACGAGCTCGGAGCTCGTCGGTCGGTGGTGAAGGGGACAATGAGCTCGTCCCTCCGCCGTCGTGCTCTCGGGCGTCCCTACCGCCGTCGGGCACGCGCCGCTGTCTGCGGTCGAGGTCTGGAGGCGCCGTGGAGTGCCTTAAATGCTTGTACTTGGGGTCGCAGGAAAACGCGTGTGGCGGAGAGCTCATCGCAGGAGTTCGTCTTCGTCCGTCGAGGTCGTTCTTGTCGTGTAGTGGTTGTTTCTTGTGCTTGTCGCCGCTGACGTGGTGACAGCCCCACGCCGCGCGTGCCGTCGATGATCTCTCGCGGCCAGACAAAATCTGATCGTAGGTTGTGGCGGCGGCAGCGTAGGCGTGGTGACGCTGGATCCTAATCATCGCGTTCGGATCCTTGCGATCGTCATTGGGTTTGGGGTCCGGGAGCTCGTCCGAGACGGAAAGGAGCGCGTCGTCGGTCGGAACTCGTCACATCCCGAGCTCCGGGGGGGAGCCTGTTCGAGACGGAACATTTCCCTAGTTCGAGCTCGAACTCTTCTTGGGTCTTACCGCTGACGAGTTCACGTGCGAGGCGGGAGTGTCCCCGTCGGGCCTCGGCCTTTGTCGCGGGTGACGAGCATCCCCTTCAACGCTTTGTTGTGATCGAGTTAGAATGATTGACCTGGTCCGGAATATCTGTGTCCCATAGTACCTCAAAAGTACACATGCTTTCAAACAAGAATTCTCCACAGAATAATAATTTTTTTTTAACATAAACTTTTTATCATGGGGCTTATAACCTTCACTTGGGTCTTAAGCAATTGAAAGATAGAACAATCAAGTCAAACACTATGTCTCAAGCTCTTAGATCAACTATTATCCTGGAGTTTTTTGCAAGATTTTCAAAATAAAACTCAGAGATTCCTGTGTATGAGAGTTTTGTGAGAATCATATATGGTGAAAGTGGCATATGTGTAAATAAGATGGTGGTAAACGTGAAGCCCCATTTTACTTTTGCTCCTTGAAACTATCTCTCCTTTGGATATGTTGTAGAGAACCTGGGTTGTATACTTTCTTTTCTTTTCTTTTTTTTTAGAGAGGTGGGCTCTACTCACCCTCGGACTTGTGTCCCTTTTTCTCTCTCTTTTATTTTTTTAAGAGATGTGGGCTCTACTCGCCCTCGAACACTTGTTCATTTTTCATCTCTTTTTTTATTTTATTATTTTAGAGATGTGGGCTCTACTCGCCCTCGAACACTTGTTCATTTTTCATCTCTTAGGGAGGTAGGCTCTACTCGCCCGTAGGACACTTGTCCATTTTTCATCTCTCTTTTCTGTCTCTTTTTTTTTTCCTTTTGAATACAACCCAAGCCTCATTTTTTTTTCTTTTGGAGAGACAAGTAACAAGAACTATGAGCATAAAAGCAATGATGGGCTTTTTGTGGAATATGATGGATGCGTACTTCCAGGATAGAAGTAGCATATATGAGTGATATGAGTGGAGTGTAGGTTGTAAGAGGTATATATATGGTAAGAACACTCTGTCATACGAGGGAACTCATCATAGCACTTTTAGTTTTTAAAGAGAATTCTCCGGGACTCTAGTATCACTAGGAACAAGATAAATAGCAGCTCAACCTTTCATATATCATATCCGTCAATTACCTAGACTTAGATCAAGCATTTACTACCCACAAGTTTTCAACATTCAAAGTAAATCATGTGTCAAAACAGTTTTATCTGAAACTTGGGAGAATTCAAGGTTGAAGACTAGGTGCATGAAAGGAATTACGGCAGAGCAACTATTCATCATTTCCATACTTAAGGTTCATTTTATTTGAGCAAAAGCAAACTGGTGAATACTCCCTCTAGATCATTTATTCACAAACTCTGACAAAGACTCTTTTAAACACTAGACTCTCATTAAACAAAGCAAAAAGATATATAGACTAATAATATATAGTAAAGAGATACTTATCGTGATAACTGGGGGTGCTCTCCCCCAAGCTAGATTAACATGTCGGGATGTTGATGATGTGGAAGTTGAGGTAGACAGCGATGAGGGTGTCATCCTATCATGTCTTTCTCCCATGAATCCTGCAACACTCAAATAGACAACAAAGCTTGTGGAACTGATTAAAGGTTAGGCATTTAAGCATTAGTTGTCTAGAGTGTTTTAATATAACAATCATATAAACTCAATTACATCTAGCTCCTCAACCATGTTGATCTGTGGCTCTAAGTAAACTTTCAAGCGTTGTCCATTTACCTTGAACGTGTTACCTGTATCATCTTGGATGGTGATGGCTCCATGCGTTGACGTGTCGACGACATTATATGGTCCATCCCACTTACTTCGCAACTTACCATGTCCAAAGAGCTTTACTCTTGAATTGAATAGTAGAACTTTGTCTCCAGGCTTGAACTCCTTGTGTTTGATTCTCTTATCATGCCATCTTTTTGTTCTCTCTTTGTAGATCTTGGAGTTGTGATAAGCCTTTTCTCTCCATTCTTCTAGCTCAGATAGTTGCATCAGACGCTTCTCGCCAGCTAGGTGGAGATCCATGTTCCATTTCTTGATCGCCCAATGAGCCTTGAACTCTAATTCAACAGGCAAATGGCATATTTTCCCATATACAAGTTGATAAGGTGACATGCCTATAGGTGTCTTGTATGCAGTTCGGTAAGCCCACGGTGCATCCGGAAGCTTGTCCTTCCATGTCTTCCCCATTTCATCCATAGTCTTTTTTGAAGAATATTTTTGATTTATTTATTAGATGTTTTCGCTTGACCGCTAGTTTGAGGATGGTATGGTGTTGCAACGTTATGACGAATCCCATGATTTGCTAAATACTTTCGGAAGTCTTTATCGATGAAATGGGATCCTCCATCGCTTATGACCACCCGAGGTGTACCAAAACGAGGGAATATAATTTCATGGAACATTTTCTTTGCATGTTTTGAATCACTTGTTCGACATGGCATTGCTTCTACCCATTTGGATACATAGTCTCGGCCACCAAGATGTATTCATAATTTCGGACTTAGGAAATGGCCCCATATAATCAATCCCCCAAACATCAAATAGTTCAATTTGGAGATTGTTTACGAGAGGCATTGCATTTCGTGTATTTATGTTTCCATGCTTTTGTCATCTGTGGCATCTTCTAACAAATTCCTTTGTATCTGCATACATCGTTGGCCAGAAAAAACCACTTTGCCAGATCTTAGCATGTGTCCGGAATGCTCCAAAATGTCCTCCATATGGCGAGGCATGACATCTTTCCATAATTTGAGTAGCCTCAGCCATAGGAACACATCTTCTCAACAACCCATCCGCGCAAACTCGAAAAAGATAAGGCTCATCCCATAGGTGATGACGACTCTCATAGACTAGTTTTCTTTTGTCTACACCAGGTGGGACATAACCTGCCACTATAAAGTTCACAATGTTTGCATACCATGGATCGGAGTGTGTTATTTTGAGCAAAGTGTCATCCCTTAGATAATCATTGATGGGTAGCTCATATGTCTCCTTGTATGGAATCCTAGACAAGTGATCAGCTACTGAATTCTCTACTCCCCTTTTATCTCTGATTTCTATGTCAAACTC
The DNA here is from genome assembly GCA_015847255.1 of Hyparrhenia diplandra. Lineage (NCBI taxonomy): Eukaryota > Viridiplantae > Streptophyta > Magnoliopsida > Poales > Poaceae > Hyparrhenia > Hyparrhenia diplandra. Next base: position 366,468 of record JADLZK010010556.1, read on the forward strand.
TTGGAGTAGAAGAATCCATCGAAGTAGCCGAGGCTTAGCATCTTTCTTAGTGAGGAGGTACTTAAGAGCAGCATGGTCTGTGTAAACTATTACCTTTGCCCCCACTAAATAAGATCTAAACTTGTCTATAGCAAAGACAACAGCCAACAGCTCTTTTTCAGTGGTATAATAATTGAGCTGTGCTCCAGATAAGGTTTTGCTAGCATAGGATATGACATAATGCTTCTTATCCTTGGTTTGGCCTAAAACGGCACCAACCGCAAAGTCGCTAGCATCACACATGATCTCAAAAGGAAGATTAAAATTAGGTGGTTGAATAATTGGAGCTGAAGTGAGTGCTCTTTTAAGGATTTGGAATGATTCATGGCACTCATTACTAAAGATGAAAGGTGCATCTTTAGCTAAAAGACTAGTCAGGGGTCTAGCAATTTGAGAAAAATCTTTGATAAAGCACCTATAGAACTCTGCATGTCCCAAGAAGCTTCGGACACCTTTCACATTTGTGGGAGGTGGGAGTTGTTCAATAACTTCAATCTTTGCTCTATCCACCTCTATCCCACATTCGGACACCTTGTGTCCAAGTACTATTCCTTCCTGAACCATAAAATGGCATTTCTCCCAGTTCAGGACTAAGGAATTTTCTTCACACCTTTGTAAGACTTTATCTAAATTCTCCAAACAATCATCGAAAGTTTTGCCATAGACAGTGAAATCGTCCATGAACACTTCCATGATTCTCTCAATCATATCAGAGAAAATAGACATCATGCACCGTTGGAAAGAAGCTGGAGCATTGCATAATCCGAACGACATTCGTCGGTATGCGTAAGTTCCATACGGGCATGTAAAAGTGGTCTTACTTTGGTCAGCAGGGTGGATTGGAATTTGATGATAACCAGAATAACCATCAAGGAAACAATAGAAAGAGTGATTTGCAAGCCGTTCCAACATTTCATCAATGAAGGGTAACGGAAAGTGATCTTTCTTTGTAGCCTTGTTGAGTTTTCGGTAATCAATGCACATGCGCCACCCTGTGATGGTTCGTTGAGGAATAAGTTCATTCTTCTCATTCCTAACGACCGTCATTCCTCCCTTCTTTGGCACAACTTGGACAGGGCTAACCCACTCGCTATGTGGCACGGGATAAATAATCCCAGCGTGTAGGAGCTTAAGGACTTCTTTATTAACAACTTCTCGCATATCTCTATTAAGTCTACGTTGTGGTTCCCTAGAGGGTGATGCATCTGGGTCAATAGGGATACGATGTGTGCAGAGTTTGGGGCTAATCCCTATCAGGTCTCCAAGTGAGTAGCCTATGGCTTTTTTATGTCTTTCTAGGACAGTGACAAGTTTATCTGTCTCTTCTTGGGAAAGCTTGTCACTAATAATGGCAGGAGTTTCTCGATTATTATGAAGGAAGACATATTTTAAGCTAGGAGGAAGTGGTTTTAATTCTATTGGAGGAGGTGGAGTTTGTTCAGTTTCGTCTAGCTCAATGGGTTCTACCAACTCTTCTTCTTCTTCTTCAATGAAGTGTTCAACGTCGAAGGATGGTTGGGCCATCTCTTGTAGAGATGCCATTAAGACCTCCTCAATAGGGTCTTGTTCGGGTCTGGATTCCACTAACGTATTAATAGATCGATCAAGAGGAATAGTCATGGTGGAATTCCCAACCTTGAAGTCTAAGTGACCTCGCAATGGTTCTTCCTGTAGAAGTCTCATGATTGGTCGCGCTAATCAAGAGATCAACTTCGAGATGTCATAAATATGAAAATCTAAACATAACTCGAGTTGTTGATTCTAACAGAATAGCCCTTAAAACTCCATGGCTTTCAAGAATAAATCCTGATGGGCCTTGTAGAAGTTTTTGTGATGGAGTTAAGGACATGTCGGGATAAAGAGTATTGGCTAACTCCTTTGAAATAATATTTATCCCGACAGAAGGATTGTAGTGGACTTTTCTAGCTGACCTTCTAATTTGGCATAGAAGAATGGTTGAAGGGGAAGTGATTCGAGCAATCTCGGGTGATAACTCTGCTTCGGTTAGCCATTCATAACTCATGATTGCCGAAAGGCTTTTAAGGTGTTCTATGCTAAATGATTCTTCTAGTTGATTATGTGGAGTGGTCTTTTCTAGAGGTCTCGCTTGGATAGGAAAATTTGAGGTGTTCCCATAATCTTCAAAGATATCTTCCTCGAATTCAAAGGGAAACTCTAAAGGTGATGGTTCGTCATCCTCTAATTGGCTTTGTGTTCCCTTATCAGGAGGTGTTTCAACAACCAAAATATTAGAAGAATCAACTGGAAGTTCCAATTCGGTTGCATGTTCCTCCTCTATTGGTTCAGGGCTTGGTTCGACTTCTTCTTCAGGAAATTCATCATAAATACCAGTGTAGGGAGTATTCTCAAGGATTTTCTCAAAAATGGCTTGTCCCTCACTAATGGTATTATGCGAGAATGAACCTCCAGAAGCTAAGTCAACATGAAGAGCAGCTTCCTTACTGAGTCCAAGATAGAAGTGGTATAATAGGACATTTTCAGGTAAGGAAAGGTTTGGACCTGTTTTAATAAGACTCATGAATCTAGCCCAAGCTGCTCCTAAAGTTTCCCTTCTTTTTTGTTGAAAGGTAAGAATTTCTATTCTAAGGGCAGCGATTTGAGAAAGAGGGAAGAAAGCAAGATAAAATTTGTCTTGGAGTTCTTCCCAATTTCCATTTACGCCTCCTACGGTATGAGTATACCTTTGTTTTGCTCTTCCCAAAAGGGAGAACTTAAACAATATCCATTTAAGGGTCTCTTGTGTCATGCCGGGAATATTTAGGCAAGAACACAAATCCTGAAATTTCTGAATGTGGGTATAGGGATTTTTCGTCTTCTAGCCCGAGAGAAGGGTTTCTCCCGAACCATGGCTATAAAAGGGGACGAATCTCAAAGCCATCCGTAAGAATAGGATGTGATGATTTTGGTGGCTCTATTAATTCAACCTTTGGAGCGGAAAATTTATATATAGGAGTGGAATCCATGTGGTAAAGGTAGTGGAAAAGGTGATAAAAGAATAAAAAGATAAAAAGGATAAAAGGACGGACTTGTTTCGAGAATAATAGCGACTACCGTTTCCCGACAACGGCGCTTTAAAGCTTGTTGGTATAAATTAACGCACACGTAAAAATCCGCAAGCGCACGGATACCGATGTAGCTTTCACCCGGGAGTATTCCAAGGTATCGATTTCCACGGGGAACGTGAAGTGCACTAATCAAGGTAATAAGTTGTCCAAGGATAACTATGGGTTTATGGGGAGAGAGAGAAAGTTTCTAAAGCTTCTCTAATAGATCTAGGAATCAAAGATACTTCAAGATTTATTTATTTTGGGACATCAGAGCACTAACCACAGAAAGGGATGAGAAGGGGGCTAGGAAGGTCGACAAGTTCCTACAAACACCAACCCGAACGTGGTGGAATACGTCACCGTCGTGGTTTGTCACCACCTGGGCTACCACAAACTATCCGTGGGATTGGGTGCAATTCCAGGTAACCACTAGACTAAGCACCACGCCTAATCTAATAATTACTACTCTAGTGTTGCAAAGACTAGAGCACTTGATGCAAGCGGGAATCTAATAAATAAAGTAGAAGTAAATGTTGAATGAAAGTAAATAGAGAACTTAGAATTAATAAATGAAGAACCTGGAGATTTGCTAAAGACGAACTAGTTGCTGCAAGATTACAAAGTTGATGAAGATCCGACAAGTCCGGCTCTTCAACTCTCTCCTCTTCTCTCTCCTTGATCTAATTACAACTAGATGAACTAGTTGAACTAGATGAACTAGACAACTAGACAACTAGAGGGATCTCTCTTCTAATTGAAACCCTAACTTTTGCTCTGTAGATAACTAATGAAAGATAATGAGAGAGATAAGCCTTGGGGTCGACCCTGGGGCTGCTTATATAGTCCTTGGCGATGAACGATAGCCCTTGGATCAAACCGACCTTGGCAACGGTGTAGATACAACCTCAAAGTCGGTTACAAACCGACCTAGAAAGATGAAGCTGATTGGCCCTTTGTAGCTTTGGCGGCCGCCTAAATGCCACCGGGCGCCGCCCGGTCGAGTCTCCTCTCGGCCTCTCGTCTCTTCTGGTGTCTTCTGGTATCTTCTAGAGTGTTTTAGTCCACTTTTCGGATTAAGTTACTTCATGGTCAAGTCTTGCCATCGTATGTGATGTATATTCCGGAACTTTCTCCATTATTCTCTGCATTTATCTGTTAAGTCCCTGGAAAGTCACAGAATACCAAAACTCGTGGAATTATGTCAGTAAAACCCCTAGACTTATGTTAAAATTCATTTTATGCCCTTATTTCATGTTTAGTTGACTATTAAAATTATGCTATAACAGGTGTCAACACCACCCCACCTATAGTCTCTCATGTCTAACTTATTCCTCCAGTCCCGTAGTTCTCATAACCCTTCATCTCTAGCAAGCTGGCTCTCAGGGTCGAAGAAGTGGCCGCTAGGTAGCACAACGTCGTCAGTGACGGCCCTACAGATGTCGGCAACCACATCCTTGAACGTAAGGCCCTTGTCGGCATCTTTCAACCATCAATCTTGTGTGGTTCTCTTCTTCAGCTCATGTCAGGTAGTACGGTACACGTCACTTCGCCTCATGACCTAACAAGTGTAGAAACCACACAGCGATGTGCCTGCAGGCTGCTTAGGGCACTGCATGCACGATATATGTACCAGAAAATGGTTAGAATATTATGAGAGCATTCAACATGGACGAGCAAACGACAGTAATGCTACATACCGGGTAGTCTCGCCTAATCTTTATTTGGTCCTTATGGATGCTTTTGCGTACGTTGGTCCTCCGATCGAGTGAATCGGGGTCGGCCAAGTAATCCTTGTAAGCCCTGTATGAAATCCAAGAGTGTCAACAACTATGTATGTCAAACTTAATATGTGTGTTCTGTGTGGTATGAAATAATATAGAAGTGTCGTGACTCACAGTTGCAGAGCGTCTTCAAAATGCTTATAGAGGCCTTTTGGCACATCTTCCAAGGAGTCCATCCTAAGGGCACATCCATCCTGAGGGAAGATTACCCAAGTAATCAAGTGGCCCGTGTAGTTTGTTGTAAGTACACCATCCAGGCTACACCATTATATTTGATTAGATATGGATTTCAAGTGTTCAAAAAATAAAAGTATTGAATAATTAACCTAAGTATCCTTTTGAATTACTTGATATGTTGGGCCCCAATGAGACTCCCCTCCTCTTTGACCTTCTTCATGCACCTATAGATGTAGTTTGCCGTCTCTCTAACTTTTTGTTCGATCCTCTTTTGCCTGTATTCATGTTGTACTTTCTTGTCCAACCCCCTAAGGTCTTCGTTCCGGACGCTCTCTTGCCAATATTCAGTAATTTCCTGATTGCATATATACGGTGGACATAGATACACAACTGGCTCATTCATCTCTCAGGCTATATGTGCTTGCATCCTGCAATCACATTTCGTCACGTCATTATAGGAGGAGTGCTTACGAGCGGGTAATGCATAAACGAACTCACAAAGCAAAGAGTGTGACAACGGAGAGGTCGAGGTCCTTGCGCCGTAGCAACCGCCACATTTCGTCGAAGCCTAGTGGCAGTGAAATATCTCTGTCCAAGTGAAAGAGCTCTTTGGGGCACCTGAAATGAAACTCCGACACCCCTCGCTTTGTTGCATGCTCATATAATTTGTGGAACCTCTGAGTGTCCCACTTCTCGTCCTCGATTAGTTGGCCCTTGGGCACCATGAACTTGCCAAGCTCAAAGACGTTTGGGAATTCTGGGCTGAACCATTCTCCTCGCTTAGGTGATGCATATCTCCTATACAGAAGGAGATGTACGTTAGCATCATCTACGTATGCATACGTAATATGTTTGGCTAAGTTTGGTTGAGATTAGCATACATATACGTACCTACTACTGTCGGCCCTCACAGACCCGGGTTCTTCTTAGCCAATCGGAGGTTCTTTTCCTGCTCCGCTAGCTCCGTCATGTCCGCATCATCTAAGAATTTGTTGGTCATAGCAAGAACTTCCTCATCTTCTTTTGATAGCTTCTTCTTCGGTGCTGGGGGGGGGGATATTCGACATCATCGTCCTTCTGACTGCTATGAGCCAATGTTGACAATCCTATGTAAGTGTTAACACCAAAATTTGGTAGAGCCTGAATGACGAGTGGGCGGCATGTGGCGATCGGTAAGAAGTTATTTGGCTAGCAATACAACGGCCGAGACATCAGTAGCATTCGGGAAGCCGCTATTATTCGGCTAAGGAATCAGTGTCCGGTGGAGGATCGAAGGCGAGATGATTCGGGAAGCGTGAGGCATCAAAGAAGAATATTCGAGGACAAGTGCTCGTGCCACGTGCGGCTTCAAGACTCCGAGAAGACTTGGAAGACAATGTATCTTAGCTAGATATTTTTGTTTCTTTATTTCGTAATTAGTTAGGACTCGTCAAGCCCAGGGTATAAATATGAGACCCCCGGCAACTGTAAAACGATCTACCAAATCAAATACAACCAACCCGGCTCCGTGCCACCCTTCGAGTCCAGTCGTGTCGTCGATCTACTGCGAGGGGATACATCGACCCATCGACCTCAGTAAGTACCGGCAACCTTGTACCATGTCTAGTATCGTGCGGTGGATTTAGATTATGTTGCAAGTAGTCTTGTTACCATGCTTAGTATCGTGCGGCAGATTTAGGCTATGGAGCAAGAGGGTTCTTTGTTAGATCATGAGTCATGCGGCAGGCTAAGGTCTAGCTTGGAGCTAGTTATCGGCTTCATTAGATTTGGCAATCTAGTGAATTCATTAAGTTACCAAGTGGTGCATGCTTTCTCTTATTTATTATCTCTATTATGATTGCACACACTTTTGCCCAATTTAGATTGATGTGGCTCGGCTTTATCTTTTGTTAGATCTAGATGTCATCAATGCTTTCAATGTTCATCGTTAGTTTGTCATTAGATCTATCTGTTTATCATAGCCGGGCTTAGATCAATCTAAGTTGTTACATGTTGTGGGTTCGTACACGTTTAGTCATGAGTCGTGCGGCAGGCTAAGATTTTGCGTGTGAGTTCCTTCTTCATGGATCCTGATTCGGCAAGCTTGCCGAATACAGTTATACGTTTACTTGTATTTTGCATGTGTGAGTCTACCTATCGTTAGAGTCTAGTCTGGCAAGCCGTATCATGCGGTGGATTAGCTTGTTGCAGTGTATCATGCGGTGGATAGCTGTTAGGACGAAGAGGGTTTAGAACGGTTAAGTCTGGCAAGTGGTATCATGCGGTGGATTAGCTTGTTGTAGTGTATCATGCGGTGGATTGCTGTTAGGACTGATCGGGATAAATCTCTGGCTTTGCTTTAGATTAGGTTTGCATATGTACTTTACTTGTCTTTGCATACTCACCTCAACGAGTAAGGAGTATTTGTAGATCTATTTAGATGTATGCGTGCTTTTAGCTTATCATGGTTAGATTGTATCATGCGGTGGATTGATCTAGTCGTGGTAAGTGGTTTAGATCTGTAGCAAGTGGTATCATGCGGTGGATTAGCTTGCAAGGGTTTAAGCTCGACGGGTTTAGGAAGGCTAGACGTGCGGCAGACTAGTTGGATGAAACCTATGCATGTGTCGTTTAGATTAGGTTTATATTTATGAGTTACCTGCTTATTGTTCCATGTTGTCAATTAATTCGATCTACGCAATAGAGCTTTATGATATTATATCTTGATGATCGACTTTACTTGTTCAAACATGTCTTCTTATGATCATTCGGCAACTGTTATTACATTACATCTTCATACATGCTTACCGAATGCATTCATTACATGCTGACAGATAGCTCTCATAGCTATATGTCGTTACATCTAGCCTTAGAGCCATACAAGCGGAACTTTTTTGGTCACACCAGGCATGTTCCAGATCTCACGTTTACCTCCTTGTCAATTAACAGGTCAAATTGACTGGCACGCCTTCGATTCAAGACACTCGGGCAGTCGAGTAAAGCCAGCTATTCCGGCTTGTCGGTGTGTGCGGCGCAGGAGTCAGATTTTGTGCCAACACACTTTTTGGCACGCCCGGTGGGACTACTCAAGGTCAAGACAACATGCCTGAGGAAGTCGACAAGAACAATGTCATCCCCCTCCAAGTGGGTGACCTGCCGATCGACCAGGAGACCATGGTGAGAGACATGTGCGAAGTCTTCGCACAGAAGTGCTTGTCATGCTTCTCCAAGAACAAGAGTGGTGCAATCTTCCAGAAAACAGATCTCCCCAATTGTGATGCCCGGTGATAAGGAGTATGCTCAGCAAGTTTCTGATACAGAAGAGGGGGCAGAGAAGGGAGATGAAGAACCGACTCCTGAAGAAATTCTTCGGATGGAAGAGATCGTTGCAGCCGCCGTTGGGAGAGCAATGACTAATCCCAACACAATGTTCTTCAATACTTTCCGTGATATCATGAAGGGCAGCTTTGGACCCGAGTTTGATGAGCACTTTGAAAAGCGGCTTGGTGAGCTTTCAGGGCCAAGATATACACATGTGCCAAAGCCACCGCCAAAAAAGGGAGCTATAAATCAGGAATCTGGAGGAGAGAACAAGACACCAGAGAAGCCAAAGGAATCCGGAGCCAAGACGCATGGAGAAGCGGCATTCGGTGCACCCGGGAATCCTCCAGCCTACAACACTTACTCAATAGCTCCAATGGCCAGTGGGTTGTAGAGAAATCCCTTTGGCCCTGGTTATACAGAGTTCACTGACTATTCCACCATTCATGCTATGCCAAATCCTGGGTATAGACCAGCTGGACAGTCAGGACAATTCCATGGATCACAGGATGCAAATGTGGATATACTCCTAGCGAGGATGGCCGATATGATGCAACACCAATTTGGGATTAAGCCCAAGAATCGGCCTTATGTGTATCAGTCACCATATCCTGATTGGTACAACAGAGTGGCGCTTCCTTCAAGATTGAAGCCTCCAACCGACTTGACCAAGTTCTCTGGACAAAACGACACCTCTACTACCGAACACGTCAGTCGGTATCTGATTCAGTTGGGAGAGCTTGCCAATGATGAAGCATGGAGGATTCGCTTCTTCCCATCATCCCTTATAGGGCCAGCTTTCACATGGTTTGCCACGTTGCCGGCCAATTCTATTGGAACATGGTCTGAGCTGGAGAACAAATTTCATTCGTACTTCTATAGCGGTTCCAATGAGAAAGAGCTCGTCGACCTGATGGGGTTGACACAAAAGTATAATGAGACACCACAAGAGTTCTTGCGCAGGTTCAGGGAAACAAAGAATTCCTGCTACTCTCTGAATTTGCCGGACCATCGATTCTTCGGGTTGTAGGCCGGGCGTGGCATGCATCCGACCATTAGGGAAAAGCTAGCCCGGCATGGAATTTGATGACCTTGGACAACTCTCTAGGCGCTTGTCACTCATGGCCAATCAGTTCCAGAGCATCAAGAGGGACACCCGTTTTCAGAAAGGGGGCAATGTGTCTTATGAGTCATACCAACACTTTCTGGAGGGAGGAGAAGATGAAGATGGCCAAGAGGAGGTGGCAGCTGCTGAATTCGCTTAGGGCAAGGAGCCTGTCTAGGTTAATCAGCGCTGGATGAAGACACTCAAGGGGGCATATGACTTCGACGTCTCCAAATCGGACAAGCTCTTTGAGTTCTTGGTCAAAGAAGGACGTATCAAGCTACCAGATAGTCATTCTACAAAACGTCCGGATTGGGTCAAGACTGGGAAATACTGTGGCCTCCATGATACCAATACTCACAACATCAATGATTGCCGAATCTTCAGGCAGCAGATTCAACGGGCTATACAGCAGGGTCTCCTGAAGTTCAACAATAACATGAAGGTGGATAAGGAACCCTTCCCAGTAGGCATAGTTACCTTTGATACATGCATGGTTTCTGCCAGTGATCCTAAGGGCAAAGGCCCAATGAAAGTGCTGACTTCGGAAAGGGCAAAGCAAAGTGGTTCAGTTGACTCTAGTCGGCAAGTGTCTGATGTAGAGCTCCAAGAGCGTCGTGTTTGGTTCCCAAACAGCCGAACAGAGAGAGGAGAGACCTCCAAACCAAGGGTGACATCTCGTATACTGCTGAACAAATGGCAAAGGCAGCAGGAAAAGCAGTACCGTAGGGATCAACAGCTTGCAAAGGAGCAGCAGAGATACGAGGAGGAGATGTATCACCGAGAATAGGAGGAGTACATGAAAGAGCGAGAGGATTCTCATTGGGGCTGTCCTTTCTTTAGGCATTCTTTGGAATGAAGGCTTGAAGAAGCACACGCTAGGAACAATTGCCCCGAATGTAGTGAGCAATACCACGGGTACAGACAGGCACGAGTCAACCGCCGTCCCATCCAAGAAAGACTACGGGCACGTTTCCCAGAGGATGATCGGCGTTTAAAAAATGAAGACAGTAAACCTCACGTCGAGAAAAGAATTGCGAGATCAAGCATGGGGCGATGTTGAGGATTCGATGATGATTTGGGCTCTCCTCAAGAGTATATGTGGCAAAAGGGACAAGTGTTGCCCTCCTGGTTTAAGGAAGAGCCGGCGAGCGAAGAGTTCAACGTCTCGAGAGAACAGGGAGCTTAAGGAAGCAACAGCCGAATGCAAACAGGTATGGCGCCCAAAGAAGAAAACTCGGGAAGCCGGTCATTCGGCAGAGGAGTATTCGGCAAGTGGGCGTTCGGCATATGTTAGCATGGTTTTCTACATCCCAATAGAGTTTGCAGCTCCAAAAGAGCAAGCCACCGTGGATCCCGAGGAGAAGATGCTTACTCGGATGAAGAGGCTTATTTTGATTTTGATAACAAAGAGATGATCGATCTCCTAGGACAGTTGGCTCTTTCAAGACAAGTTGTATTTGATGTGCCTAGGAAAACACAACCATCCGAAGCCTCTTTATTTGAAGGGATTCGTTAATGGAAAGCCTCTGACTCACATGTTCGTCGATGGAGGGGCTGCAATCAATATCATGCCATATACGACTTTCAGGAAGCTGGGGATGACCAAGGAGGATTTGCTAAAAACGGACATTGTGCTCAGAGACTTTGCTGGCAATCCTTCAGATACCCATGGAGCTGTTCACGTTGAGTTGATGATCGGCTCGAAAACTTTGATCACAACCTTTTTTGTGGTCGATAGTAAAGTATCCTACAGCTTACTACTTGGAAGGGATTGGATCCATGCTAACTGTTGTGTTCCATCCACCATGCATCAAGTCCTCATCCAATGGAACGGTGATGACGTCGAGATAGTACAAGCTGACGATTCGGTAAGCATTGCCGCTACCGAACCATCGTCGGGAATATGAAGGCGTGGAATGCTTCTCGGGAAGAGAGTGGGAAGAAGGTCTGTCGATTACTCGTTTAAAGACCAATGGCCCGATCGAGATAGTCGGCTCTCATAGTAATTTCTAAGGACTCTTTGGAAGATATCATGTCGGCCTTAAAGGATCAATTGTTGCAAATGCAATCGGCCGACACGAAGAATTCAAGTGATTTTGAGCAAAGGGATTTGTTCCATTCATAAAGATAGCCGATGTGTAAATCATCGCCTTTAGCAGAAAAATACTCCATAAGGAAGTGGAGGATAGCCGGCATAAATTTGTTATATCGCCTTTAGTACAAAAATATAAAAATCAATATAGAGACAGAGGAATCTTTATTCAAAGGTTTCGAGAGTTTGTTACAAAAGCATTGCCAAATACGTTACAAAGGATTTCTACTTGACCCTAATCCTAAGTGCTATTCGACAAGAGTCCCAACCGCAGTCCCTCACTTCTTCTTCATGGCTTCCTTGATCTTGTCGACGATCTCACGGATGCGTGGTAACTGGTGGGTTCATCGGCATGTCGGCGCCCGCACCAGACGTGATATCTTTGCTTCACAAAAGACGATTTGTGGCGCTCGGACAATTCTAGAAGAATGGAATGAGAAACAATCGGTTCACCAAAGCAGCGACATATGGATGGGTTAAGGTTAACTCACCACCAATATGGACCTCCAGAGACATACGGCGTTCACGCTCTGCAGCAGCATAGGGGGCCGTCACCTCCAGATCTGCTTCAAGTTCCCTACGGCGCCGTTTCTCTTCACGCAGTTGTTTGCGGAGAGTTTCTGCATCCGCAAGCGAATCCTCATCAGAAGAGTCTGATGGGATTGGGATTGGGATGCGCCGAGTACCAAACAGAAAATCTGGGTGCATTGGTGAGCTAAAAGCAGAAGGATTAGAGCACATCATAATAAGAGGTGACCAAAGCTTACGGGAATTAAATTTTACCCGAGTGAGTGTGGAGCAGGTAGTGGAGGACCCTGAACTGACGACTCCTCAACGACTTCTTTTCCTTTGTCCGCCATCGGAGTTGCCGGTACTTTGGCAGATGATACTCGGTAAGAAGGGGAAAGAAATTGGAAGCAGACTTGCAGTTTTAATTTAAATGGCGTTTGGACATATGAGGCTAGGCGTTTGGTGGAAGGCAAGTTGAATGGCCGAGATATTAAAATTTATACATTTTTCAGAGGTTGCTTATTAAAGAAGCCAGCGCTGCCCGTTTCACCTTCTCTCGGACTGACATTTTTGCCCTTGGTTGGTTTATTGGAAGAAGGGAAAGGTAGGACACATTCAATGACGCGGTGAACAGTGTTCGCGAGTTTTCTAGAAACCGAATTTTAAAATATTATTTGAGGATTCGGTTAATAATGACGTCAGGCATAATTCGTTTGTTCTATTTAAACAAGTATTTCATGGAGATATCTATGTTTACGAAAACAGAGGGATGAAATATAAGAACGGTCGATGTGAGTAGAAGAGGATTTCATTGATTGTTCAAGCTGATAAGGAGACGAGGGAGATTGACAGCAGTTTTGATCTTTGAAAAAATCGTGGAAGGAAATATCTTTATAATGTGGCTGAGGTTTTGTTCGATGGTACTATTATTCGGCATAAGAGATGGATTGATGATTCGGCATCAAAGTCACTTGGATTAATATAAAAGATACAAGGTCGCAAGGATCAAATGGCTGGTTCTTTATTAACAGAGGACGGGGACAGAAGTCCATTACATGTTAAATAAATTTTCCTAATCTACAATACTATTGTGGATAGCCCTCAGGTGCCCATAAGCCAGCTGGATCCTCCGAATGCGATCAGGGCCTGGAGGGTTGTCCTCTTCGAGTTCCCTGATCATGCCACCAGCAGCATGGACTATGCGGCCGAGTTTCCTTGCTATGCCTGAAAACAACAAGAATTGAATGAGGAAATTATTTCAAGAGCAAAAACGTAGAAAGAAGAATGCTCAGGTATGATGGCGGAGGCTTACGGTTGCTATGCTCTACAGAAGCGTCTTGTTCTCTGTCGAGAAGGATCATGGTCTCTTCTGCATCCTCCAATATTTGGAGCGTCACCTGATGGGCTTCTTTCTCCTTCCTGAGTGCTGCTTGCGCCACCTCTAACTGACGACGGAGTGCGGCCTTCTCGTCATCACTGAAGATTTTTTAGATGGAGAATCAGATCTGGCAAACACATGATGAAATGTTAGAGATTAGGATTGAAGAAGGCTTACTCTGTTGTAGGCCTTTTCGGAGGGCGGGGATCTGCCGACTCAGCCGGGCGTTTATTGCTCGAGCCCGCCATTTGACACTCTAGGTCTTAAAGAGGAGCAAGGGGAGTAGGAGATATGAGAAGGATCTGGATGACTACTATCAAATGAAGGAGTTCGCCTGTATTTATATACGGAATGAAGGCCAAGAGGCAGATCTAAATGGCTGTGAGGAAGCAAGGGATCTGTTCGGTGCTTATCTTGAGAAACGGAAGCGACTGGCTTGCTGATTCACATTGGTGGGGGTTTCGGTGGCGCAGGTTCCAAGAAGCGACTGGAAGACCGAACGGTACAGAGGGAAGTCTCCAGAAGCCACAATTCAGATGGGCCTTGATAGTTTTAGCCCAGTAGAAGGCTTGGTCCAAGTTTTGGTGGATCGTGGTCAATTTCGAGCAAAAGGCACCTTTTACTCCAAAATTGAGGGGGCATATGTTAACACCAAAATTTGGTAGAGCCTGAATGACGAGTGGGCCGGCATGTGGCGATTCGGTAAGAAGTTATTCGGCTAGCAGTACAACAGGCTGAGACACTGTAGCATTCGGGAAGCCGCTATTATTCGGCTAAGGAATCCCAGTCCGGAGGAGGATCGAAGGCGAGATGATTCGGCAAGTGTGAGGCATCAAAGAAGAATATTCGAGGACAAGTGCTCGTGTCATGTGCGGCTTCAAGACTCAGAAGACTTGGAAGACAATGTATCTTAGCTAGATATTTTCGTTTCTTTATTTTCGTAATTAGTTAGGACTCGTCAAGCCCGGGGTATAAATATGAGACCCCCGCAAATCGTAAAACGATCTACCAAATCAAATACAACCACCCGGCTCCGTGCCACCCTTCGAGTCCGGTTGTGTCGCCGATCTATCTGCGAGGGGATACATCGACCCGTCGACCTCCGTAGAACCGGCAACCTTGTACCATGTCTAGTATCGTGCGGCGGATTTAGATTATGTTGCAAGTAGTCTTGTTACCATGCTTAGTATCGTGCGGCGGATTTAGGCTATGGAGCAAGAGGGTTCTTTGTTAGATCATGAGTCGTGCGGCAGGCTAAGGTCTAGCTTGGAGCTAGTTATCGGCTTCATTAGATTTGGCAATCTAGTGAATTCATTAAGTTACCAAGTGGTGCATGCTTTCTCTTATTTATTATCTCTATTATGATTGCACACACTTTTGCCCAATTTAGATTGATGTGGCTCGGCTTTATCTTTTGTTAGATCTAGATGTCATCAATGCTTTCAATGTTCATCATTAGTTTGTCATTAGATCTATCTCATTTTATCATAGCCGGGCTTAGATCAATCTAAGTTGTTACATGTTGTGGGTTCGCATACACGTTTAGTCATGAGTCATGCGGCAGGCTAAGATTTTTTGCGTGTGAGTTCCTTCTTCATGGATCCCGATTCGGCAAGCTTGTCGAATACGCTTATGCGTTTACTTGTATTTTGCATGTGTGAGTCTACCTATCGTTAGAGTCTAGTCTGGCAAGCCGTATCATGCGGTGGATTAGCTTGTTGCAGTGTATCATGCGGTGGATAGCTGTTAGGACGAAGAGGGTTTAGAACGGTTAAGTCTGGCAAGTGGTAACATGCGGTGGATTAGCTTGTTGCGGTGTATCATGCGGTGGATTTTTCGTTAGGACTGATCGGGATAAATCTACGGCTTTGCTTTAGATTAGGTTTGCATATGTACTTTACTTGTCTATGCATACGCACCTCAACGAGTAAGGAGTATTTGTAGATCTATTTAGATGTATGCGTGCTTTTAGCTTATCATGGTTAGATTGTATCATGCGGTGGATTGATCTAGTCGTGGTAAGTGGTTTAGATCTGTAGCAAGTGGTATCATGCGGTGAATTAGCTTGCAAGGGTTTAAGCTCGACGGGTTTAGGAGGGCTAGACGTGCGGCAGACTAGTTGGATGAAACCCATGTATGTGTCGTTTATATTAGGTTTATATTTATGAGTTACCTGCTTATTGTTCCATGTTGTCAATTAATTCGATCTATGCAATAGAGCTTTATGATATTATATCTTGATGATCGACTTTACTTGTTCAAACATGTCTTCTTATGATCATTCGGCAACTGTTATTACATTACATCTTCATACATGCTTACCGAATGCATTCATTACATGCTGACAGATAGCTCTCATAGCTATATGTCGTTACATCTGGCCTTAGAGCCATACAAGCGGAACTTTTTTGGTCACACCAGGCATGTTCCAGATCTCACATTTACCTCCTTGTCAATTAACAGGTCAAATTGACTGGCACGCCTTCGATTCAAGACACTCGGGCAGTCGAGTAAAGCCAGCTATTCCGGCTTGTCGGTGTGTGCGGCGCAGGAGTCAGATTTTGTGCCAACACACTTTTTGGCACGCCCGGTGGGACTACTCAAGGTCAAGACAACATGCCTGAGGAAGTCGACAAGAACAATGTCATCCCCCTCCAAGTGGGTGACCTGCCGATCGACCAGGAGACCATGGTGAGAGACATGTGCGAAGTCTTCGCACAGAAGTGCTTGTCATGCTTCTCCAAGAACAAGAGTGGTGCAATCTTCCAGAAAACAGATCTCCCCAAGATTGTGATGCCCGGTGATAAGGAGTATGCTTAGCAAGTTTCTGATACAGAAGAGGGGGCAGAGAAGTCAGTGATCAAATTCTTTCCACTCTTCAACTGACTTGGCCTGAGCGGCGGTGCCGCTCGATCATTTGCGGCAGTGCCGCTCATGATCTGACCGTTGGGGAGGGAAGTATTTATACTTTCCACTTTTACCCCCAACAGTCACCTTCTTCCTCACCTGCTCATTTCGACAGAAACAGACCAAGTGCTCAGCTCTCTCTCCTCCATTGAAGCTCCCACACCTCTCAAGCAAATCCATTGATTCCACCATCGATTCTTGAGTGTAAGGGCAGCAAACTTCGATTGGAAGAGAGCTCCACTGATCTTCATCGTTCTAGAGGCACTTGGTTCGCACTTTGGCCGGCGGTTGTGGTCTTTTGCTCTTGGAGCTTGCTCCTAGCCGACTAGTGCGTCGCCCTTGAGCTTCCCAACTTGTGTGGCAGCCTAGGGAGGTTTGTAACACCCTCTTGCATCTAATATATTACCCCACATCTGTAGGATTCGGTTCCTAGACTTGTGAACGAGGCAAAGAGGCAAACCTTTGTGGTGAGCTCATTCCTTTATGGAACCTCAACAACGTGGACTTAGGCAAGCCTTGGTGGTGAGCTGAACAACGAAATAAATCCTTTGTGTCACCGTGTGCTTGATTTATTCTTTATTGCATCCATATTGTTGTTGTTGAGGAGATTTAGGGTTTGAGGCCGATTTACTTGTATACGCTTGATCTAATCGTTTTAGCTCTCGATCTACAATCTATACCTGTCCAGGAACCAAGCAAAATTACTTGATCTACTTTTCATTGGACAGATTTTGAACTGTGAAGCCCGAGCGGCGGTGCCGCTCGGGGTACTGACAGTATTTCGAGTTGATTTTTGAAACAGGACTATTCACCCCCCCCCCCCTCTAGGCGTCCAGCGATCCTACATCCTATGCATGTGAATTGAACTTAATTAGCCCCCAATGCAGAGTACAAGTCAGTCATGCGTTTTTTGCTATACTTGTCAAATTTTCTGAAACCTTCTCGAGCATTGGGCGCTTGAACGGCGTGGGAGGACGGCGAGCCCCCTTGTCACCACGAGGAGAAGGTGTTTCTCTCGCTGAGCCGTAACAGGGTATCTTGCCGCCTTCTTCTCCTTCTGGTTGTTCCGGAGGTGGGTTCAGACGAGGACTTCCGGCACCTCGGCCACCATCGTCGTTGTTATCATCATCGTCATCGTCACCCGCACCGGGAGATGGAGAGGGGCTCATGGCGCCGTCCGAGGTGTCGGCGGCTTCATAAGGACAATGTCATCCTTGTTCCATAGGTAGTGTGTAAAGGGCTGAAGGTGCTTGATCAATGTTTCCCCTTCTTCACCGGAATATCGGTCTCCTCTTAGATGACAACTTGGTCACTAAACTCTCTGATTTTGGATTGTGCAAGCTCATCAACTTGGATAAGAGCCAAGTGGTTACAGGAATGAGGGGTACACCGGGATATTTAGTGCCTGAATGGTTGACATCGTACATCTCATAAAGCCCGATGTATAAAGCTTTGTTGTAGTTAGGGGCACATGCACCCCAAAAATGCCAAATCAACGAGTTTGGTTAAAATTCCACCACATATGCATATCCCATAAGACATGTCTATGCACTCATAAGGCAAGTGCACCGCCGTCATATTTGAGCAGCCGCAAGAAGCAAACCGATTAGTTCAGGGAGAAGCTCATGTAAGGAGAATTCAGGTCTGGTTTCAAGGGGCACTTTGGTGATAAATCAATCGCAGTGAAACGGTTGGATAGAGCGTGTCGGGAAAGATGGGATTCTTGGTAGAGGCTCGGACTATCGGCAGTATCCGTACCATATTAATCAGGTGAGGCTAATTGGTTTCTGCGCAGAGAAATCACATAGGCTCTTGTTTTATGAGTACATGCCCAGAGGATCCTTGGACCAGTGGATCGTTCGTGGGCACGACAATGACGGCACTCCTTGTCTTGATTGGTAAACGTGATGAAAGATTATTGCTCATATAGCTAAGGGCATATCTTATCTTAGCGAGGAGTACATGAACGAAGAGAGTTGTTCACTTAAGAATGTGAAACCATGTAACATCATCTTAGATGATAACTTGGATGTTGAACTCTCTAATTTTGGACTATGCAATCTCATCAACCGGGATAAGAGTCAGGTGTGGTTATAAGAATGAGAGTCACGCCAGGATGGGTTAGCTCCCAAATGGTTGACGTTGCACATCAGAGAAATGGCTGATGTATATAGCTTTTGGTGTGGTGGTGGTGGGAGAAATAACATGGACATGTCTCGGTCTGAAAAGAGCTTTCATCTTATTACCTTACTGGACGAGAAGCTGAAGACTGATCAGTTGGCAGATTTGATTGATATGTGCAGTAGTAGTGACAGTCAGGCACACAAGTAAGAAGCAATTTATAAGCATCTATAAAGACGTGTCAGGCACACCTCAGAAGTGTCAGGCGAAAAATTTGTTCAGTGATTGAAATTGTGGAATATCACACCATTGTAAACTATCACATCGAATGTTGGTGGCACAGAGGATTAAATATAGACGCAATAGAAACAAAACTAATTGCATAGTTTGCTTTTGTAAATTGCAAGACGAATCTAATGAGCTTAATTAGGCCAAGATTAGACACTAAACTGCTACAGTAACACACGCTCTAATGATGCAATAATTAGGTTCATTAGATTTGTATCGTAGTTTACAGACGGAACCTATAATTTATTTGGTAATTAGTCCACTATTAATACTTTAAATGTGTGCTGATATTTTCAATGTGACATTTACAGCTTCAAAATTTTGCATCTAAACAAGGCCTGTATATAGTCTACAGCATAATTAAACTCTGTCTGTTTCTCAATATCTAAAACTAACTCATACTATGAAGCAGTAGAAAGAAAAGGTCCTGGTTTTATAACATTAATATGCTAGCTGTTTTCTTGGCAAATCACCAGCGAGGCGGTGCAGTGGAGTGGGAGTGGGACTTTGATTTTTTTTTTTTTTTTTTTTCGAAACCAGGCACTTACCCGTACTGCAGAGTGGGACTTTGATGCAAATCCTAGTTGTCGCTGGCTCCTTTGTCCTGATTTATTTGTACGCAGACCTTTTGCAGCAAAGCTCTAGTACAGCATCTCGTTCATCAAATTAGCCACACACACATCAGATCGGTCATCAATTCTAAATTCTTATAGACGCATGTACAGATTCTATTCTATTTACTATAATTTGCCATACTGGACGCCGGCATGTATGGTGTCAGGTTCCAAAAAATTTGCAAGTCTGTGGCCGGCAGATTGATTATTAGTTTCGTAAGAAATGTAATTGAAGTGTGTATAGCAACATGTAGACGACCACCGTTTCATCTTACAACAGTACAGAACAGAAGGGTTTGCTTTGGACACATGCATGACACATTCAAATTCCCAAGTACTTGTGCCGGCACGGAATCTATAATTGTCGTGATACTCAAAAGCAACATTTTGGAACTACCCATAGCATAGTGTTCTTTTGTCCATGCGGCACTGCTACATACAAACCCTTTTTTTTTTTTTTTTTTTTTTGACAACAACATATATTAAATATTAAAGTAGTAGCCATATTATATAGATGTCCTCAAAAGAAGACCTGATTACAAATCAACCCTGTTGGATATTTTAAAACTGATGATAAGGGTATTAGCTCGAAAGCAACTGTCTATTGGTAATATATCAGTACGACATCATATATATATTACCAACAACCAACAGTGATTTTACCCTCTATATATAGGTGGTTGAAGATAGGACTGCCTCTAAAAATATGGACATTTTGTAGAGGCAATTGAAAATAGCAGACACATCAACAAATGCATTTCTAGAGGTGGCTCGATTTGGAGGCCACTGTAGAGAGAAGCAAAGCCCCTTCAAGGCCCTACACAGTAAGGCTAGTGGTTGAAGCGGCGCTATTGGCTTCTAGATCGAAAGCTATTGGCTTGATGGCTTAATGAAGAGGTTGAAAGTTAGTGGCGTGACATATGGGCTTATGGCTTGCATCAAGAGGTTGAAAGTTAGTGGCATAACATATGGCACAGCATGTAGCTAGAAGAAGCTAGCTTGCAATACGATTGTTAAATCTCCATCTAAACTTCTCAAAGACTGCCAGAATTAAACTCTCGTTTGGATAATGAATTTAAAACAAAGCACATGACATGATTCGTGACGTACGTCAGTCATTATCACCACTGTCCGGCATGTCTCAAAAAAAAAAGACAGCCAGCTGCTCTTAATTTGGAGATAACCTCCATCTCAGTAATTACCACTTCTTTAAATACACATTAGTGAGAGAACAAGGAAGGTACCTGTACGTGTAGACTACTACGTACGTACCAATAATCCAGCAGTAGATATATAAGTTCGTTCACATCAGAACTCACAAGCATGCCTTCTTCAACCCACGCTCTGTTCATCCCCTACCCGGCGCAGGGCCACGTCCTTCCACTTCTGGAGCTCGCGCACCGCTTCGCCGACCATGGCTTCGCCGTCACTTTCGTCAACACGGACCACATCCACGGCCAGCTCGTAGCTGCGTCACCAGAGCTTCTGGGGCAGGCAGCAGGCCAAGATGATGGAGAGCCACCTGAACCGGGCCAGGTGCGCTTGGCCTCCGTCTCCGACGGACTCTCACCAGACGGTGACCGTAACGATTTCGGCATGCTGACCAGCGCGCTGGCGAGCTCCCTGCCGTCGGCCGTCGAGCACATGATCCAGAACGGCCAGTTCTGCTGCATGGTCGTCGACTATGGCCTGGCGTGGGTGCTCGGCGTCGCCAAGAAGGCCGGCATGCGCACAGCGACCCTCTGGCCGTCGTGCGCCGCTGTGATTGCCGCGGGGCAAGACTTGCCGGAGCTGATCGCTGATGGCATGCTCGACAAGGATGGTAGGTCCTATAGAAACAATAATAAGATTTCGATTCATTCAAAAAATTGGTACAATATTCAAGCTAAATCCTCTGGCCGGAATTGCAGGTTTAGCGACGAGCAAACAGATACCTCCGGTAGGCGACCTGCAGATGAACCTGGCACCGCTTTGCTGGAATGCTGTTGGCACAGAGGAGACGCAGAAGAAGATGTTCCGGTGCATGAACAACATCCTGAAGGAGCTGGGGCAGGGCACAGTCGATCTCTTTCTGTGCAACACTGCCAAGGAGCTCGACGAGGGCATCCTATCCAAGCACCCCAGCATCGTCCCCATCGGACCATTGCCGACGGGTCTCCGTGAGGGAAAGCCCGTCGGTAATTTCTGGGCAGAGGACGACAGCTGCCTGTCGTGGCTGGACGCGCAGCCTGACAGGTCAGTCGTCTACGTGGCCTTCGGTAGCATCACTGTGCTAGATGAGGGACAATTTCATGAGCTCGCTTGAGGGCTGGAGCTGTCAGGGGAGACCATTTCTTTGGGTGGTCCGTCCTGGCCTGGCCACCAATACTCACAATTACCCTGACGGGTTCCTCGAGACCGTCGAGAAAAAAAGGGGCAAGATTGTGACATGGTCGCCTCAGCACAGGGTTCTTGCTCACCCGGCCGTTGCGTGCTTCGTGACGCACTGCGGGTGGAACTCGGTGATGGAGGGAGTTAGGAACGGGCTGCCGTTCCTGACATGGCCGTACTTCTCCGACCAGTTCATCAACGAGAGCTACGTCTGCGATGTCTGGAAGACCGGCCTCCGTCTGGTGAAGGACACCCAGAGCGGCATGGTGGAGAGTGAGCACATCGCTGCACGCATAGAGAACCTGCTGAAGGATCCGGCGACCGTGTCTAGGGCGTTGGAGTTGGAGAAGGTTGCGTCCAGGAGCATCAGCAAAGATGGAACGTCGTTCAGCAATCTGACTGCCGTTATTAACACCATGAAAGGCTGATGATGGGACAAGATGCACTCATTCATCGCCACCCATTTTTTTTTTTAGATAAAGGATATGTATCCGGCTTCATCTATCCGTAGATAGAATCGGACCAATTATTACAGAGTTTGAAACAAAAAACCCGTTTTTGCTAGAAACAAATTCCAGCCGCCCTCAAGGCAAGAAACAAGGAAATAAAAGTTTTTGACTAAACATAACCAACATGTCTCTGCGATAGCCACCCACGTGAGCCGAAGAACTCTAAAGCTGACACTTCTAGGTGACGTGCTGCGGATATTAATTGATCTTGAAGATCTTCATTCCGCTGCAAGCTTGCCCACTGTCGCAGCCAATGGGTCCCTCGGAATAGTACCTGCGCAAAAGAGATTTTGGTTTGCATTTGTCAAAAACTACTTCATTCCTTGTTAACCAGATTGCCCATATAAGTGCAGATCTTGCTGTTAATAACAATGCATTATACTTTTTTGTTCCCCTTTTTAGACCAAACAACGAACAAATCTCTTATATTTACAGGGGTGTTAATCCAAAAAAGTAAATGTACAGAGCGCCACAAAAATTTGGCATAGAAACAATCAAAAAAATAGGTGTTGAATAGTTTACGGAAAATGACAGAGAGAGCATTGTTTATCTCCATTCCAATTTCTCCTAGCCAAGTTATCTTTGGTTAGAACAACACCTTTTTGATATACCACATAAAAATTTTAATTTTCATTGGTAATTTTGTCTTCAAATATCCTGTGACACTCGACCCCATTGTTAATTAAAGCATCATACATAGACTTGATTTGTAAACAAACCTGAGGCCTTTAAATCCCACACACAAAGACATCTCGTTCCTGTGTTAAGTTAATTTGTTGTAAAGATGATACAATGCGGTGCCAGTTTGATAAGTTTACCCCACTAGATTTCTCCTAAAGAAAATATTTAGTACGGGGAACTTAGTACATTAGCTATCGAATCTTGTTTCCTCCTTACAATATTAAACAAACTCGGGAACTTGTCTTTAAGTGGTTTGTTACCCAGCCAAGTATCAAACCAAAAACGTGTTTGTGACCCATCTTTGACATTAAAATGACCCAACTTAAAGAAGCTATCTTTAACATTCATTAGACTTTTCCAAAAGTGCGAGTCTGTTGGTTTCTTCTCAGCTCCCTAACGTTTTATTTTTAATATATTTATTTCTCAGTAACTCTTGCCATAGGCCCTCTTCATTTAACAATTTAAATAGCCACTTGCTAAGCAAACATTTGTTTGGGGTTTCTAAGTTTTGAATACCTAGTCCACCCCTGTTCTTTAGGTTGGCGTATAATATCCCATTTGATCGGTCTGTATTTTCTCTTGTGTTGGTCATTTTGCCGTAAAAACGCGAGATCCAAAACATTCAATCTTGTCTAGTACCCCTTTTGGCACTTCAAAAAAAGGACATCATAAACATCGGTAAACCGGAAAGCACCGAATTTATGAGAACTAACCCCCCTACGATCAGTAATTTTCCTTTCCAACTACTTAGTCTCTTCTCAATTCTCTCTTCTATAAATTTCCAGTCTTTATTAGACAATTTCTTATAGTGCATAGGAAGACCTAGGTATCTAAAGGATACTTGCCAATGGCACACCCAAATAAATCTGAATAAAATTCCTCGAAATTCTTGCTTTTGTCCAAAGCAAAAAATCTCACTCTTGTGAAAATTTATTTTTAAGCCAGATAGTTGTTCAAAGGTGCTTAATAACAATTTCATGTTAACCGCCTTTTCAACATCGTGGCTCAAAAAAAAATCCTCGTATCATCCGCATATTGGAGAATGGATAGTCCATCTGGATTAAGTGCGGTATAACACCTTCTACCCGTCCTGCCTCCTTAGCTCTTGCAATTGAAAACGGCCAACATGTCAACTACTATATTAAATAGTATTGGAGACATAGGGTCACCTTGCCTAAGGCCTTTTTTAGTTTGGAAATATTGGCCAAGCTGGTCATTAATCTTAATATTAACATTACCCCCCGGGTAAATTTTTTTATCCAGTCGCACCACTTTTGAGAGAATCCCTTCATTCTTAGTGTCTGTTGTAAAAAATCCCAGTTAACTTTATCATATGCTTTCTCAAAGTCAATTTTAAAGATCACCCCATCTAGTTTCTTGGTGTGCAGTTCATGAATTATCTCATGTAATATGACAGCCCCCTCCATAATGTTTCTACCCGGTAAAAAAGCGGTCTGGGTTGGTCTAATCAATTTTTGGGCAATGGAAGATAATCGATTTGTTGCCACCTTAGTGAAGATTTTAAAAGATACATTCAACAAACAGATAGGTCTATATTGTTGAACAACTTTTGCATCCTTCTTCTTGGGTATGTAATTATATTGCCAAAGTTAAGGCGATTAAGATGTAAAGTTCCTTGATAAAAATCGTTGAACATAGCCATCAAATCCTCCTTAATTAGATCCCAAAAAACTTGATAAAACTCTGGAGGGAAACCATCTGGCCCGGGCGCTTTATTATGCTCCATTTGGAAAATTGCCGCCCTAACTTCTTCTTGAGTGAAAGGCTCAGTCAAGGCTTCGTTTTCCGCATCTGACACTTGGGGATGTCGGCCGTGCGAGATTCGTCTAATGAGATTGACGATGCATCGAAGGACCAAAAGATTTTATAATAACTAGTAATATGCTCTTTAAGTTGAGCATCACCGGTTATAATATTATTCCCATCCTCAAGTTGAAAGATGCGGGTTTTCCTATGCCTACCATTGGCTAAAAAGATGATAATACTTAGTATTTGCATCACCTTCTAATAAGTGTTTCACCTTAGCCCTTTGGTACCACTTGAGTTCCTCTTCTCTAAGGAGTTCAGCCAGCCTTTCACTTAAAACATGTTTCAAGTCTCTCTCGGTTTCAGTTAGCATGGTAATTTCCGCTTTCTTGTCTAGTTCATCTAATTTATTTAGCAGATTTGCTTTTTCTTTTTTGTAAATCCCACTAACATGTTTAGCCCAACCTCTTAGATATTGCCGGAGTTTTCTAACTTTTTGTTTGCCAACGCTCAATAGGTGACCCCCGAGACTACCACATCCTGCCATACTTGGGACACCATCTCACAAAACCCGTCCCTCAACAACCAACCTAATTCAAACTTGAACTGAGGTTGATAGGTTGTAGACGCCTTTGTTAGTAGATAGTAATAAAGGAGTATGGTCTGAAATCTCTCTAGAGAGAGGATGCACTGTAGTATTAGGGTGCGAGACTCAAAATCCGTGCAAGTTAAAATCTGTCTAACTTTTCAAAAGTTTGATTTGGCAAATTATTAGCCCAGGTGTGAAGTTCCTACCGGACAATTCTAATTCTCTAAGGTTGAGAGTATCAATTATAGCATTAAACAAGAACGGCCACCTGTCATTAAAATTATCATTATTCTTCTCATCTGGTTCTGCGAATAATGTTAAAATCACCACCTATGATAATAGGGATGGTTTCTTTTGAACATACTCGAAACTCGACAAAAAATTAGATTTATGATCTGCTTGGGATGGTTTCATCGCCACCCATTAGCAATGGGGCGGCGTCAAAAAGCGTGAAAATTAAAGAGCGTTTCATTCGCCAAAAAACAAAAGGCTACAATCAGTTTACTATATCCAGCAATATACTGTATATCCGTCAGTTTCATGTCATTCGTCATTCCAATTCTTAAACCATTTTTTTTCTCTCAATAACTGATATGAGAATACAAATATGATGATCACTAAACCTAGTTTTCAAAGGTCACTGAGATACCAAATGATTTGCACAATGGAACGTAAACCAATAGGAATGTGGCACACTGAAACTGTGTGGTTATCAGACTGTTTAACTCTATATAGTACTAATCATCACCCATACAATTTTGGTACATCTTCAAATGTTTATCCCTGCAGATTATTAACTATTAGTTTCGTAGAAATGTAAAGTTTGTTGCAATGTGAATCACGGTTACCATTTCCTCTTACAAGTAGAGAAGGGTACACTTTGGACACATATATACATGACGCATAATTCAAATTCCCAATACTATATATACTATGGTGCCTGCACGGAATCCAATTGTTCTGATGCTCATAGGCAACATTTTGGAGCTACTCAGCATAGTGTTTTGCTCCATACAATACTCTATAAAACAGATGATACTTGTTGGACCATTACTGCTAATTAATCAATTTTAAACTGATAGAGATCATTGCTGGTTCCTAAGGAACATGCTTACCACTACATTATTCAGTAGCCCAGATCGTCACATCACTACCGGTTCAAAAAAAAAAACCCCATCATTATTGGATTTTTGTACGGGCAGTGATGTGGGGTTCATATCACTAGCTAGCAGTGATGTGAATATATTTCAAGTAATCCTAGAAAAGTGCAAAAAATGCAAAAAAAAAAAAATAGCATAACATTTTTGAAACAAAAAGAGGGCCCCACTAGCTTTTGAAACCAAAATAGCCGTGATATTTTTGCACAACCAGTGGGATTCGAACTCATGACCTCCCCTCACGCGTGCCCTCCTCTTCCACTACAGCCTTTTGTCACTTATGTTCGTATTAAATTTTGGTTTCCCACATAGTATTATAACCGAAAGTGTAAATTAATTATTTAAGGCCCTAAACCAATTTAAATGAAAAACTTGTCGACTACAATTTTTTTTTTTGTTATGGTAGTTTCTCCATTTGAGTTTGTTTGCAAAATTTAAATTTAAAATTAAAAATTTCAAACATATTTTTCTTTGACAAGATAAATTTAAATCAAAAAGTTGCCATTTTCAGTTAGTTCCGTAATTTTCTGTTAATTCTACGCACGTGCATGTTAACTAGTATAGGGAAAATACTTGACAAGATTTTTAAACAATGGAAAATGTCTCTAAGCTTTTACAAAATCCGAAGAAAACAGTCTAGACATATATTGAGACACGAATAATCCAAACAAACTATTTTGAGTTCAGGAAATATCAAGGATGCTTAAAGTTAGATTTAGCTCTACAAAAATGGAAAAATAAAAAACTATAACATTCCAAAAGCATTCTAATTGATACCCAGACTTGTTTTGGAAACATCTGACAACAAAAGATAATACACAACCAGTATGATTGTATTTACCATTAATATATGACTGAATTATACCTTCGTCTTGAGCCTATTTTGCTTCGCTCCATTTCCAATCCAAGCATGAACACTTGAACAATCTTTTGGATCATGAACCTCCATCCAATGTGATCACCATGCTCCATCACTTGGCTAGGACCACCTCAGCTAATTCAACCAAATAGCATAAAGATTAGTCATATGCTTTCATCAGTTAGCTAAAACCAAACTAGAGACTTTCTCGTGGCCATTTTCATAAACTAACCACCACAAGAAATATTTTTTTAGTGGCAGTTCGTATGTATGGCACCACAGTTTCATTTCTAGTGAAGGAAAAGATATGAACCGCTAGTGAAACATGAATGGCAACCGTTGGCAAAATGGTTTCTGTACTAGTGGTTTTCACTCATTCATGAATCATTGACATGAATTCCAATTATGGTATCCTTAATAAATAAATATTTTATAGCATTGGTGAGCATCAATTAGGTAAAGATAAGTATATTATAGCAGGCAATAAATGCAGCTAAAGTTATGTTTTTTTATATGAAGATTGTTATATAATGATACATTTAATTACTTCTTAATTCATATAAGTAACGTAGTAGGAGCAAATAAAAATGGTCGCAAATGGATTGGATTGATCAAAGAGTTATATCAATAGCATTTAATAACTACATTTTGTTACTTCTTAATTACGTTGGATCAAAGAGTAATAATTTGCTTGTGTGTCTCAACCTATATAAGCAAATGCCCGCAAAAGCACCTCCAATGCAAAAGAAACCAAGTAGCAAGGAGAAACCACCAACCATTACATAGCACCATGCAGCAAAACGCAGCATGCTCCAAGAAAACCCTCATCGCTGTGCTATTGCTGATGACTCTTCGCCACGGCTGAGGCTTCCCCGCCGCCGGTAGGCTTTTCATTTCCAAACTGCACAGACTCCAAATGTGAAAGTTTCTGCGCCGAAATTGGGTTCAATCCTCCTGACAGCAAGTGTAGCATACTTGACGGGCATCCCGTCTGCTGCTGCGGGGAAACCCCATTCTGCCATTGAGCAAATAATATTTTCTTAATCGAATGGTACCGGCCGATTTGTGGCTGAGCAAATAAATGATGCATCTTGATTGCTTGATTGATCAATGTGCTACGTACGTATCTTTCAGTGGAACGCTTGAAGTGATTTTAGGCCACTGGCCCTTTTTTGTTTTGTATGGCGCCTCATAAAAGTCTACGGGATAACCATTTTCCTATGCATCGGACGTTTTGAGGTTGGTGCTGAGGAAATTCCGACGCTACGTTTGCCTCCTCCCTGCTCGTCTGTGGCAGAGCTCGCCAGTGGTGGACCTCACCAGCGGAGCTGCTGCCTATCTTGGCCAATGCAGCTCAACAACAGCCCAAGAACAGGGCGCGTTGCTGCTCTGCCTGGCTACTCTGTTTTCTTGAAACAGAGCAGGCTAACGCCTGCTACTCTGTTTTCCTGAAGCAGATCAAGTTTTGGCGCCAAGGAGAATTATAAGCAACAAGGGTTCGTTACTCCAACGGGCAGATATGGGCCCAGGCCGCAGCCTGGGCCGTGGCCCAAAACGCCAAATCAGACCAACACGGACCCCTTCGCAGTGTCTCCATCCCACAGCCTCGGCCTGCCAGCCGTCTCCGTGATTCCGCGGCGGCGTAACCTGCCGACCGCCACCCACAACCCCAGCCGCTCACGGCCAGCCGTCCCCGGGCGGGGCGGGCTCTCCTCCGCGTCCAGCCAGCCAGCAGCCGCTGCCCGCCCCGCCTAGCTGCTTCTGCTATATGCAGCTGCAGCCACCCACGGCCGGCGCTCCTCTCACCGACCGCACCGCAGCGGCTGGCGCTTGGGTGTCTGCCGCCCCGGCGGGCCAGCCCCGCCCGTGCTGGGTACTACTGCGTACAACGCCAAGAAGTGGAACGGCGTCGAGCCCACTATGAAGGACGAAGTGTTCAGGTCCCTAAGCCTAAACGCCAACCGCAGCAATGGCGCCGCCCTGTTCCGACTGTTCTTCCACGACTATTGGATCTATGTAAGTAAATGTTACTTGCTTCTTTCAGCCACATATATATACGCTGTTATGTTTTAGACACAGTCTCCATATCCACAACACAGATTTGACTAGAACTTTTAAGTCACCAAGTATGAAATTGTAGTCCCCACTGTTGGCCGTATCAGATATCTAAACTCTGCATACAAAAACCAATATGCAATGAGGCTTACAATGCTTGATTTGTATTGGCCGGTAACCCCTGAAAGGCAAAAATGACACTTTCTTCTGACTGAAATAAGTATCCAGTATGTAGCTACATACTCTCCTGTATTTCTCCTTTTTGATCTATTATATCTATTAGTGATTAGTGCACTGATCTATTATATCTATCAGTGTACAGCTAGTAAGATTTTTAGCTTTCTATTATTAGCCCTACCCTCACTACACACAATGAAATGGGCAGCAACACAGTTTTTTTCGCCTCCAATGTTGGGATGGATAGAATTGGATTTTGATGTGGAACTCTTTGGCAAACATAGATAGTGTTTGGGTGGTACGTGGCACTGAATATAATTCATTAGACTGATTCGTCTTCTTGTAAGGGGATGAAGCCAAAATTTCTGTTCATTAGAGAGAAAAAATGTCTAACTTATAGAATCATAGACCACTGTTCCAAATCTTGATCAGCCTGCAGCATGGGATCCTTTGATTTGTGCTCACCCAATTTGGTATGGACTAGCTACTACATGTTCTTGAAATTATCATCTTAAGAACACGTATATACTTGTAGGCAAACATCATGTATCCGTTACGAATAACAATAATTTAAATAAATAATGGAGCAGAGTATATCAATACAAGCCCACGATTGATTGATGCCAACAAATTGCCTAGTTAACTGAAAAGGAGCAATCAGTAGTAGGCCTATTAGCTAATCTAAGCACCTGAAACACTTTAGCGGTGAACACCACAGGTCAAGGCGGTGATAATTGTGATCACTAGCAGGGCCTTCAGCAGGATGGCCAGGTACCTGGCATGAGGAGTAAGAACCACAGTCCTGACCGTCGTGACCATCATCAGATATAGCCCGAGAGACACTGTATAGAAGGACAAGAATCCGATTGCGCTGACTGGCCCTACCATTGAGTTTCCGAAGAATACGGTGACGAGGCCGCCACAGTTGATAATATCAGCTGATAAATTGAATATACATTTAAAATTCTGATCATCTTGTTCATCGGCACCGTGAGCTTGACCAAGAACCTCTATATCAACAGTATGATCACCTTCGTTGTTGTTAGACCTTTGGCGTTGCCTCTGTCCAGGCAGCAATTTATGTTGAAGGAGAGCAGCGACGATAGGGAGCAGCACCGGGATGATGGCGTAGCCATAGTACTTGTTGAACGAGACAAGCACGAGGTATGACACTAATTCTAGAAGGAAGCATGAGAGGTAGACTAAGGCGCTGCCTATCTTTGGTGGCATCATTATTGAGAGCATGGCATCGGTGATGAAGAAGGCTCCAACAGAGATCTTGAATACCATGCTTCCAGTGGAGAATAATGTTGATGCTGACCACAGATAAGTGACCACTGCAGTAATCGCGAACACAAGAGCCTTGACAGAGTATTTGGACCAACGTTTCTGCTCCTGCTGCTGCTTGCTGAACTCATCAACCAGAGGCACAGTGTCGTTGGCGACCTATGTATTTTAATTTAGAAAGAAAAAAATGAAGTTAAGCCATGTTCAGAATGAGAAAATATGGCCATTTTTGCGGCCAATCAAAATCAATATGTGGGCTGTGTATGTGTATCTTTTATTGTTACCCACCATGCTCTGTGGCTCCTCCATAATCTCGTTGCTCGCGTCTGTTTGCTCGTTTCTGCCCTCATGATGACAGAGCATTAGAGCCTGGGACTGTGACCTGGAGGACTGCCCCTCCTGGCCGTAGCTGCTGCCCTCGTCGACAGGTGCAGCATAGCTGCCCGCGGCCTGGCCAGTCTTGACCAATCCGTCTTCGTCCTTGGAGAGAGAGAAGATTAAAATGAAAAATCCGTGAAAAACCTCAACCAATGTTTAGTTTCAAAATTCTAGTTTCTTTTCAAGCATAGGCCCTCGATGCACAATACAATGCATTACACTTCCGTGCTTGACAAAAATGCTGCAGGACCAGAAAACCAACCAAGCAGGACAGGTTTGCTATCAGGATCGCTACATGAATGGAAATTCTAGCTAAGCAAGGATGGTGACAGTCGCTAGCTACCTCATGAAGACCGCTGTTGCCGCCACGTGGGCCGGGGGCCAAATGGAGCATAGAATCCTCTTGGATGTTGTAGTCGGCCAGGGTTCTGCTGCCGCCCAGTGGCTGCCCACAAAAGACAAGATGCTGTTCCTTCTGCCGAATGCCCTCCTCCTCATGGATGGTGCTCCGACTTCATAGATGGGACTCGTGAGGCACGATAGGACCGTGAAAATCTCTCCGTCGAGCTTTGTGACAAATATATTAATTTTTGGTGGTGAGCCTGGGCCATCACGATCGAAATCTTCGCCCAGATGGATAATTGTTCCATACTGGAAACCGTATTCCTCCAAGGTACGGTAATCGTCCTCCAACTCCTCCAAGGTATACCTGAAGGTACAGCAATCGTCGGTGGCTTGCCTTCGTTTTGAATTCCAATTTTTTGTAATGCTGGGTGAATGCCCTCCTTCTCATAAATCATAGCCTTGACACCGGCGATGGTTTCGAGAGGTCAAGTTCTAGCTTGATAAACCCACCCAATGAATTCTTTACAACGATCGTCTTCGCTCCTTGGATTCGCCACGAAGCCCTTCTGAGGCAGTGGCCTCCATACGATGTGCTCCGCTGCCCTCTATCTGAGATGAAGAGTGAACATTAGATGTCTATGGATCAGTACGGAACGAATCCATTCGGTTTGAATAGAAGGATTAAAGACATACATGGCTCAATTCAATTACCTGATAATAACTAGTCTTTAAAGAAAACAGATGTATTAGAAGTTTCTAAACAAATTTCACACGTAACAAGTAATAAAATTAATTATCATTGATCTCTCATTCTTTATTTTCTAACACAATATCCGATCCACATATATGCCATTGGTCTGGTGGTAATTCAAATAAAAATCGAAGGGACTACTTTTATGTTTTTTTTTATAATGGAAGATGTAATCTTTTAAAAAATAATAGCTCCCATGGTTTATTAATATCATTGAGGTTTCAAGTCTATCCAATCGATGGCCTAACTTTTTTATTTTTATGAGAATTTTGAATATTTTTCCTATCATATAAATTTGAGAATTAATATGAAGGCTTCAGTTCTTGACAAGAACGCTGCAGGACCAGAAACCAACCAAGCAGAGACAGGTTTGCTAAAATTCAGGATAGCTACATGAATGGAAATTCTAGATAAGCAAGGATGGTGACATACAGTCGCTACCTCAAGTAGACCGCTGTCGCCGCCACGTGGACCTGGGGCCAAGTGGAGAATAGAATCCTCCTGGATGTTGTAGTCGGCCAGGGTTCTGTCGTCATCCAGTGGCTGCCCGCAAAAGACGAGGTGCTGTTGCGTCTGCCGAATGCCCTCCTGTTTGCCCTCCTGTTCACGGATGGTGCTCCTGACTTCATAGATGGGACTCGTGAGGCACGACCAGATCGTGAAAATCTTGCCGTTGAGCTTCGTGACAAATATATTAATTTTTGGTGGTGAGCCTGGGCGATCGCGACTGAAATCTTCGAGCAGATGGATAATTGTTCCATACTGAAGCCGTATTCCTCCAAGGTACAGTAATCGTCCTTGAAGGTACAGTAATCGTTGGTGGCTTGCCTTCGTTTGAATATCAATATTTGTAAAGCTGGGTGAGTGCCCTCCTTCTCATAAATCATAGCCTTGACACCGGCGACGGTTTCTGAGAGGTCAAGTTCTAGCTTGGTAAACTCACCCCATGAATTCTTTACAATGATTGTCTTCGCTCCTTGGATTTGCCACCGAAGCCCTTCTGAGGCAATGGCCTCCATACTATGTGCTCCGCTGCCCTGTATCTGATGAAGAGTGAACAATAGATGTTTATGGATCAGTACTGAGCGAATCCATTCGGTTTGAATATAAGGATTAGAGGCATACATGGCTCAATTCCAATTACCTGATAATAAAAACTAGTCTTTAAAGAAAACATAAGTCTTAGAAGTTTCCAAACAAATTTCACACATAACAAGTAATAAAATTAATTATCATTGATCTCTCATTCTTTATTTTCTAACATAATATCCGATCCAGATATGCCATTGGTATGATGGTAATTTAAATAAAAATTTAAAGGACTACTTTGTGTTATTTTTTTATAATGGAGAATATCGGTAATCTTTTAAAAAATAATAGCTCCCATGGTTTATTAATATCATTGAGGTTTCAAGTCTATCCAATCGATGGCCTAACCTTTTTATTTTTATGAGAATTTTGAATATTTTTCCTCTCATATAATTTGAGAATTAATATGAAGTTTTCAGTGCTTGACAAGAATGCTGCAGGACCAGAAACCAACCAAGCAGAGACAGGTTTGCTAAAATTCAGGATAGCTACATGAATGGAAATTCTAGCTAAGCAAGGATGGTGACATACAGTCGCTAAGCTACCTCAAGAAGACCGCTGTCGCTGCCACGTGGACCTGGGGCCAAATGGAGAATAGAATGCTCCTGGATGTTGTAGTCGGCCAGGGTTCTATCATCGTCCAGTGTCTGCCCGCAGAAGACGACGTGCTGTTGCGTCTGCCGAATGCCCTCCTGTTCACGGATCGTCCTCCTGACTTCATAGATGGGACTCGTGAGGCTGCACACTCCGACCCTGAAAATCTCGCCGTCGAGCTTTTGTGACAAATATATCAATCTTTGGTAGTGAGATTGCACCACCGCGGAGACGAAGGACCAGATGGATCTTTGTTCCATACTGGAAGTCGTATTCCTCCAAAGTACGGCCATCCTCGGCTTGCCGTCCATTGAATATCAATCTCTGTTGATCCGGCGGGACATTTGGCTTCGTCTTTTCATAAATCATATTCTTGATCTCGTCGATGGTTTCTGAGAGGTCAAGTTGTAGCTTGATAATCTTACCCGTTAAAGTTTTGACAACGACCATTTTCCTTCCTTGGCTTGGGCGCCGAAGCCCTTCTGAGGGCAAGGCCTCCATGCGATGTGATCCGGTGCCCCCTTTCTGATGAAGAGTGAACAATAGATGTTTATGAATCAGTACTGAACGAATCCATTCTGTTTGAAAAGAAGGATACAAAGGATTGCCGACATACAGGGCTCAGTTCCAATTATTTGGTAACAACTAGTCTATAAAGAAAACATAAGTATTAGAAGTTTGTAAACAGATTTAATTAGCACATGTAACAAGTAATAAACTTAATTATCACTGATGTCTCTTTCTTTTTATTTTCTCACACAATATCCGATCCATATGTCATTGGAATGATGGGCAATTTAAATACAAATTTAAGGGGCTACTTTATGTTATTTTTCATAATGGAGAATGTTGGTAACCTTTTTAAAAAATAATAGCTCCCATGGTTATTATATTATTAAGGTTTCAAGTCCATAAAATTGATGGCCTGACTTTTTTTTTATTTTTATGAGAATTTTCAAGATGTTTTCCTATCATATCTTTTGAGAATCAATATGAAGACTTAGTTAGAGGCCTCCAATTAGTAATAGTAAAATATGCTTTTAGCAGAAATGTGACCATGGTTGTGCTATATAAAAAAACATCCCTTTTTGACCCATTCTTTTCTTATATTTTTTAAAGTATGATTATACTGTTAAGTTGCACGACGGCCAGTTCAACCAAAAACTTAAGCTGTCAAAAAGACGCGGGCAATGCACTTATACACACTTCAACATATACGGCCTTCTCTTTAGTCAAAAACTTTTTTGCCTAG
Organism: Hyparrhenia diplandra; assembly: GCA_015847255.1. Classification (NCBI taxonomy): domain Eukaryota; kingdom Viridiplantae; phylum Streptophyta; class Magnoliopsida; order Poales; family Poaceae; genus Hyparrhenia; species Hyparrhenia diplandra. Next base: position 401,711 of record JADLZK010010556.1, read on the forward strand.
CAGCTCGAGTTTGAGCCCTTCAACTCTATGTCACCGGCACGTAAGAGCATATATCAAACTGAGTAAAACCAGTCTTCTTTCCTTAAAACCAGCAACAAAGAGGATTGAAGTAAAAAAAAAAAAAAAGCATGCTCCACCAGATCCCCTTCTCAATCCTTTTTTTGCTTTTTTTTTTCTCAATTGAGAAAATCATCGCCTCAATTCCTCCAAGAAAGGAGAACAAACGAACTGTTTGGTTGTCAGGTTTGTAATGCTAACTTAGACGCATGATTTTGAACTATATGATTGATGTTTGCGTTATCGTGAACGAACCAAACGGCTGGTAAGGTCTTATCTGGCAGTGCATTAATCACCTCGGCCAACAACAAATACAGCTTCACATGGAAAGAAAGCAAGGATGGGGATATATGATAATCATCGTTACATTACCTCTGGAGGATGGGGGCGGTCTGTGACCAGAAGGCGAGATTTATCATCTATCCGCCCTGAAGATGGTTCATGCTGGACGCCATAATCAGCCAAGGTACGGTGGTCGTCGTTGAGCCACTTTCCACAGAATATCAGTTCCTGTTGCATCGGGTGAGGGGCCACCCTGCTCATGAATCCTAGCCTTGACCTTGGCGATGGTTTCCGTGAGATCCACCTCGAGACTGAAAGTTGGATCACCCAAGAGACTCTCGACACAGATCGTCTTGGCTTCGGTGCGGCGGTGGCGGCGACGCCGGAGGCCATCTGAGGGCATGGCCTCCATGCGATGTGCTCCGGTGCTCTCCATCTGAAAGGGCGCGCTCGCACTGGCTGCATATGGATGAGTAGCGAAAGCAATATCATCCATGTGAGCTAGCTTCAATAGAATACAAGGTCTGGAGAGACATCACAATGAAAAAGAGAGCAGAAAACTTACATACCGTGATTGCCTTTGGGAGGTGCTTGCTTCCGATATGGCTTTGATTTTTGGTCGGCAAGACGAGACGGTCTTATATTATTAAGACCCCGGACACCCGTATGCGGGAGACCGACGCGCGGTGGAAGAATCACAAGGCATGTGAACGCGCAGGTAATGAACGCAACGCGAAGTTTCCTCGAAGTTGAATGCCACGCGTAGTTGTGCAAGCTAAGCAATCAGTCTACACTAGTCGGCGCACTGTACCTGAGCGGTGTCCGAAGTGATCCCATCAGAACTGTCCTTTGGCAGGCCCAATAATAACAGTTAAACAGACTGAAGCCGTCTCCCGTGTCTACCTCTAAGCTGTCCAGAACACATGACAGCCCATGCGTGATCGTACTGATAGTAGGGCTGCCCCAATGCAGGGCATGCAGGGCACGGGCGCGTTTTTTTTACCCGTACTCAGCCATGCGTGATCGTACGCACTGATCCAATGCAGGGAACAAGATCCAATGGGGGCGTCTTTTTTTACGCGCACTCTTACAGTGGCACTATCTTTTGTCGGACTCCAAGTGTCACTTTGGATGGACCGCTAATTCATCAATTTTATAAAAGGCTAGTTTGAGTGGGAGCTTTTTTTTTTCACTGTTTCCAAGATTTTCATATGACTCATTTTGTAGATAAGTTTCATCCTCATGTGGGACTAACCTATAATATGCCGCATCAGTTTATTCAATGTGGGACTAACCTATAATATGCCGCTAAGAGCAACTCCAGCTCAAAGATGCAAATTGAGTCCCTATTGTTTTCCATTTGATTGTGCACATGTTAGATCGTTGTCATCGCCCTCTTCGTCCAAATGGAACCTGCAGCCACTTTGGCGTCGATCGATCAGGGAGCTTGGAGCCAAGAACTAGATGGTTTCAGCACTTTTTGTTGATGCCACCTACCTACTAGCTAGCTAGTAGTAGCAGATCTAATTTCAGTACTAATCTGTTCGATCAGTAAGGACTAGTTCAGGCATCAGGCGAAGCAACCTCTATAGATATTAGATAGATGTTGGCCTAATTTCAGTAGGTTCAAGAAGTTGCTCAGGAAGTGGCAGCTAGTTTAAGCACCTTTTGCCATTACAAGGATATATATGCTCTGAATGTAGCAATTCTGAATGTCATGAAATGCTTGTGATCTTGAGTGAAAAGTTTCTTAAACCGAATGGTGGCGATTCTATACCTGTCAAGTTTCAGTACTCTGTACTGTCAAGTTTCAGTTACTTGTGTTATATGATTATGTCCTACTAGCTGTTTTATGTCGAATGTCCTGCTATTTTTATGAGTGTTATCTGAATGACAAAAGGCAGTGGAGCTATCTACAAAATAGCTGTTATAATATCATGTTATTTTCTGAACATGAACATATCAGGATAGCTATCTAAAAAATAGCAGGTCTGAACTCTCATCAAGGCAAGATGGTGGTTCTTGACAAATCAGATAGCTTGACTGGCATCTGCTTTCTTGACAAATCAGGTCTGAAATTTGTTGAGCATGTTCAGAGAAAACATATATTCAGTTTTTTTGACAGCACAACCTGAATGCATATAAGGCACAGCGGTCCAAGTTACATATGTTCAGGCCAACGCACTGCATAATTAGCAGGTTCCATCATAGGCAGCTGAAATGCTCAGGCATCAAAAGATAGATGCTGCTGCTGCTAGTCATCACTTCTTGAGCATGGCCCAGGGCTGAAAGGAAAAAAATCACTGATGTCTTCCAGCACAAAAGCTTTACATAGATTGTTTGCTGCCTTTCTGCAACTTAAACAATTTTCATTCGATAGTATGCATTTGTTTGTGACTCTGGATAGGATAATGAAAAAGCAGTGTCATGAGTATATGATTCAAGCTATAAGAATTCGACCATTCTTTTAGTCTGTTTCATCAGGCACATTGGGTTTAAAGTTTGTAATTACAATGCTAGAGCAAAATTCAGTAGCACAATGATTGGAGTCCAACATCAGTGCTTCCTTTGTATACTGTAGATAGAGAATATTAGATAATGAAAAGGCCTCAGCCAGACAGCCATACAAAAAAAAAAATAATATGGTCACAGGCTGCAATTTACAGTTTGCCCACTACAGCTGTAAATATTCAGTAACATTTAGTCATAATATTTGCTATCACAGGAGAGCAAGTGCATGTTACACTGAAGTTTCATTCCCACCAAGAAAAAAAATTAAAGAATTGAGGATAAAAGGCACCTCAACCATCTTCAATGAACCAAGTCTGGTAACAGTAAGATTGAAATATTGATATTGATGCCAACCAGTCAGCAAGTAGCCTTCTCTTGTATTATATATATTGCAAGCTCACTGAATATAGGAGAAAGAAAAATTACTAGAACCATAGCTGTTCACATTCAGTCACTCGGCATTCAGTCACTACAGTCATTATAAAAATTCAGTGTATATATGATATGTCACTCATTCGTCATAGAATAAATTCACATGGCACAAAATTCAGTGTCAGCAGCCATAGCTGTTCACATTCAGTCACTACAGTCATTATAAAGAATCTTGATTACATAAAAAAATGGCCCATCTCAAGGTTTCAAACTTAAACTACTCTGGGAAGGCCATAGTATGACCTGAAAAGAACAACCAAACAATGGACACCTTGCAACACAAGACATTATCATCTGAAATATATTCTGAACATTGAAGAATTTGCAGACCACAAACAAAAGAATGTTGTCACTTGTCACAGCACAAGTGGTGATGAACATCAGTACTAATTGAAACTTGCAAGCACAGGTAGAGGCAGCTATATGCAACTATGTTGAGGCTTCCGGAGGAGCTCTTGCCGTTGTGCTCTCTGGCCAACGGATTAATCTTGGCAAACTCGAGCATCTCATGCATTCTAGAGGCTCCTTTGAAGGTCAACGTCGAGGGGCGAGTGGAGGTGGGTCGTTGTTGGTAGCCGACGATAAGCGCTGCGCCGCCGGGAGGTCTGTCGCGTCATCGCCGCTGGCAGAAGGTCGGTCATGGCGACCAGGCAGGTTGACGTTGAGAGGAATCGCGGCAGGACAGGAATGCGGCACGACGATTTACGCACGACGTTGCGTGGCAGCCACCGCCCGGACAGGGCGGCAGCCGACACCCTCCGGAGAAGCCTGATCCGGACGCACGGCCGTCCCCATACCAGCGCCAAGGGAAGAGGAAGAGGAGGGCAGAATGGATGCCCCGGCGGGAGGGGCGAGATGCGCGGTGGCGGGGTGGCGGCGAGATACGCGCCAAGAAATACCACTCTTGAAAGGCAAGTGGGTGGCGGCGAGTTCACGTGCCGTGGCGGGGAGATGGCGGCGGCCACGCCGACGGAAAACAACGACGGAAACTTGTTTTCTTTTTTATTTTTTTTCAGAGGATAGGAGCCTCCTAGGAGTAGGGCCTTGAAACTAAAATTTGGGACATGTTCTAAAATGGGAGCCCAAGTAGGAGGTCTATTGGAATTCATTTTTTGCTTGGGCGCCTAAAATTTAGGATGGGGGCCTGTTTGGGGTGTCCATTGGAGTTGCTCTAATTCATCCTCACTTTGATTTTTTTGGCAGGAAAGAGGCAGAGGCGGCTTATATTATATCTGAAGAGGCTTGAGTAGGGCTCTGCTGTAGATGCTATAATGCCCCGTTTCGTTTTCGTTTGGATCGGACGGCTCCGGCTCCCCCTGTGCATCGCTACAGTGCCAGAGCACTTGTTGGGGGCGCCTCGAGATGGCCCTCTCACTTCAAATCATCCTCTGTGACTTCAAATCATTTGATTTCTAGTGACCATGCATTAGCCGCTTTGTGGGATGCCTCGAGAAGTTCCGTCTTCATGCTTTGTAACAGAACCCAGAGATGGAAACATCTCTTCTCTCTTTCTCTTACTTCAAAAAACGCATCTATAAAAGGGAAAGCATGACACCCAAAGATGTTCAGTACCCTCACCAATTAAATATTAAAAAGTGAGCAGAATCATGTTAGAAAAGCATCTCTTTAACTATTCTTTTGCTCTTCCTGCAAGAAATGCATAAAAGCTCGGATAAGACTACATGCATAGTCCTATCCCTATGCTCCTAAAAGGAATACCAGATAACCATAGCAAGCAATAGCTACAAACATATATATCCCTTGGAACGATCTATCATATTGTGCATTAGATATTCAGAGACACAAGCATTTTGTCTGATTTTGGCCAAGGTACGCACAAACATTTTAGGTTACTTTGTCAATATGCACTCCATTTTTTTTTACTGTTACATTCCATGCGTACGTACTCTTAAATCCTTATCGGTTCTTCTATACGGAGAAAACCCCGGATCTTTTGTTTTTGAAGCTCCACTCCATGCCTCAGTAAAGAGGAGCGTGCGAATGCTGACTAGAAATCCAATGGGGGCTAGGCATTGGGCCAGTCTAAGAGCATCTCCAAGAGTTTGCCAAAATCTACTCGCCAAATCTTATGATTTAGCAACTTGCAAAAGCATATGCCAAGTTAAAAAACAGCCCATCTCCAACAAGTTTGGCATAATTCACTCCTCAAAATTAAATTTTCATCTAATTAAACGAAAAAAAAAAAATAACACTTTTTGCAAAGTGAACACAAAACTTTTAGTAAATTAACCAAGCCTAGATATGTAAATCCTCTATCACTAGGCGTTTTGCATCAGGACCCAACAAAAAGTTTCACTATTTAATTTTTATCCTTTTCTTCCTAGATCGAGAGGAGGAGGGCGGGATTGATTCCGGTCGATGTACTGGAGGACGCCGAAAGTGGAGGGGATCGATGCTGTGGCCGTGGGAGCCCTCTTGCTTTCGCGGTTGATGGCGTTGATGCAGGTGGGAGCTTTGTTTTCGCCGCACTCCTGCTCCTCTTAGCCGCAAGAGGAGGGCAGCCCCGCCCGCCAAGCGCAGGGTCCGAGGGGGACGACGGACTGCAGAGGATAGAGCGGGAGCCTCCGGACCGGGTGCCGACTCACCAACAAGGGCACCGACAGCAACGCGCCAAGAACTGGACCTCGACTTCGCGGGAAGAAGCGGTGACGACACGGGCGACAACCACGTCGGGCTCGGCGTCGGGCGTCTCCTCCTTTTGAAGGAGATAAACCGAGCGGGCTCGCGATGGCAGAAAGTGGGATCTTGAAAGCGTAAAGATAGTCCTATCCCATGCGGAGGGAGGAATAGCAAGTTGTTAAAAATGGCAAGCTCATTTAACAAACTGTTGGAGATTAAATTTTGTTGTTTTTGCCAAATTTTTAAGGATGGCAAGCTCATTTAGCAAACTGTTGGAGATGCTCTAACTCAATTCATGAGACTCCAAAGCGTTTTGTTGTTTAAATTTACTATTATGTTTTCCACGGGCGAGGAGGGGACGGGCAGGTCACAATCACATGGCTGGGACGCTAGGTCCAGGTGCAGGGCGGAGGAGGGGCGCCTCAGCGTCTCGCGTCCCGAACCAGAAACGGGAAAGCCTTCCCGGATGAAGGCAGGATAGGATAGGACTGGACAGGACAGGATATAGGATAGGAAAAGCGTCGCCCGAGGACCGTCGCTCTGTCGCATCGTCAAACTAGTACAGTACAGGATAGAGATGGTACAGCGGAGCCTTGTGTTTTGCCAGTAACATCCGTCACTCGGTGCATTCCCTTGAAAATTTGTCACGGCATCGTCTAAGCTACCGATGCACCTTCATCCTTTCGGCTGTTTGCATTGAAGGAATGTATTAATTTTGGAGGAAAAGTCAAGTGCAAAACGGAGGAAAGGAATTTGGAGAGAGTGTTTGGAACCTAGGAAAGATCGTTTCCTTCTCCCTTTGAAATACTGTTGCCAGAGCCTACCATTTCCAAGGAAAATAACACATCCACTCTCACGCCTCTATGTGAAGGACCGAAGCGGCGACCGAGAGGGGTTGAATGGGAGCCGTAAATTTTTCTTTCGAAAATATTTAGGCCACTGTCCCAACTTAACCTCCAAGCGAGCAAACAGAGCACCGAGATGTCTACGACCCAAATGATCGGGTGGATGTTCCCTAGGAACACAGCGGGACACCTCAAACTATCGCGCACACGACCGACGAGCAAAGATCGAACCGAGGACCGAAAAAGAGACACTCAACTTCTATAGAGAGGAAGCAAGTTCTCGAATCTAAAATACCCAAGCCAACCTGTGACGAAAGTAGCTAGATAAAATCCTCAAAACGATAGGAAGCCAACACAAAATCCGAATTGCATATCGGATCACAGAGAAAGATGGATTTGCACGGCACTCGAAGATGCACAGCCTACCATCAGCTTGGACGAACCTGCCTGCTCCCCTAAAACTGCTCAGCCAGGAAGTACACACGAGCAACGAGCTCAACCTGCAGAGACGTAGCACAATACAGCAAGAAACTTTGCAAACCGTGAATGCTACTCTAACCAAGATGAGATAAAATAATGCTCCAATAATAGGCTCATGATTGCTACAAGTATTAATTTATGGATGCAAGAAAATGGGGTTACGTATTGAACTAGACTTGCTTTACCTTGCCGATCAACGAAATTTGTTACCTGCTGATGAAAAGCTGCTGCAGGCTACCTGACGGCTCGACACTAGAGAACAGCAGTCCTGAGACGACAGGATTCCACGAACAAACGCCTGCTCGATGATGGTGAGCGCCGGGCGCTGATCTGCACGACACGAACAGAGAGAGTACGGGTCTGCTCGTACTCGATCAGGACACCAAAACAACCGACCTGATGAACTGGGAACAGCAACGAGCAAGAACCAGCAGCACACGGCACTGACAGACACAATCCCACGATGCAGTAGCGAGCACAGCTCCTCTGAGCACGCACGGTGCCCTGGCGCACGGCGCTGGTAGCACTTCTACTGACTGACGACGCACAGGATGAAGTGAAGAACAGAGCCCGACACCTCAACGAACAGAAAGGAGCCGCCCTCAAAAATCCGATCAAAACCGGACCAAAACTCCATGATTGGTTCCCAAAATTTGCACAGGTGAGATTGGACTAGCTACAAGCAAATCCCCAAAAAATCGACACCTGAGATCAACTCATGCTCCCAGAAAATCACATCACAGACAAGCACGAAAATGGGAAAATAACCAAGAACGCAGACCACGAAAATCACAGAAAAAGTAAGGAATCCCGGAGGGCATGAGCAGGCTTAGGGCTGCTCTTCCTACGAACAAGAATCACAGGTTCACAATCTCTAATTTTTTAGCTACGAATTTTTTCCTATGGACTTCTCTCTCACAAGAACCCTAAAAAGAAGGGAAAACTATAGCAAAAAGAAAACGGGAATGAGAGAGGCAAGAGAGATTGGGGACTCCCTCTGTCTATTTAACGGGCTATTACACAATCCCAGTTTGCCCCTAACCTAATTTGAGCCAAACCAAATAGTCAGGGCGATATGGTCCGACTTCGGGATAAACTTGATCCGACAGCCACCACGCCTTCTCACCGGCAGCTTCGGGCTTCGACGCGAACTCCCCGATGCCGCCCGCGTGCGTCCTTCCGGCATTGGAACCTCCGCCCGGTTTTGAGGCCCAAACCCGCGAAACACACGCCCGATGGTTTTGAGGCCCAAACCACCAAACCGCCGACACGTGTCACCGCCGTCCTCGACCGCCCGGCCGCCAAGTCTTACGAGCGCCCGCTTCGACCTGCGACGTCCGCCGTCTTGACCCGATCGATACGGTCACTCCACGTGTCCTCGCGCTTGTCGATGTCCCAAAAATTACAAACCACCACGGCTGGCCACCCGGCGCTCTGGTCCTCGATCCAAGCCTCACGTCCGCCCTTCACCGCTCGGATCCATCGGCACGGCACGTCCTCCTTGATCTTCACCTGCGCCGTCGGCCACCATCTCGAAGCTCAACACCGCACAACACTAGCCGAGAAACAACGTCTTCCGACACACCGCGTGTCTTTGGGTGAAGGTAACCGAGGTAGAAAGAAAAAGAAAATAGAAGGAAAATGTTGAGAGTTAACAATGACTCATCACAAAAACTAAACACAAATGGTTAGAATCAACCATGTGTTCGCAATCTTCCCCTTGATGAGTGAATTGTCAACACCAACACAAAGACGTAAGAGGGAGGAAGAAGAACTCACCCAAATGACCAAAAGCCAAAAGAGAAGCATAACGGGTCATTTGTGATGAGCAAAGACAAGAGCAAGGTAGACCCTCAAGGCAGAGGCAAAGGCTCGACACATCTAGCAACTCCCCCGGAAAGATGCAATCTCTCAAATGCATGCACGGCTCACTATCTTTGTGGACATTTTCTCCCCCCTTGTTGGCATATGCACTTGTCAAGGTCACTTAAGTTAGAGCCCATGATTGCAAAACTCCCCCCTCGAAACATGCTATGAATGCACAATTTTTACAATGCAAGAGCTTCAGGATTATAGCAAGTCAAATGAGAAGATGCTCTAACTAGTATCATGTCAACAAAGCACAAAGTGCTAGCAAACGCTCAAACTGATCAAATGGTATGAAATATGGCATTGAAGCAATTTTTGATCAAGTTTTAAGCATTTCCAGAGAGGGGTTCACCACTGAAATAAGCACATAGCACATATAAGCGGGGAGATCAATCAAGTGCTAAGACATGTACACAGTGAACTACCCCAAACAAAGTTCACACATCATGCAAAAGATTTACCCAAGTTATGATTTCATCAATTTTAGATATTCATCGGAGTTTGCGGCATGTTTCAAAAATTGGGCAAAACATGTGTGTGCGCAGTGGTTATCCACAACCTGTCGAGTCTTACTAATCAACCATGTCAAGCCTATGCATGTGAGCAATGAGAAGCTTAAGACAATGGTTTGGATCATCCACAACAAGACTCAAGTTCAACCCAAGTGCAATGGGAAGCAGTCTCAAATCAATGAAGTGGGACAGATATGGACCCATCTCGATCTTTTCCAATCACTTAGCTTAGATTGCAGATTTTTAGACAAAGAAGCATCAATGGTCATCTAAGCAAGTGTATAACTCAGTGAATGAGACATAGCTACCTAGCATACACATTATAGCACAAGGATCTCACACATCCTACACATGCTAGGAGCCATCTCAAATGGTGAACCATTTTCAAGTTTCATCAAATTAGAGTCAAGTTCACATTTAGAAAACAGCTCAGCTCATAACATATAGCAAATGATCAATAGGAGCTTAAGCTACAAGCACTATCAAGTATAAATCATACTATCCAGAGCATAGTCTCATTTCAATCAATATAATCTAGAACCTCAATATGATCTAATATACATGATGAGATGATATGCAATATGATACAAAAGCAAAGAAAGAAGAAAGCAAAAGAACTATGGTACAAGAGAGACACCCAAACCCTCAGAAAGGATAGCACACACCCAACTCCCCTCTCAAACAGGAAAATTGGGTTTGGTCAAGTGGTTTGGTGAAAATGTCTGCAAGCTGCTGTTTGGTACCAATGCGGTGTAGATCAATGTCTCCTTTCTCTTGATGGTCTCTCAGGAAGTGGTAGCGAACCTCTATGTGTTTGGTTTTGGCATTAAGCACTGGATTTTTGGCTACATTTATGGCACTCATGTTGTCACAGAACAAAGGCACTCTAGTGAAGTAAAGGCCATAATCTTTTAGGGTGGCTACCATCCATAGGAGCTGGGAGCAGCAAGCAGCAGCGGCAACATATTCGGCTTCTGTGGTGGATTGGGCTACACTTGACTGCTTGCGAGAAGACCAAGACACAAGAGAAGTCCCAAGAAACTGACAAGTACCAGAAGTAGACTTGCGAACAAGACGACAGCCAGCATAATCCGTATCAGAAAAGCCTCGGAGAGAAAGAGAGGAAGCGGTCGAGTACCAAAGACCGAACTTAGGAGTGAAGCGAAGATACCTCATGATCCTCTTCACCGCCTGGCGATGAGAGGTGCGCGGAGAAGACCGGAAGCGCGCGCAGGCAGACCGCGAACTGAATGTCCAGCCTTGTCGCCGTCCAGTACGGCGGCGACCGATCATGCTCGGTACTCCTTTTTGGTCCACCGCTTCTCCTTCCTCATCGGCATCCGGGGCGTTGTGGTTGACATGGGTGTCGAAAGAGGCTTGGCCTCACCCATATCAAACTTCTTCAAGAGATCCTTGGTGTACTTCCCTTGGTGCACGAATGTCCCATCCTTGGTTTGCTTAATTTGCAACCTAAGGAAGAAGGTCAGCTCCCCCATCATGCTCATCTCAAATTCCCCTTTCGTTGTTTCGAAAAACTTGGCAACCAAAGCATGAGAAGAACCACCAAAGATGATGTCATCCACATATATCTGAACCAATAGAAGGTCATTGCCATGCCTAAGAAGAAACAAGGTTTTATCCACAGAACCCATTTGAAAACCCTTAGCAAGCAAGAATTTCTTTAGGCGCTCATACCAGACTCTAGGTGCTTGTTTCAAACCATACAAGGCTTTGTGGAGTTTGTATACATGGTTGGGATACTTGGGATGCTCAAAGCCAGGGGTTGCCTCACATAGACCTCTTCCTCTATGTACCCATTCAAGAAGGCACTCTTGACATCCATCCGATACAGCTTGAACCCCTTCAAGCCTGCAAAGGCAAAAAGGATCCTAATGGCTTCTAAACGAGCAACAGGAGCAAAGGTTTGTTCATAGTCTATCCCTTCTTTTTGGCAAAACCCCTGAGCTACCAACCTAGCCTTGTTCCTCACCACAACCCCATCCTCATTTTGTTTGTTCTTGTAAACCCACTTGATTCCTATGGGATGGCAACTGAAGGTGGTGGCACTAAAACCCGACACTGGTTTTCGCTCAAAGTTCTCTAACTCCTCATGCATAGCATTGACCCAATCTAAGGATCATCCATAGCGGTGCCAACATCTTTGGGCAAAGTGGAGGCAACAAAGGCGAGAATGAGCGAAATGAGAGATTTGATAAGTTTTCGACCTTATGACTCTTTTGGTCAAGCTCACCAATCATGGTGTGAGGTGGATGGCGATTCGGATGTGTTGTGGCGCTTGCCTTGAAGAAGTCTCCTCCCCCTCACCAGCAGCTGGAACGTCCTCAGGTGCAGCCGGTGCATGCTGAGGAAGCGGCTCGACGGGCCCCCAAGAAGTGGAAGTAGTCGGATCGGGGCCGCCGGTCGTGAAGGTCGTCGCAGGCTCGAGTGGGGCAGCCACTGGAGGTGACTCGGGAGCACCCCAAACAGCATCCTCCTGCTCATCTTCCATGAAAATGCTCTCTCCATGCTGTTGCTCACCTGCGCACTCAAAGACAGGGGTTGTACAAGGCATAGTCTCATCGAAAGTCACTTCACAGGTCTCCATGACTCGGTTAGTATCAAGGTTAAGTACTCGATAAGCATGAGAATGTACAACATAACCAAGAAATATACCATCCGAAGACCTGGACTCAAACTTGTCCAACTTACCCTTTTTGAGTATGAAGCACTTACAACTGAACACTCTGAAGTGTGTTACCTTGGGCATCCTCCCGAACCGCAACTCATATGATGTTTTCTTAGTAAAAGCCCCGAGGAAAATGCGGTTAGAGACATGGCATGCAGTGTTGATCGCCTCGGCCCAATATCGCCTCGGAGTCTTGTGCTCATCAAGCATCGTCCAGGCCATTTCGACAAGGGTTCGATTTTTGCGTTCAACAATGCTGAGGAACATAGGGGGAAGAAAACTGATGTTCAAGGCCCAATGAAGTGTAGAAGGTGTCAAATTGAGTATTCTTAAACTCTGTACCATTGTCACTACCGATAGCTCTCATGGTACGTTTAGGAAACTCATTTTGCAACCTTAAAATCAAACCTCGAACATGAGTAAATGCCTCATCCTTTGTCCTCATGAAAAACACCCGAGAATATCTCAAAAGTCATCCACAACCACAAGAACATACCACTTCCCTCCCTCGAGACATAACTCTAGCCGGACCAACGGTGTCCATATGCAAAAGCTCACCGGGCTCCTTGGTCATGATTTGATTCACAGGAGGGTGAGAAGCGGCTATCATCTTACCATGCCGACAAGGATGACAAAACCAAATCCTTCTCAAATTTTAGTTTAGGCAATCCTTGGATTAGGTCCAATGAGCTCAACCTTGCAAGCAAGTCGAAACTCAAGTGACCAAGCCTCCTATGCCACTTCCAAAGTTCAGAGGAGGATCCAGCTATCAAACACCGAAATCTTTGAAAGAGCAAGAGAAATCGGCTCGAAACACATTCCCATACGGCACAATCCAGCACACAAGGCTTTCTCGAGAATCCAAAATCCAAGAACAACAGGCTTAAAACGCACTTCAAATCCATCCCCAAGGAGTTGCGAAAACCGAGAGCAAATTGAAGTGCAAATTGGAAACCAAAGCAACATCCTTGAGAATGAAGCTCTCATTGAGTCGAATGGACCCATGAGAGATGATTTTACCTTTGCTATTGTCCCCGAAAGTGATGAACTCCTTGTTCTTCATGAGACTGAGGTGGAGAACCACTTGGCACTTCCGTTCATGTGGCGCGAGCATCCGAATCCACAAGCCATGTGTCCTCCAACCGGCGACCTGCATCAATAGAAAGACATGGGATGAGCAAATGGCACAACACTGGGGTTAGTCATGTAAGGAGAATACGGTGTTGAGCCATTTGCCCCGAAAAGTGTTATGAACACCAAACATTCCATGTCTCATGGGAGAGAAGCGATCACCACGAAAGGGAAAAACGTGGCTCGCTAGGACCGTGGAGACGGAAAGCCACTTTGCCACGGGATTCAGAGTCATATCGACCATGACTTGAACCACGCCCGGGGACCGACCACCACGTGGTCTAGCAACCTGAGGCCTAGCACCTTGAGGCATTGCACCTCTTGGCCTAGCAGTGCACCTTGGAACAGGTGGCACATGTACCCTATGAGGAGGGCGGTACATGGTGTGACTGTTCAGCTCATACTCCCGCCTCTCATCTCTCTTCCTCCTAAAGCAAAACTCAGCAAGGTGACCATCCCTCTCATAGTACTCACAGTGATACCTCACCTCTCTCTTGGGTGGTTCTTTGGCTCACTCTCTTTTGGGATTGGTTCACTCTTGGTGGAGGCTTAACTTTGGGAAGGGGATCCTAGAGATGTTTGGGAGAGTGTCAAGTGTGTTCCCTGAGATGGTTAGGTTTTGGAATCCACACTTGTTTTGGTGGTGGAGCTTTGGGAGGTTCTTCAAACACTCCATCTCTCACAGTCACATTGGGCTTGGTAGACTTAGGTGGGTTGATCTTGACAAACTTGGGAGTGGTGGTAGGTATCTCACTCATTTTCACTCCAATCGACTCACCAACCTTGCCAAACAAGTTTTCGCCCTTCCCACCTATAGCAAAGCCTAAACCTGATGTGTCAGTTCCCTCTTGAACTGACTCATCATCATGCCCAGCTGTGGCTCTCCACTCGAGACCCGGCTCAAGAGGCACTCGAGAGGTACATGTTATCCTCCTCAGTCTTCTTCTTGTCACGCTGCAAGACTCAATCTCCAACTCCAAAGCTTCACAACAAACACACTTAGCAACCGTGCTATCTAAACCGCCTTCTCTAACAAAGAGATTCTAGCATCCTTCTCTACCAGCTCAGATCGCAAGCCCGAGCAGGACTTGCACGCACCCAACAACATAGGTCTAGCCTTAAGCTCTACATGCTCATCTAGCAAAGCAGAATACTTAGATTGCAAAGGCATAATGCTAGACATATGCATAGCATAAGCATCACATTTAAGCTCATCAGATAAAGTAACAGGCTTCCTAGCCAGCTCTAACTCACTCAAGGCAATCTCCAACTTCTCCTTATACTCCTTCCTCTCTCTAGCAGCACGCTTAAGCAATCTATCTTGAGCAACTAATGCATCACTCAAAGACTCAAGTTCAGTAGAGAGGGAATCGATTGTGGGAGATACCTCGGAAGAAGAGTCGTCGTTGCCGGCCTCGCCCTTGGCACCTTGCGCCTCATCCCCGAGCGCCATGGTGCAGAAGCCGCCATGTGTGGAACCGGCGAAGAAGCACAACCCGTTCAGCTTGTCCTCAACATTCTCCTCGGACTCGTCGCTCGAGGAAGAATCTTCATCATCGGTGGCATTGTCGAGGTCGCTGAGCGAGGCGAGGAAGGCGCGATCTTGGGCCTTGCTCCTCTTGAGGTACTTCTTCTTGATGGCCTCCTTGTCGAATCATCCTTTGCCCTTGTGCTTGGAGGACGAGTGCTTGTAGGAGTGCTTGTCCTTACGCTTGCTGGAGTCGTATTTATCGAAAGAGTGCTTGTTGGAGGAGAACTTGCTCTTCTTGGGGCAGTTGGCGATGAAGTGGTCGGGGTCTCCACACCCGTAGCAACCTTCCTTCTTCGGTCCACCACTACGCCCGACGGTTCATTCGGTTGTTGTGAAACCGAGAGAACCGGCTGATGACAAGCGCCAGCTCGTCATCCCCAAGTGCCTCCATCTGCTCCTCGATCCACTGAAATCAAAGGCGACAAAGCGAAGCCGATCTGTGAAGGGTTAGCCAAAGAATTTGAACCACCATTACGACACAAGCGCCGCGGCGAAGGCGAGAGGGGTTCTTGAGCTTTGCTTGGACTTGGTTGTCGATCTCCGTGGACTTGAGCTTGCTGAAGAGCTCATCCATGGTGAGAGTGTCCAAGCCAGGTGAGTCCAGGATGGCATTCACCTTCACATCCCATACCTTCCGATCTAAGGCATATAAGAGCTTGATTGCCTTGTCATGATCATCATAAGGTAGGTTGTTCCTGTTTGCTCGCATCTTGTTCATGATTGTTTGGAACCGAGCAAACAAGGCATCAACGGACTCTCCATCAAGCTGCACAAAGTTCTCGTATTCCCGCTTATAGGTCTCATAGAGCCTATTCTTCACTTGCGGGGTGCCCTCATGGTAGTTCTGCAATCTCTACCATATTTCTCGAGCCGTGCTACAGTCAGAAACACGCTCAAACTCAACGTCCCTCAGGCTAGAGAAGAGAACACTACGAGCCCAGCTATTGGCATTGTGTTGGTCGATTTGATCTTGGCCAACACGTGCAACTAGGACCTCGTAGTTGGGATCTTCAACGATATCCCATACCCTCGAATCTATCCCCATTAGATGAGCTTTAGTCTTAATCTTCCAATAGGGATAGTTCGATCCATCGAACTCCGGCGGTTTGCCAAAGTGGCGAAACCGCGATCCATGTCGCCTTCTTGCGGATCACAGACCGATTAGGGTGGAAGTGATCCTAACCGGCTCCGAAACCAATTGAAGGACCGAAACAGCGAAAGGGGGGTTGAATGGGAGCCGTAAATTTTCTTTCGAAAATATTTAGGCCACTGTCCCAACTTAACCTCCAAACGAGCAAACAGAGCACCGAGATGTCTACGACCCAAATGATCGGGTGGATGTTCCCTAGGAACACAGCGGGACACCTCAAACTATCGCACACCGACCGACGAGAGCAAAGATCGAACCGGAGGACCGAAAAAGAGACACTCAACTTCTATAGAGAGGAAGCAAGTTCTCGAATCTAAAATACCCAAGCCAACCTGTGACGAAAGTAGCTAGATAAAATCCTCAAAACGATAGGAAGCCAACACAAAATCCGAATTGCATATCGGATCACAGAGAAAAGATGGATTTGCACGGCACTCGAAGATGCACAGCCTACCATCAGCTTGGACGAACCTGCCCGCTCCTAAAACTGCTCAGCCAGGAAGTACACACGAGCAACGAGCTCAACCTGCAGAGACGTAGCACAATACAGCAAGAAACTTTGCAAACCGTGAATGCTACTCTAACCAAGATGAGATAAAATAATGCTCCAATAATAGGCTCATGATTGCTACAAGTATTAATTTATGGATGCAAGAAAATGGGGTTACGTATTGAACTTGACTTGCTTTACCTTGCCGATCAACGAAATTTGTTACCTGCTGATGAAAAGCTGCTGCAGGCTACCTGACGGCTCGACACTAGAGAACAGCAGTCCTGAGACGACAGGATTCCACGAACAAACGCCTGCTCGATGATGGTGAGCGCCGGGCGCTGATCTGCACGACACGAACAGAGAGTACGGGTCTGCTCGTACTCGATCAGGACACCAAAACAACCGACCTGATGAACTGGGAACAGCTACGAGCAAGAACCAGCAGCACACGGCACTGACAGACACAATCCCACGATGCAGTAGCGAGCACAGCTCCTCTGAGCACGCACGGTGCCCTGGCGCACGGCGCTGGTAGCACTTCTACTGACTGACGACGCACAGGATGAAGTGAAGAACAGAGCCCGACACCTCAACGAACAGAAAGGAGCCGCCCTCAAAAATCCGATCAAAACCGGACCAAAACTCCATGATTGGTTCCCAAAATTTGCACAGGTGAGATTGGACTAGCTACAAGCAAATCCCCAAAAAATCGACACCTGAGATCAACTCATGCTCCCAGAAAATCACATCACAGACAAGCACGAAAATGGGAAAATAACCAAGAACGCAGACCACGAAAATCACAGACAAAGTGAGGAATCCCGGAGGGCATGAGCAGGCTTAGGGCTGCTCTTCCTACGAACAAGAATCACAGGTTCACAATCTCCAATTTTTAGCTATGAATTTTTCCTATGGACCTCTCTCTCACAGGAACCCTAAAAGAAGGGGAAAACTACAGCAAAAAGAAAAACGGGAATGAGAGAGGCAAGAGAGATTGGGGACTCCCTTTGTCTATTTAACGGGCTATTACACAATCCCAGTTTTGCCCCTAACCCTAATTTGAGCCAAACCAAATAGCCAGGGGCGATATGGTCCGACTCGGGATAAACTTGATCCGACGGCCACCGCGTCTTCTCACCGGTAGCTTCGCTTCGACGCGAACTCCCCGATGCCGCCACGTGCCGTCCTTTCGGCATCGGAACCTCCGCCCGGGTTTTGAGGCCCAAACCCGCGAAACCTGCCGCCGATGGTTTTGAGGCCCAAACCACCAAACCGCTTCGACACGTGTCACCGCCGTCCTCGACCGCCCGGCCGCCAAGTCTTCGAGCCGCCCGCTTGACTTGCACGTCCGCCGCCTTGACCCGATCGACACGGTCACTCCGCGCGGTCCTCGCGACTTGTCGATGTCCCAAGTGTCGGCCACCACGGTGGCCACCCGGCGCTTCGGTCCCTCGATCCAAGCCTCACGTCCGCCCTTCACCGCTCGGGTCCATCGGCATGGCATGTCCTCCTTGATCTTCACCTCGCCGTCAGCCACCATCCGAGCTCAACACCTGCACAACACAAGCCGAGAAACAACGTCTTCTGACACACCGCATGTGCCGGGTGAAGGTAACCGAGGTAGAAAGAAAAAGAAAATGGAAGGAAAATGTTGAGAGTTGACAATGACTCATCACAAAAACTAAACACAAATGGTTAGAATCAACCATGTGTTCGCACTATGTTTATTTCCTATGTTTTTTTCATTCCGGTGTTTTGCAACTACATTCCTCTCAACTTCCTTTTGTTTTTCCCTACTCCTCTTTTTTTAATTCCTTCGTTCCAAACAGGTCTAGCCTTGTGTTTATTGCTGATTTTACCAAGCAAAGAATTTGGAAACTTTCTATACATATCCAATATAATACTCCTAAATAACTTTGTCATTCAAAACTTTACACTCATAATTTACAAACAAGTAAACACAAGCAAGCCTATTAAAGTCTACTTACATTCAACAAGCATGAACCCGCAACATGTGACAACCTAGATTGATCTAACTCGGCTATTGTAAGCACATGATCCAATTATCACGACAAGATGAACCTAAAACATTAAAGGACATAAACAGATCTAAAAGATATAAAGCCGAGCCTTATCAATCTAGATTGGGCAAAAGAGTGTTACAAATATATATAAAATATTTAAAACATGCAACACGTGATAACTTAATGAATCTACTAGATCTTGCCAAATCTAATAGAGCCGATAACTATCTTGCCTCGCTAAGCTATCAAGCAAATGCCTGCCGCATGGCCATTCAGTCGAGATACACAAAGCATAAGCAAAGACTTCTTGATTATCAAGCAGATGCCTGCCGCACGGCCATCCAGTCGAGACAAACAAGACTACTTGCATCATAATCTAAATCCACCGCATGATACTAGACATGATAGCAAGGTTGCCGGAACTTACGGAGGTCGACGGATCGATGGCTCCTCTCGAAGAACTTGACGACACGACAAAAGGGACTCAAAGTTGGCACGGGTCCGGTTTGATTGTATTGGTTGTGAACAATATTACAATGGTCTAGGGTTTATATTTATACCTTGAATCGACATGAGTCCTAAAAGTTTACGATTACAAAGAATAACTCTAAAAATAAGATAGCTTTCACCCCAAGTCTTCTCAGAGTCCTTGTTGCTTCCATCATCGCGACTTCCTTTCTAATCGGCAATCTACTTGGCATTCTTCGCTTCCGAATAGAATCAGCGCTCTCTATATTGCCAAAAACGCTCTCCTGCCTTCCATTTGCCGAATCGCTATAAATAGCCGACCGCATCCTTCGAATATGGACATTTGCCGAATCTTTGCGTATATCCATCTTTTGCCGATTACTCCTCATGAGTTTATTATTAGCATCTTGCACCGCCCACCTGTCATCCTTTCGGGCTTACCAAAATCCGGTGTTAACATGCCCCCTCAATTTTGGGATAAAAATGTGATTTTATTCCAAAATTGACCATAGCTCCATTTCTTCACTTAGGTCAACAACGTTCAAAACTTCATCCTTCTCTTGCTTGACGCCGCAGCCGCCACTTGAAATCCCGAAACCCTACTGCTGCTCGGATCAAAGCATGAATCTTTAATGGCGACTCAGGATGAAATTCCGCAGGTAATCCTCGTTCATCTCCACATATTCGGCAATTTCTTCTTTCAAAACTTCTTTTGCCTTATACTCCTTTCCCCCTCCGAAGGATCTAAAAGACGAAATCTTGATCCCATCTGCTACGAATGCAGATTCTTATTTTCTTGGCCCGATGGGGAACTCTGATCCGGCTGAATTCATTGAAAAGGAAACTCTGAGAATTCCTTTTAAGTATGGGATTAAGCAACCGAATCAGTGGCCAACCACCATCAAGACCTGGCCGTTTCCCCCAATTGCGGGAGGGCGAAATTGGTACCGGAGGATGCTTGACAAAAGCAGTGATGATTGGGACAACCTGGACATAAACCATTGTTTAGAGCTATCTTTGTCAGAAATGCCTAGGAATGACGCCCTTTTGATAGCAGCTTCCCACTTCTGGTCTGATGCTGTCAACGCCTTCATCTTTGGCCATGGTCCAATGTCTATTACCTTGGTCGATGTCTTTATGATGACTGGTTTGAGGGTAACAGAGACAGTATACCCTTCCAAGTATAAAGAACCAGTCCCCTTTAAAGCTATCAAATCGGGAGGTGGATGGACCAAATATATTCGACATATAAAGAATCGGCTCAGGTAATCGATAAAGAGTATAGGGCTTTTTGAATATGTGGTTGTCAGTCAGTTTTTGTGGAAAATCAAATGAACCAACTCTGAATCATATTGTGATGGTGAGGATCTAGCTGCGGGCACCTCAATTCCCTTGGGCAAATATCTTCTGGGGGCTGTTTACCATATGATGCATCAGATCACAGTCCAAATGCGCCAAGATGGAGAGATATCTTGTGTGAATGGTCCCTGGTGGCTGGTTCAAATGTGGCTGCAACTGTATATGTATCAAATAGTCTCTGTTGACCTTTACAGCTTGAGCTTCCCTTCAGTCAATTATCTTTGAAGAACGAGGAAGCAACAACCAAGGGTTGTCGGACATATGGAGAAGCGGCATCTTCTATTGCCATGGACATAGACATCGGCCACCTTTTCAAGATCTTCTTCAAAGGTTTCAACAACCTAATCTGGCTTCCTTATAGAGAAAATGAAGAATTGACCCTTCCTTGCAAGTTTAGCTATGAATCTGGCTGCTCAGACAAGATAGCCACAGATGTCTTCAACTCCTTCATCAAGCCTTGCATTCTGCTAGCAGAATTCCACCATGGGAGATCACTTTGTCCCACCTATGAATTTTATAACCCGAATATGGTGGCTAGACAACTTGGGTGTGGCCAATTGCCCCCAAAGCTATTCTTCTCTGAAACCATAAGACCCAGGGAAGAGGTAAAAGAAGAACTAGAAGCTAAAAGGGTATTTGAGCTTGGATGGAACTTGCCATTATATGAACCCTCTCCATTTGGGTTAATAGAAACTGCTCATCCCCTGTTTGCTTCCTGGTGGCAAGAATGGCATAGCCACATTTTCAATACACCAGTACACCCCTTATGCCAAGACCTACATTCCTAATTTGCTTCTGACAGCGAGGTAATTCCTTTGTATTCACAATCTTCCTCGTCCTTGGCCAATTTATATATTCTAACTCAGTACTGTCATTATAGGACATTGAACCTGCTCCCCCTACCAAAGTGATCAAGTATTATCGTGCTGGTCCCAAACTGGCTTTGGGATACAATGCTCCAACCTTGGCAGCTTTGATGAAAATTCCTGCAACTTGGGATGTAGCGTCTTCCAAAGGAAAAAGAAAATTTTCAGCTGGCCAAAGTGGAGATATCAATGTGGTTAGAAAGCCAAGATCCAAGAAAGCCAAAGCGCCTCCAAAGGTACAAATTCTCTTGACTCCTATCGATAGCAAACTTGGCTTTTTCACTTTGCATTCATCTTTCTTTTTGCGACCACGGGTCGGACCTTCAGGATCGATAAATGTTCCAAGTAACCGGTGAAGGTCTTTCCCAAACTCTTGTTGTGGGAAAAAAAAATTCTTGAAGCCAATGAGCAAATTGGTAATAATGTCCAAGTTATATCTATCTCTTTTCTTTGTTGATCTACTTATAACACTTACATTCACCATTTTCATACCTTAGGAACAGACCAACTTCTAAACAAGATGGCGAAGAATCTTCTTTTCACCATGATTCAGGCTCATCATCTTCGATATTCAAGCAAATCCTGTTCAGCAGCGGCAAGATTTTGAGGATCAAGCTACATTTGAGCAACAATCTTCCACCTCTGTGCACTCATCGACACCGGTCGGCAAAATCCGAGAAATAATTCAGCGACCCGGAATCTTATTATCTCCCCTTCGGATGGAGCGCAAAAAATCTAAAAGAAACCCCTGCCAAAGAGGTAACACTCTATTTCTAACTATTTTCAAATATGAGAGTGTTGGCGTTTCTTAACGCATAAACAGAATGAGTTCGCAAAAGCGCATGGAAATGCCATTGTAGCTTTCACCGGAAGTATTCGGGGTATCGTATTTCCACGGGGAACGGTTGTGTAAAAGTCTCTTAGCTAGTTCACCTAGGACAACAAAAAGAGAAGGCAAGAGTAGCGAGGTCTTCTAAGGTTAGAGTTCCTAGATAAGATAGCTCCGCCACTACCTACCGCCGGGCACGAGGCGCACCTGGTACGCCGGGCGATACATCAACCGACCAAAGCGGGGCCAAACGGGCTCGGCTGCCGGTCGGCCGGACTGGTGGGTCGGCCAGACCCAAATGTGCTCCATTTGGGCTGAGATTTTGTGGGCTCATAGGCCTCATCGTTAGCTTTCCAACGGTGGGTGGGTTTCTGAAAATGGAGTTCGGATGAGGAAGTTATGCCCAAAATACTCCAGCTGCTCCTGCAGCCCAAACTAGACCCGAACTTGATTTGGGCCTTTTTCTTCTTGGGCTCGATTAGCTTGATGATGAGCCACACTCCTCTAGGTTTTGTGTATGATGGAAATACACTTTGTATTTGTGCATCTTTGCCACATTTCCATGCTTTCCATGAATGCTCACCGAAAAGGGTAAACTACCAAAACTCGTGGAATCGATTAGTTATAAGCCCTATTCTAGAGTTTGGTAGTCATATGTGTTGTATTTTGTTGAAATGTTGGTGGTATAAACATGTGTTAAGCACCGCCAACAACTCCCCCACACTTAGTCCTTTGCTCGTCCTCGAGTAAAGTGCAAGACTAAGCGGGTTTATCTCCAATGATTTCAAAATCTGCATACGAGGTTATTCCAAGCTTCACTGTACATGTGAACTTCCAAGTGTCTAGTAGAATATCATTGAGTAATTGAAAAATGGAATAGCTTGGATTCAAATCTTCTCACCATGCTCAAACTCAGATACTTGGGTTTTTAGAGGATTTTAAATAAAAGATAGCATATGTTCCTTGAATGCTACTCTCAAATCACTCAAATATTTGTATGTGGTTCCTCACCAAGGCTTGCATTATGCCTTTATTTTGATCATCCTACTACTAAAGGTTGTATCTAGAGTTTTGGGTAGGAATGATCATGAATGAGGCACACTTACTTTGCATATGTTGTTGGATCAAAAACTGGACCACATGGAGATGCAAGGCATACACTTTGATCGAGGCGTGCAAGTGTGTGGAAGCGTGCTAAGTATTTTTTTCGTACTCCTTGTATCATGAGTATCTCTTTTGGATAAATGCCTCTTGGAAAGTATGGGCTATCTCTTTTCTCTTTCCTATTTTCATTTTTTTGAACGGGTACTATTGCTCCCGTTGTTTTATTGATTGGACACCTGTCCATTATTTTTTCTCATGCCCCTTGGCATGTTTTTTTTCTTTATTTTAGCATAGCCCATATCTTTCTTCCTGGCATATAAAACTTTAAATTGGAGAGATATCATGATAGTTGCATGGAGTAAACTTTTGGTGGACAAAAGGGTGCATGTTGCGTGCAACTCTCAGTCTAAGAGTTGGCATTTTATTTGTGGGTGTGCGTGTATCTCGATCATGGGTGCATGGCAAGAATCTCAACAAAGGTCACGAGTTTGATAGAACGCAACACAAAGCAAGAGGCATATGTAGATGGTTCATATATTTTTGTTGTGGCCTTGGTAGGTATTTTTAGAGCAATTCAAGGAACATGCTATTTGCATTTATAGCTTTGTAAAAAAATCCCAAGTTCTTTGCAAGAGTAAGCAAGAATCATATCATCCTACAATATCTCATTCGTCAATTACTTAGATAAACTAGGTTCCCTAATTCAAAGTGTTCACAAGTTTGCAGGAATGTTGGCAAGGAATAAAATGTATGCAAACTTATAATCATAGAAAGACATGGTAATGGAGTGTCAAAAATTTTGAATTTTTAATCTATTCAATTTTAAACATCAAAACTCTTGGAAATGTGAGGGTAAAGTTGCACAAACCACCGTTGAAGATGAAGGAATCATGTTGAGTCTCAATTGGTTTGACCAAACAAGAGGTTAAGCCATTCCATTTTATAGCTTTTTGTCTTGTCCTTCTGTATGGTTGAGCACTCGATGTTCGTGCAGCGTGTTGGGGAGGTCTCGAATGTTTTTGTTCGTTATTTTTGAGAGATCTCCCCACACTTGGTTCTTGTACTGTCTTTATTTTCACAAAGTAAAACAAAAACAAAACAAAACAAACAAGAAGGGCTCTCTTGGGGAGCTTAGAGTTATTATTATTTTATTTTATTTATTTATTTGAATATGTTATTTTATTTTATTTGTTTTACTTGTTCACTCAACTTTTATTTAAAGAAAAACTCAAACAAGTCTAAGATAAAGTTTTGCAAAATAAATTAAGCCTTGATTCATCTCCATCATGATTACTTCTGTTTTAATGACAATAATACTCCAAAGTTCATTAACCAAAATTAAACACCATGTCTAAGTTTGATTAAAGAAGGTCATTTTATCCTAAGCTCCATGCTTAATTCAAAATGTCCTATGGATGTACCTAATTAGAGTACACCCAAACTAGAGAGCATATGACAAAAACAAGGAAAGCAAGATAATTCTCATGGAGACAAATATGAGTAAAGGCGTTAGTGAACATTTTATTTACCTTTGCATACCTTAGTGTTCTTACGTGAAGCGTAGCAGATGGAAGCCTTGAGCTTGCTACAACTATGACTTGATTGCATGGGTCCAACTCGGGCAAACCACAAGGTTTAGGTCATACACACAACTAGTGCATATGGACCTCGAGCCTTAGTGGTAGCAAAGGTGCAACGAGGGAGGCTCTTCTTTTTTTTATATATCTCAAATATATATACTTTTTTTTCTTTTCTTTTTTTTTTTTAGCAAGGTAGAACTAACATCACCCTTTTTTTTTACCATGAAGGTCTTGGAGTGTATGGAACCTATCCTCCCCACACTTGGACTTTTGTGTAAAGTCAAGTGTGTGATGTTGGGGTCTCCTTTATGAGTGTGTTCCATCACCAACGATCATCAAGGATTTTGGTTGATGTAGTCCTCATGCTCCATAGCATCATATGTACCCTTGTTCTTCTCAATCTCCACCTAAAATGGTTAGCGACCAAGAATACCGAAGGTGCATACTCACTTGAAAGCATGTTCTTGCTTTTTATTAATAAGAAAGACCCTTTTTTTATGATAATTCGGGGTATCTCCCGGCAGTGCTTACTTTATGGTCATAAGCTTGACCGCCAAAGCTAAGACAGAGAATATAGCCAGAAGCTATGATTGGCTTCATGGTGATGGCTATAAGAGCTCGCCCTATGGGTGGGACACGTTTGATTTGGATTTTGAAAGGTTTAAAGAAAAGAGTAAAAATATTTTTTTTTTCTTTTTAGCACAAGGATACACGGGTGGACTAGGTTCGAAACAAATATGACAACCGTTCCCCGACAGCGGCGCCCGAAAAGCTTGTTGGTGTTTCTTAACGCAAGCGAGAATGAGTTCATAGCGCACGGAAATGCCGTTGTAGCTTTCACCCGGAAGTATTCGGGTATCGTATTTCCACGAGGGAGCGGTTGTGTAAAAGTCTCTTAGCTAGTTCACCTAGGATAACAAAAGAGAGAAGGCAAGAGTAGCGAGGTCTTCTAAGGTTAGAGTTCTTAGATAAGATAGCTCGCCACTACCTACTTACCGAGCACGGAGCGGCACAGTGCGCCGCCAGGGCGATACCGGCTTACGGCTCTACGCCATACCACGGGGGAATACAAGGGACGGACAGGGCTGTCATCACCTGCCCGCCATCCCCTCGCCCGTTAGGATACGAGGCAAACGAAGGTAGCCTCTAGCATAGACACCACGTCTACGCTATGACTACTACTCTAGCGTTGATCAGGGTTACCCCGTGCGAGGCCCTCTACTAGAGCATCCGCCACAAGGACGAGCAGCGAACCCGCAAGTAAATAGCGAGAAAACTAGCTTGAAGTAAGAACTCATAACCAAAGAAGAACACAAACCTTAGTACTCCAAGTAGTACTAGACCCGCCGAGGTACAAGTGAGAGGGAGCCGACATCCCCCGGCACTCCTTCGCTAAGTGTACCACGAGGCCTTCGGGGAACACTAGTGGAGGTAGCCGACAACTCGGTACTTCTCCATCTCTCTCTCTCTTTCTCACTCACTCCTTACACTAGAGAGCTAAGATATGAAATTGGAACTCTCCTCTCTATTTGCCACATTGTGTCTTCTTGTGTATGGGAGTGGAATGGTTGAATGAATGATGAATGAATGGGGAGAGCATCTCATTTTATAGGTAGAGGGGAGGGAGCTCCATGGAAAATGTCTCTCCCCACTTGGAAGGTGCCAAACCAACCTCCTTTAGGCGGTTTCAATATAATATTCGAACAAAGCACCCCCAGAACCATCATATGCATGGCGGCATGCATCAACCAACCAAAGCGGGGGCCAAACGGGCTCGCTGCCGGTCTGGCCGGACTGGTGGGTCCGGCCAGACACAAATATACTCCATTTGGGCTGAGATTTTGTGGGGTCGTAGGCCTCGTCGTTAGCTTTCCAACGGTGGGTGGGTTTCTGAAAACGGAGTTCGGATGAGGAAGTTGTGCCCAAAATACTCCATCCTGCTCCTGCAGCCCAAACTAGACCCGAACTTGATTTGGGCCTTTTTCTTCTTGGGCTCTGATTAGCTTGATGATGAGCCACACTCCTCTAGGCTTTGTGTATGATGGAAATACACTTTGTATTTGTGCATCTTTGCCACATTTCTATGCTTTCCATGAATGCTCACCTGAAAAGGGTAAACTACCAAAACTCGTGGAATCGATTAGTTATAAGCCCTATTCTAGAGTTTGGTAGTCATATGTGTTGTATTTTGTTGAAATGTTGGTGGTATAAACATGTGTTAAGGACCGCCAATAGAGAGATCATATACCATTCAATCAGCTAATCAGAATTTCTTTTAGGATAAACCTGAGCCGACTGCCAGCTACTCCTTCACCCTCGATGAAATATATCGAGAAGGGTGAAGAAGCTACTTCCAAACAAAGCACATGCGAAGAAAACCAAGCCCGGTTAAGGGACATAATTTTTTCTCTTGGACAGAGATATAAACATCTTGGTTCAAGATGTAGATCAGATAAGGGACCTGATTGAGCTTATTGATCAAGAAACCCCTTCTAATCTCAAGGCTGCTTTGGAATCTGTGTCTCATTTTGATGATCATTTTGCTGCAGTCAGAAGAGCTAGCAGGAATATAGCCTCCAGGTCTACTTTGCTGAATGACAGAGCCATGAAGAAACAGAAAGCCAAAGATCTGCACTCTCATATCCAAACTGCCAAAAATTCTCTAGAAAAACTGCAACCCGAATTGGAAGCTATGGAGAGTGAGAAAGCCAAACTAGAAGCTCAATTGGCACAGCTGAATTCCAACATCGAGCCATAAAGACAAGATTGCTGATCTCCCAAAGTCCATAGAAACGACCAAGAAAGAGATAGCAGCAACCATCAAGGAGGATCAACAGCTCAAGACAAGGCTTACCAACATACACAGCTCTGAAGATGATGACAAGAAGCTGCTGACTGATGTTAACCGAATCAAAGCTGAGGCTATGGATGTAATTAAGCAACATCCGAACATTTAGAACTTTGGCTATCATGTTTGTAAAAACTTAAACAACGCATCTTGCTTTTAAACATTCTTCGGCTTTTTTGTGAATCTCGTGTTTGGGTATTATCTTGCCGATTAAGAACATAGCGAATCTTCTTAGGGACATAGCCAAATTTTTCTTCGAAGCGGCAAGGGTTTTCACTTCTAGCCGAATCCAACTTTTATCGAATCGGCTTACTTTGCCGATTAGGCATATAGCGAATTCCCTTGAAACGATAAGGGTTTTATCACATTAGCGAATTCAATCCAATTTAGTAACGACCCAAAAGAAAATATCTCTCCGTGTCGCTTGGCATTCTGATCCAACCTCGAGAGATCGTGCCCACGGCGCCCACAATCTCTCCAAGCGGCCTATAAATAAAACTCCTCTCGGCCTTCATTGACACTTCAATCAAGCCTTTGCTTCCAACTCTTCATCTCCTTTCTAAACCAGCCAAGAAGGACACCAAAAACCATGGTGCGGCAATGGCGAACGGAGATGACCGTGGCAAGCCTCCGGCCGAGGAGTGTTGATGGTAGTTATTGACCACTTTTATATATGTTTTAAACCATCAACTAAGGATCAATGCTAGATAAATATTATTATTACTAATGAATTCCACGAGTTTTTGGTGCATACATTGTTTTGCGGGAAGAATCCTAAAAACTCAGGAAAAAGATTTGAAATGAGAGGAAATTGAGAAACGGAAGAAAAGGACCAAATCCAGGGGCATTGGTATAAATTATAGGGGTTCAAATGACGAAATAATGAAGCTCGAAGAAGCGGGAGGCCAGATCCTGAGTGGGGCCGGGGCGGCACGGGGGTGGTGCCGCGGCACCCCCTGTGGAACCACGTGTCCGGCTTACGGAAACCTTCCTACAACCGACCTATGGAGTTGATCTAGTCCATCCAATCAAGTCGGTTTGATCCAAGGGCTGAGATTCATCCTATGAGGATATATAAGCGAGGGCGGGGCTCCCCACTGAAACCCTAATTCATTAGATAGAATTCAGTATTGATTAGAGAGGGATCCCAATGTAAGGAACTCTCTCTTCTCAATATAGATCTAGGGTTAGACATATTCAATGTAATAGATTAGATCTAGTTGAGAGTTAGGGAGAGCGGAGCTGCGCTCCAGTTCTGGAGAGTCTTCAGAGTTTGGTATGTCTTTGTATCTATTCTCTACAAGACTTATGCTTTAATATATTATTCTTCTCTATTTACTTTAATGCCTTTCATATATATGTTTAGTGTAGTCTTTATTCATTTGCATAGGATCTTTGCTCGTATTGAGTGCTCTAGTTATTAGCTGTAGCTAGAGTAGTAATCAATAGTTTAGACATGGTGTTTAGACTATAGGTTACCTGAGGTTGCGCTCAATCCTCCGGTTAGTTGTGGTAGCCCCAGGGGTGACAGCTCTGTAAGGCCTTTGCAATCCACCACGTTAGGGTTGATGTTCGTAGAGTTTTTGGCAGCCTTCCCCCAACTACTTCTTTTCGGTCTTTCTCGAGAGTTAGAAGGTACTGTTGCTCCAAAGTGCTTGTGTATGATTGCTATATCTATCCATATTTAGTTATCATAGAACCAAAGTAGTAGAGAAGTAATTAGGAACCTTTGTCTCTCCCGTTGTCCTCTTTATTAGCTAAGCTATTCATTTAACATAGTATCCTTATAGGCATGTTATTATTTTATGTTTTATTCATAGTATTATTTTATTTATCATTTATCACTTACCCCTCTTTAGTCTAGTTGGTTTACTAAGTTAGCGGATACATGATTGTGAGTTATTAGAATTCTTTACCATTAGCTTCCCCTGTGGATACGATACCTAGAATACTCCCCTAGGGAAAAGCTATATTGATGTTACGGCGCTTGCGAATCTTCTTATTCTTATAGCACTTAACAAACGTCAACAAGGAGGAGCGAGGAGAAGGGAGCCGCGCCTGCGCCGCCAACGCCATGGGTAAAGATTGATCTTACGCCCCCTGCGGTTTTGCATTCTGTTCATCTCTTCCAGTTCTTGATTTTTTTCAACTGTTAGGCGAGGGCTATCACCCGACCAAAGGCATCTTCTTCCTTCAATGGCGGTGACCCAACCCGGTCACATCGATCAACTTTGTGCCTGTTCGGCTCTTCGGTTCATTGGCGGCGCCGACCGCGTGCCCGATGACTCGTCACGACCCGAATCCGGGGGTCAGCGGAGGAAGACGAGCCCCAATATACCAATGGGAAGCCTTTCGGGATCCGCAAGGAGAGGGCCGAAGCCCGCAAGGAGCTTTCGGCGAGGTCTCCAAGAAATTCGGCATTGAACAAGCCGAATGGGAGCACCGGAGGAAGCAACTTCTGCGACACCATCACCGGTTAGATCAAATCTTGTTTAAATCCTCTTCTTGCTTTGCTTTCTTGATCGATTGTCTTTTTTCGTGCGGCTACGTGCGAGGAGAACAACCGCTGAAGGCGCGAACGAGATCGCCCGGATTGTTGGCGGTCGTTAACGCCATATTTTACCGTCAACATTGTACCATTCGAGGGGGTGAAACTAAACCTTTTATGCTCCTATACATTTATTATTAACATAATTCCACTTGTAGTGCCAAAATAATTGTTTTGTAGAATTTAAATAAAAACAAGTGGAAAATACATGAAAAGGCGCCATCTTGGAAAGCGTACTTCTTCCTACCATCCAACCCAAGGTGAACAAGCCCACCACGATGAAAACCGGCTCGAGCAACCGACGGCCCAACACTTCTCTCGCCCGGGACGCTGGCGTGGACGAAGGCCGGCCCAAGCCGAGCCCGGCACGGCAGCTGGGCGCCGAGGGAAGCGCAGCGCGCCAATCTTGCCGAGGTGGTTCAGGCCCGATCTTCGCGTGGCGGTTCCATCAATGACCAAGAGGGCGGTGCGGTCGGCCGGTTGCCGGTTCAGTGCACCTAGACACCAGGGGGAGGTCAGTTTGGTGTAGTTTTGCACTTAGGCCCCTCTCCTCCATGTATAAGTAGCTCTCCCCTCTCCTTCTACCACACACACCACTCTCAAGGAGCTCTACCTCACTCACTATCTCACTCTCCACTCTCCACCTCTCTCCACTCCACACTTCTTCTTCTTCTTCTTCTTTGGCTAGTTTTGGAGTAGAAGCTACAAAGGAGGGCTTGTCTCCTAAGAAGAAGAGCTTTGGTAATATATCTACCTTATGGAGAATTCTTCTTATTGCAAGTCCTTATTCTATTATCTTGGCCTAACATTTGAATTAGAGTATAGTCATGATCATGTTATAGTCTTGATGCATGAACTAGTATATAGTTTGAGTGTCTTGATCTTGACATGTTCATACTTGTTCTTTATACGTCACAATGCTAATATGATTATAGATGGGTTAACGGTTCGTCGTTTCTTCGGGTTTGCTTATGTTCTAGTCCGTCCATCCGTAGGGTGGGGATCCTGGGGGGACATAAGTAGTTGTCATGTATGCGGGCATGGTGCCCGGATGCCTGATGGCCTTCGAATATGACGGCATGCCACGGTTGAGGGGGTAGGCGGCTGGGTTGTGACAGCGTTGTCCGTCCTTTGTAATCCCCCCACGTGTGTATCGTTGCGTAGGAGTTCGTAAATGCCTCCCTTAAGGCCGTATGGTCGCGGTGGTCTCCCTGTTAACCTAGACATAACCATTCTTATATCATGTGCATTTTGTGATACTAACTATATTCATTTGTCCTGGCCAAGACTAGAAACATTAACATACTCCATAGGATTATTCTTTTATTCATTCTATTTTCTTTATCCTTTTGAGGTATCTCCATGAGTGTGTGTCACACTATCGAAAACCCGATATGTTTATCCCTATGTGCAAGTTGGTCATCGTGTAAGTGTATTCTTGTATTTGGATGCCATGCTAGCTTCTTACATACATGCCTTCCTTTGGGAAAATATAAATAACGCATATACCGAATACTTCGGGTGAAATGCTACAATGATAGATCCGCGCTGCTATGGATGAAAATCTATTATGGCAAGGTCTATCACCGTTGATGTCTCTAGTGTGATCACCGACATGGTGGTTTCACTCTAGGATGTCAGCAGCGCATTTCTAGCGCCGTTATTAGAGATGGGTTCTAAACCTGTTTCTAGTGATTGCGCTAAGAAATGCCAACAAGCATTTCTGGAGCCGTTGTCGGGGAAGGCATTGTATTAAGAAATCCTAGATGGCTATGAATATGAGATATGCATGCATGGTAGCCACTTGCTCATACAAGGCTAATCTTTTTATATTTTCTCTGTTGTGGATGAAAGCGGGATAGTGTATGTCACGGTTTCCAATCGCTTGGGACAACTTCATCGCAGATCCGAGGCTCTCCTAAGGAAGAACGGGTCTCGTACCTCTTCTTTTTCGGCCGAACCCCGACGGTGAAACCGACACCCCCGCACCAACCGTGCGAACTCCATGGCTCGGGAAGTCACTTCGCGATTTCTCCATCCGTTTGTTGCCAAGCGTGCCCTCGGGCGGTGGTCAACATCGGTGACAAGAATTTCGAGTGAGGACCGGGCTAATCACCATGGTGCAGGCCGGTCCCTACGTGGACTGCCTAGTGAGGACGCCAACGCTCATCTCCAAAGACTTCCTTGAGCCGTGTGACACAATCGTCATCAAAGACGCGTCGCGCCCGGACGCGATCGGGCTCCGTCTGTTTCCCTTCTCCCTCGTGGGGAAGGCGGCGATGGTTCTATAAGGACAAGGAAGCAGTTGACACGTGGACCAAGTGTTCCACGGCGTTCCTCGCTAAGTTCTTCCCCATGGGCAAAACCAATGCCCCGCGGGGGAGAATAGCCAACTTTCAGCAGAACATCAATGAGCCCATTCCGGAGGTGTGGGAGAGGCTGCAGGAATACATTCTAGCATGCCCGCACCACGGGATAGAGAGTTGGCTGGTGCTCTAGAACTTCTACAATGGTCTCACGGCCATGTCAAAGGGCACCTGGATGCTGCCGCTGGAGGCGCATTCCTATCTCTCATCATCGATCAAGCCACAGTCCGTCGACAAAATGGTGACCAATCAGAGCTTGGGGAGGACAGAACCCCAGCCAAAACACAAAAAGGCATGCACACCGTGAAGGAGACGGATATGCTTGCCGCAAAAATAGACTCTCTTTGCTAAAGCGGCCGGAGGAGCCGCCACGAAAAGGAAGCTATGAGGCGCCCGGTCCACGCCACGAGACTCACACATGACGTGTGAAACCCGTGGTGAAGTTGGCCACTCGGGAGTAATTGCCTCGAGACCCGTGAAGAAGATGCGTACATTAACAACATCGGTACCGCCAACAAAGAAGACAAGGCAATAATGGTCGGCACAATAATCGATCCCGGCCACCATTCCAAGGTATCCCGGGCTATAACTCCAATTATGGTTCGGTCAGCCCTTCACTCAAGGATTTGGTATTGGGCCAAGCCAAAATCAATGAAAATCTCAACAAAAAGATGATGCACAATGATAAGATCCTCGAGAATGTGAATAAAAAGCCGGAGAGTCCGTCCCCTCGGCCGTGAAGAACCATTTCGGCTTCAATAAGATGATAAAAACACACCGCTCAGATTGTCGCCCAAGTGCCGCTTAACGATACTGCAGGCGGGATCCGTGGCAACCCGAGACCCCACATGAGTCACTTAACATGATAGCTCGAGGTTCGGCCGGACTCCGACCATAGAACACATCCCCCGGTACATTCGGCCGTTTATTGCCAAGAAGGGAGACCCAGGGGCGCCCAACTATCACTTGCACTATTGGCCCCCATGTGTTCGACAACGCATTTTGCGATCTCGGGGCCGCATAAACGTGATGTCCAAGGTCACCTTCGACAAAATTCATGGGGGCACGCTTACTCCGGCAAGCTTTGTCCTCCAAATGGCAGATCAAACAACTCGGCGGCCCGAGGGCACACTCGAGGACGTGCTGATCAAAATCAAAGATGAATACATCCCCGCGGACTTTGTCGTTTCGACATGGGTCATAAAGAGGATGTGTCTCTCATTCCGGGAGGCCGTTTCTCAATACGGCCCGACTTATATCGTGGGGAAGGGATTCATCATCTTCCACGCCCGGGGTAAGGTGGTAAAGTGCCCATTCAATGGGTACAACAAGAAGAGCCCACGAACACAAGGTCAACACACAAACCTCGTGTGGCGTCTTCAAGGATCGACTCAAAACCCCGGAGCGGTACTCACCGCCGATGTCGGGGAAGAGTCGAGGCGACCCGACTATAAATAATCGACCTTGCCAATAGGGAAATTGGCATTCAAAAAAATATATATATATATAATAATATTTATAAAATAATTTATATAAACAATAAAAAGTTATATAAATAATTTTTGAAAATTAAAAATAAAAAATTTTATAAATAAAATAAATGCTTTTATGAAAAATTGAGAACAATAATTTCTAAATAAATTTATGTATTAGAAAATAATTTTCTAGTATATATAAAAAACATTTTTTTTGAAAATTTTTGGAAAATCAAAAAAAGTGGGAAAACGGCCGAAGACGCGCGAGCAAACGGTGGCCCACGAACTTCGTGACCGTTGGCCACGCCGGCCAAAGCCCAACGGCCGCGGCCTCGGGCTTGGCGAAGCTTATGGCGCCCGGGCGGCGCGCCGCCGCGTGCAAGAAATGCCGAGGGCCCGCTTCGCCAAGCGGCTAGTAGCCGTTGTGACCGACTCATCCACGTCGGTTGCTCGGCTATAAATGGAAGGGCGCCGGTGTGAGAGCTCACCCCCTCTCATTTTCACTCTCTCATACTCTCCCCCACTTTGCTCTTCACTCAAAATTCTCCACAAAAATAGTGTGTCAAGCAAGATCACGGGTGTGAAAGTTCATACTTTCACCTAACCCTTGCACACCCGTGGTTTTGCGAGAGTCGTTTTTGCGGGGTGCCATGGACAGGCTTGGGAAGGCGCTTGCGGGTTTGAGGCGTTCATCAAGGCGGAGCTCTCGGCATACAAGCTCAAGCTCCATCCCCGTTGACCCACAAAAGGACGCCCCCGTTCTCGAAGAAGATGCACCGGTGGGGAGAACAAGTTCAAGGTCCCCCGATGCTCTACACCGACGATGCGCCATACGTCGACATCGGGGAGATCGGGGAGATGCAAGCCTATCTCCACCTCGGGGATCGTGTGTTCATGCACACGCCCGACTTCGACCCGACCTCCTTGAGAGGAGGACGGGTATGGACATCGAATTCCCATTACTTTGGAAAGCGGTCAGGTGGCAAAATTTTCCGCCTCTCGAGGAGGAAGGTTCTCGTCTCCTGACAATTCAATTTCTATGCACTCTAGTAGAAGATGAGCTAGGAATCTCGTTCCGCTTGTTTGGTCGATCTTATTATATCAAATGGCCGGACCTAGTTCGTCATTTGCAATTTAATTACAAATGTGCATATGATCTTGACAATGCTTTTTTGGTTTCGTAAGAAATCAGTTTTGGGAAGAAATTTACGGTGCACATGAGCACGGTACTTTTAAGCCTCGTCATACGTAGATCCAAAGATCCTTCTTTGCGATTTATTCATCGCTGGATCTCTATGACCCTGTTCCCTAGACACCCAGTTAGGTGGGTGCAGGAGGCTGAGCTTAAGTTACTCTATGCCATTGTTCACAAAGTTAGAGTAGCTCATGTGATAGAAATGTGCGAGACACTTTTTAGAAGTTATCACCATGACCACACTAGTCACCTGCACATCTCTCATCACATGTATCGCTTCTACGATAGGAGCCCTTGATAATGAGCAGATAGAGTATATTTCTATAACTTCGCACTAGCAAAGAACCTTTGTATCACGGCTGATCGGGGGCATCTTTTGAAGTCCCTACCTTTGAGAGAGATTGGTTTCACTTTTTTTCGGCTATGCAAGCTGTACTCGGTTACCTAACCCGGATCTGAGTTGTATAAAAGCCGATCACTAACCTTTGAGCTCGACACTTCGATAGCCTACGCGGGAAAAGCATCTCTGGCAGCACCACTCGCGGCGGGCGGGGAGAACAGAGAGCGGGCTCAAGCTCGCCTGGGCACGCCGGGCCACAAGTACCACCCGCGGATGTTCAGGGGTGGTTGGCCCCATACATGGGAGTACACGGGTCTATGCCCGGATATGACCCTAGGTGGGAACCACGACCGGGACACCCTGAACCATCAAGATGGCCCGAAGGAGATTCTGCGGCTTGGGGAGGCGCGGGATGGAGCCGAAAGCGGCGGCTCGAGATGACATGCCCCCACCCGCACGACCACGACGATCGATCCAGACACGGGTTGGGGCGGTCAATGCACGCTGCGAGAACACGGGCGTTCGCGCTTGGGAGATCCAACGGACACTCAACACCCACGTCGCGCGAACACCCACCGGTGGCAACAAAACTGGCAATACCAAAGCCGGCAAAGGTGGGACCAGCTCGGGCAAACATGGCACGCGGCGAGCGCCCGGCGGGAAGCATTGGAGGTACCAAGGCTTCAACCCCGATCAAGTAGGCCTCGATAGCTTGGGGAGGACCCCCCGCGGTATCATTGCATTGCATATTTATTTTCCAAAATTTTATTTTCATTTCAAGATGTTTAAATTTCAGCAACCTTGCATTCTTAAAAAAAAAATCCAAAAATAGAATAAGTAGCTTCTAAATAAAAGGTTTTCACTCCTATACATATGAGCTATAGAAATGTTTAGTCAAATCCCTTGTTGAAATGATGAATAGTTGCTCGTCTTATGTTTTACTGTGCCTAGCTTATATTTCACCTTGAAAAAAAAACGAATCATGTGGGTTGCATATAGCTTATCGATCTAGGTTGTTGCTAGATATGATATGGTAATCTTGACTTGCTATAACATCATTTTCGAGAAAGACTTGACATCCGAGTTTTATTTTCAAAAATCAAAATTCAAAAGTTCCTCAATGATATGCATTGCTCACGAGCCATATGACATGCTTATACATTTCAAAACCTTAGTCATATGCTACTTGTTTTCATGGTGAGCTTATGTCAAATTGTTTGCGACCTATGTTGGAGATTCTTTTCATATGCCCAAGATCAAGAATCACGTACACCCATACATAAATCGCCGACTCTCACACTGAGAAGTCGCGCACCACATACACCTTTCCATCCACCAAAATAAACTCCAATCATGTTGTATCATGGCTTCTCACAAATATTCTAGTTGCAAAGGAGAAGTATGGGCTATGCTAAAAAAAAGAGAGGACAAAAGGTCCCAATAAAGGCGGGAAGGAAGTCGGCCCAAAAAAAAAAGAGAAAAGGGAAAAGAAGAAAAGAAATAAAAGATAGCCCATACCTCCTTCAAAGCTCTACCAAAAAGAGAGTCATGATACTTGGAGCACAAAAAATACCACAAAAACCATACACGTTGCACATCTTGATCTAGGCATATGACTAGTCTCTCCGTGTTGTCCGGTTTTTGACTAAGGCAACATGACATGATACAAGTATGCCAATCTTCTACCTACCCAGAGCTCCACTAAAAGCCTTATATAGCTGGTAGGGAAAAAGAAAGGCAAATCAAAGCCTTTGGTGAGGAACCAACCACTTACACTTGAGCGATCGAGAGATCATTTGAGGAACTACTTTCTTTGCAAAAATATTTCCAAAACCTCGGATTGATAGTTTCTCGAAAGAATGAAAGATAAGCGAGTCTGTTGACCCATTCTATCCCGCAACCGCTCAAGATTCGGAGATGGCTTAAAAAGCCCCACAAGCGGTTCAAGGTAATAAAGGGTGAATAAACATGCCATTATATTCAAACTCTAGCGTAACTTTTTGATATAAGCATGGCACTCTTAAAACATAATCAAAGCATAGTAGCAACTCCCGATCAACAACCAAGTCCTTTACTATTTGCTCGAGGATGAGCAAAGGGTAAGCTTGGGGAGTTTGTTGACTGGCCGTTAACGCCATATTTTTACCATCAACATTCTACCATTCGGGGTGAAACTAAACCTTTTTATGTTCATATACATTTATTCTTAACATAATTCCACTTGTAGTGCCAAAAGAATTATTTTGCAGGATTTAAATAAAAACAAGTGGAAAATACATGAAAAGGAGCCATCTTGGAAAGCGTACTTCTTCCTACCATCCAACCCAAGGTGAACAAGCCTACCACGATGAAAACCGGCCCGAGCAACCGACGGCCCAACACTTTCTCGGCCCGGGACCGTGGCGTGGATTTAAGGGCCGGCCAGTAGAGCCCGGCTGGCCGGCGGCGCGCGGGGAATGGCGCCAATGCCGAGGCGGTTCAGGGCCCGATCTTCGCATGGCGGTTCCATCAATGACCGGGAGGGCGGTGCGGTCGGTCGGTGTAACAACCCGGATTTTGGAGAAGCCAAAAATACAAAATTTTTAAAATTTTTCCCGCAATGTGTGAATCATGTAGTTGCTAGGTCAAGCGTAAGTTGACCCACTAGCAAAACGTTGCATACATATAGAATTGTTTGTAGGAGATTCTTTGGAGCTTTGTAGTTGAGTTAGAATTTTGCATCGGAGTGCACAAAATCCGTAGCAAAATCTCTTCTCTGTCTCAAAATTCTCCTAATAATTTTTGGAGACATCTCATGCCCCAACTCATATCATTCCCAACTTCATTGTCGATTCTCATATCTTCACTTGAGTTTCTCTCGATCGTCTCCCATTTTCCCTGAGCTCATTCCAATCTAATCCGAAGTCTCTCTCGTATTTCGGGATCTTATTTGGAACATCCTCCCCATATCTTCCTCTTTATCCTATGATTTTCGTGAGACCGCGGCTCGCGTTCGTCTCCGTCGACAAGAAGGAGAGTCATGCCAACACTCTCGACTGTCTAACCAACGTAGCTACTTCCCCGGCCACCGCCTTGTTTGGCCATTTGGATCCGGGCAGTGACCTTCTCCGACCACTTGCAGCCTTGTCCGGCAAGACGTAGCCTATCCTGGCCAACCATAGCTTGCAGTAGCCTTTCTCGACTAGCCCGATACAACCGTAGCCTTGCCCGACCACTTGAAGCGTTGCTCGGCCACTTGAAGCCTTGCCCGGCTAAGCCCTAACCGCGACCCACTATGGCTAGCCAAGAGAAGTCACAACTAGCCAGCGGAGGCAACGTCAAGACATAGCGGGACCCGACCCGTTTGTGGCTAGGGAGTTCCTTCGAATCGTGTCGGAAATAATAGGACATTCCGCCTAGCCGGTTCGAATTTATCTTCCACCCCTTTATGAATCCCTTGTTGAAATCCTTCTCAAGATTATTTTGGTTTCTTCTCTAATCTCTCGATGGTCGTAAATTGGATTTATGAATTTGACGTCATGAATCCATCTCCCTTCTCTTTTTGAATTCATCTCAAATCTCTAAAACGTCATGAAACCCTCATCTCCCTCTCGGGTTATTATGGCAAAGTGGAAAATCATCCCCATCAACCGTCCCAATTTTATCTCAAATGCCTTTCAAATCCTATTTGAATCACTAATCATTTTTGCAAAATTGCCAAAAGAGAAAACTATTTTCTCCTT
This sequence comes from Hyparrhenia diplandra, assembly GCA_015847255.1. NCBI lineage: Eukaryota > Viridiplantae > Streptophyta > Magnoliopsida > Poales > Poaceae > Hyparrhenia > Hyparrhenia diplandra. The sequence continues at coordinate 441,054 of JADLZK010010556.1, forward strand.
TCCGGCGCAGCCCAACCCACCTCCTTTTGGCCGGGCGCGGAAGCAAGCCCGGCCCGACCCTAGCCTCCTTCTCGCTCGGCTCTAGCCCGGCCTGCCCGGCCACCTTGGCCCAACTTCGCGAGTAGAGCCCAGCCCAAAGCCCAACCGGGCGGCGCCCTGCCTAACCCTAGGGAGCACGCGCTCCTTTCCCAAACCGTCGCCGCCGCCCGCGAGTTGGCGATCTTTGCGTCTTGGCGCGCGTGCCCCATCCCATCTCGCCCTAGGTTTCCGTGCCGCTAGATGAGCGCCGCGTGGACAAAGGGTGCGGACGCCGAGGATCCCACCGTCGCCCCCTAGAACCCTAGAATCGCGGCTATAAAATGACGCAGACCGCCACGCTCTCCTCCATGTCCGAACCGGCCGCCGCCACCCTCTCCGCTTCTCCTACGCGGTCACCGGCACCCACGTAGGCCGATCATCGCTGGCCACCCCGCCGACGCCCCTACCGCATCGCCACCGGGCGGCCATGGTCGCCGTCAAGCCCAGCGGCCCGAGCCTCGCCGCCTTGCGGCCTTCAGCGTCTTCCCACTCCTCCAAGACCCGGCGGCGGCGACACGAGCACCTCGGCGACGCGGCGCCCGGTGCCACCTTGCCATACGCACCGGCGTCGTGCGGCGCCTCATCAGCGCCATGTCACGATGTGTCATCGCGCACGCCAAACCTCTACGTCGCCGCCAACAAGGACGCGGCGTCCGCGACCGGCATCGACATCACCGCCAAAAGCCAAGCCCGTGACCGCGACGTGCCGCGGGGGTGCACGCCGGGCGACAATGACCTGCTGGCCGCGTCCGTGGCCACCGAACCGAGCGAGCACCGCGGCGCCGCGATGCCCAATCGCGACCCCCGTCCGTGCCTAGCACCGCCACCACAGCGACGTCGTCCACCATGGTAAGCCCCGTGCCTGGCCAAGCTCCATCTTTTCCTCTTTGGATTCGCCATCCCTGACTTTTCCCTTCCTGTTCTGCGAGGACCAAGCTGCAGCGACCCTGTGCCCCCGGCGTCGTCAAGCTGCCGCACTGGACACCTCACCTAGGCGGTTTCAACCTCAAGCCGCTGCATTGGGCCATGTCCTCACCAGAGAGCAGCAGCACCTCGTCGGTGAGCCATCAATGACCAAGGCCCTGCCCTTTTCTTCCTTGCTGTCAACCTTGACTGATGAACGGTCTTCATGCCGTGGTTGTTCACCACTGTAGGGGAAAACCATAGGACAGCAGCAAGCCGTTGCCTTGCCACCTCGCTGGAATAGCAACAGCCGACGGTGAGCCACCGTGACCCAAAGCCTTGCCTTTTCCTTTGCCGTCACCATGCCTGACCATCTCTTCCTTCCTGTGATGCGAGGACAACCGACCTCAACGATGGGAACAACAAGCTGTTGCTCTATTTACCTCGTCGGAGCTCCATTAGTCAAGGGTGAGCATCTCCAAGTCCCAAAACCTTGCCTTTTTATCTTGATGTTGATCTCGTCGGTGCTCTATTCTGAAACCGGCCTTCGTGCCATGTTGTTTTGCTGCTATAGGGGAACAACCACCTTGCAGCACCTTCTAGCGGCCTCCGGTTGCCTGCCGCTTTGCCCCAGCCAGCCACAGCTCCATCCGGCCAAGCGTGGCCACGTCCAGCAAGCCATAGGTGGCCAACAGCAAGCCAAAGCTCGCCGGATCAAGCCGCTGCTGCCCTATGCCTCCAAGGTCGGGCCTTTTGAATCCCGTTGACACCGTCTTTGATGACGTCGACAAGCCTCTCTTTTAATCCAATGCATTCTTGTCAACTATAACTGTCATCATCATCATACTATCGTATACTTGATCTATTTCTATCAATATATCTATCTTGCCATGATCTATCATGTCTCTCAATGTGTCAATGCCTGTGCCGTGCCTTCGCGCCGGTCTATCTTTATCTCTCTATCTCCTATGCTATGGAAATGTGCTACTCCATGTCTGTTGTGTCATGTCGGTTTGGTCTGTGCGTCTGTGTTGTGGTTGTGTTTGCCTATGTGCCATGCCGTCGAGCCGGTGAGAGATCGATCACGTTAAAGTAACGTTGTGATCGTGAGCTCGTCTCGCCATGGCCGTAACGCCGAGCCTATCCCTTCTCTCTCGTTCCTTTAGTTGTCTCCGCCGAACTACGATCGTTAGTTCCTACTCCCGTCCCTCAAACGTGGTCATTGCGGACTTGACGTCGATGTCAATATCGATGCGGATCTTACCCGCACATGTCGAGACCTCCATGACCTAGTTATGTGGGATACGAATTAGGAGCCAACCTTCGTGTTGCAGCGGATGCCAACTCGCTTTGGTGAAGCTCATGGCCTTGCCATGGCCATCGAGTTTCTACCTTCTTTTTTGCGGTGTTTAACCTAACCTTCTCGTATGCTTGTACCGCATCGACTTTAGCATTCCGTCGGATCTAGCGGTGACAACCGCCTTTGCTACAAACCGTAGGAATAGCCTTGTGCTATTAGATGCACGGTCATGGTGCCCTACGAGTAGGTTTGGATCGTTGGACCGTGTCTCTTCTCTCCCAACCTTCATTGTTCTATGGCGAGTTGGTTGAAAGAGTGCGGATCCTGTTTCTTCTCATGTCTTGTCTCAATCCTCGTCGATCTAGTAAGGCGTTGATTGAGCTTTTGCTTGTTTGGTATTTATTGCCCATTTTGATTCCATTCTTTGATTCCCGTCGTTGCAATGACGAGCGGATCAGAGCGATGTGAATCCGTGTTCTTCATTTGGTTCTTCATGCTTAGCCACTCCTTTCGATTCCCGTTAATCTAATAACGTTTGGATCGGAAGTAGTGTGTAGTGGTGTTTGCTTAGGATGAGCTAGGGCCTATGCCATTTACCCGCAAGCCGTACAGGTCGACACGATCGACCCGTGAAGTACGACCTAGGCTACGACTTGAGCTCATGCCTAACAAACAACCACTCTTGTTTCTTTTGCCCAAGGATCGGACATCCACCAAGAGGGCTCAGTCGTCCCCTTTTTGTGTTCTCTGGTGTCATAGTCCTTTTGTGTTCAATCGCCTTTTAATTGATTGATTGATCTCTTGTCGGGTGTAGTGTCGTGAGCTAGTTGCTTCGAGGTTAGCATTGGATTGGAACCCGATGGAGGAAGAGAGCAAGGAGGACAATAGGACTGTGGAGTGGAGTTGACCCAGGAGGAGGAGACCCCGATGTACGACTACACCAACTAATGAAGACTTGTACCACTACTTCCTCGACATAGCAGGTGTCATGGCAGCACTTTACTTTAGAGAATCCCATTTAGACATTGCAAGTAGATATGCTAGCGCTTTACTTTTACTCCTTTGCTAGTATATGATGCATGCTTTTGCTTGAGCCTGGAATGCCCTGATTAAAACCTATCCACCCGATTACCTAGCTTTGCGCTCGCACTTATACATTCCTTCCTGCTTGCTTGCACTTACTGATATCTATGCTATGTCACACTTATGTTATATATATGAACCGGAATATATGTGCTTGGGATGGTAACTTTGGTGCCGGGTGACTTTGTGATACTTGGTGACTTGAGACACTTGGTGAGTGAGATTCGCGTGTGCCTTGGGTGTGTGGTGGTGAGGTTTGTGTCGACCGAGGGCGGGATCTACTGACGAGTCACGAGGGGCGAGTCTTCTTGGGGTGATGCTTACGGGCATCCCCACGTTGTGTAGTACCGTGGGCGGGTACATGGTGATTTTCTTGAGGATCTGGGGTGGAGCGCCTTTGAGGAATGAAGCCCCGGAATGGAGGTGCCTTAAGGCACAGGGAACTTGAGTTTCCCCGAAGATGTCTTGCGGTCCTACCTAAGGACTTGTATCTCTCGAGGACCCGAAGTCTTGGGAATTGGTGCTCACCACACGTCCCCCATATGGGCGGGGTGCGGATTTCCCCTTCTAGTTAGGCGGTGCCATTACTGCTAGGTTTGTGAGGAGGTTAGGGTGGGCGGAGACGGACGAAGGATTCCCGTCCCACCCTAGTTGGGCAGCACCCCTTGGCCAGGTGTTTGCCTCTCCCAGTCTCAGCGTTCCGGTGGACTCCGGACTTCCCGGAGTTGAGTGGCAGGATGGCATCGTTCTGATTAGGAGGCCTCCGTTATCATCCTAGGTGGATACGTACCACCGATGATGGTGATCTTGTGGTCTTGTGTACACGCTCTGCAGAGTTGTAAACCTATACGTATAGTCCTGCCTACGGGCATGGACCTGTCTTAGACCTGGACTACCTAGTGTTTGCGCCGGCTTACGAGCCTGGACTGCCCTCGGGCATGCGCCGGTCTACTGACTAGGTTTTCTTGAGGTTTCCCTTCTCTGAGTAGTGAGAGGTGTCCCTTCTCTTCTTACCTTGGGAGTACTAGTGTGCGTGGTGGGATTACGGCTGAGAGCCTGAAGGGCTGAGAGCCGATTAGGCAAGGCAGAAGGAGCTGGAGCTGTCTTGTCGCTGAGTGAGTGTGAGAGATGTGAGATGTGTGTGGTGTGTGGTGATGGATTGGGAAGAACATGTGAGGTGGGATGGGAATTATAATTGGAACTAATAATATTGATTTAATTACTACTTGCTGCTTCGCATGCGCTAAGGATGCAAACCACAGGCAAATATTAGGATCGCCAGATCCCTTATTTTCTATTTTCCACCAAAGCTCATTCGGAGCTGACCATGGCCTGCACATCTCTGGCGGTGTGCAGATTACATGACTTGCAGTAATTAGAAGGATTAGGTGGTCTCGTTCCTACGCTCGAGTTTGGTTTAGAAGATGAAGATTGCTTCCGCTAATCTCTACGCCGACTCTGATGAAGCCCATGAAGGAGGAGCCTTCACTCGCCGACCTGCTATGTCTACTCTGATGTCCTGGATACGCTTCTGCTAGGTTAGTCGTGTAATAGGTGAGTCCCCAAGAGTTGTAAAATCTTGTAATTGTATGATGTATGACTATGATATTAACTATAAATAATAATGTGATGGAGTGATCTTGTGCGACTATCACATTATTATTCGGATATGTATTTTCCTTCGTGGAAAATTGGGGATGTTCTGATCGGTCACGGTTCAGTGCACCTAGATGCCAGGGGGAGGTCGGTTTGGTGTAGTTTTGCACTTACGCCCGTCTCCTCCATGTATAAGTAGCTCTCCCCTCTCCTTCTACCACACACACCACTCTCAAGGAGCACTACCTCACTCACTACCTCACTCTCCACTCTCCACCTCTCTCCACTCCACACTTCTTCTTCTTCTTCTTCTTTGGCTAGTTTTGGAGTAGAAGCTACAAAGGAGGGCTTGTCTCCTAAGAAGAAGAGCTTTGGTAATATGTCTACCTTATGGAGAATTCTTCTTATTGCAAGTCCTTATTCTATTATCTTGGCCTAACATTTGAATTAGAGTATAGTCATGATCATGTTATAGTCTTGATGCATGAACTAGTATATAGTTTGAGTGTCTTGATCTTGACATGTTCATACTTGTTCTTCATACATCACAATGTTAATATGATTATAGATGGGTTAACGGTTCATCGTTCCTTCGGGTTTGCTTATGTTCTAGTCCGTCCATCCGTAGGGTGGGGATCCTGGGGGGACATAAGTAGTTGTCATGTATGCGGGCATGGTGCCCGGATGCCTGATGGCCTTCGAATATGACGGCATGCCACAGTTGAGGGGGTAGGCGGCTGGGTTGTGACAGCCTTGTCCGTCCTTTGTAATCCCCCCACGTGTGTATCTTTGAACTCTTTCAAAAGATTTATCAATTTCAATCTAAATTCTTTATCTAAACCAGCACTGATATATGTTGGCCTTGGTTTATCACCATCACCAATGTCCACTTCTTCTAACTTATCGGCCGACATGAAACCGTGCCCCAACTTTCCTTTGTTGCCATCGATCGGGTTCCCCATTTAAAATTACTGTGAGAGCTGACTGCTTGGATCGGCTATTGATCCCTGTTGAAAACATTCACAGGACCTTCTCCCCAATCTTTGCCAGAGAAACAGTCCACACCATCATACTCCCAATAAGCAGGCTTAGAAGCAGCAACACTTACAGAATCATCAGCTCGAACAACTTCAACATCATCTCCAACCCACTGAATAAGTAGCTGATGCATAGTAGAGGGAATGCAACAGTTAGCATGAATCCAATCTCTTCCAAGAAGCAAACTATATGCCCCCTTGCCATCAATAACAAAGAAGGTTGTAATCAAAGTCTTTGACCCAATCATCAATTCAACATGCACAACTCCTTGGGTATCAGAAGGATTGCCAGCAAAATCTCTGAGAACCATGTCAGTCTTCAACAAATCTTCACTAGTCATCCCAAGCTTCCTGAAAGTAGTTTAGGGCATAACATTGATAGCAGCCCCTCCATCAACAAACATCTTGGTCAGAGGCTTGCCATTGACATATCCTTTCAAATAGAGTGGCTTCAAATAACGATTCTCTGTCGGTTTATCAAAAACTGCTTGCTTTGTCAGAACAAGTTGAGCCATCAAGTCTTGAAACTTCGGTTTCATCAAAATCGAGAACACACCTCTTCTTGAACATCTTGATTCTCGGGAGCCATAAATTTCGATGGAAGGAAAAAAAGCCATACATGTTTCAAGTAGAAGGACGGACCTATCGGGTTTCTTCTTTGGACGCCACACTTGCTTCCTTTAAATTTCAGCTTTGTTTTGACTCCTTGTTCCTTAAACGCTGCTCTCTTCTCTTCTGGCTCTTCCTCAGTCTAGGAGGACACCACTGCCCCTTTTGCCACACATATTCATGAGGACTTTCATCTTCATCATATTCCTCATAATCGGCCCAATCTTGATCTGCAAATCTTTTCCCTCGATGATTTTCATAGCCACCTATTTTTAAACGCCAATCGGGTTCAGAAAACTGAATCCCAAGTCTCTCATGGACCGGTCGACGGTTGGCTCAAGGCGCACGTACTCAAAATACTGATCACTGCATTCAGGGCAATTATTTCTAGCTGGCAGTTTCAGGCCTTCATTCCAACAATGCCTGAAAAATGAACATCCCCAATGAGACTGTTCTTGCTCTCTCATATATTCATCTTGTTCCCTTCGGTACATCTCTTCTTCGTACCTCTGGCGCTCTTCCATGAATCTTTGCTCTCGGTAGTATTCTTTCTCCTGCTGTCTTTGCCACTTATTCAGTAAAATGCATGATGTGACCCTAGGCCTAGAAGTCTCACCCCTTTCGGTCTAGCTATTCGGGAACTGAACTCTCTGCTGTAGCTCTTCACTTATAATTTGTCGATTAGGATCAACAGAACCACTCGCTCTTGCTCTATCAGAGGTCAATACCTTCACCTTGCCTTTACCTTTAGGATCATTCACAGACACCATGTTCACAGCAAAGGAAATCATATTCTATGGAGAAGGCTAAGGATGGGCAATGGGTCGGGTTCGGATCGGGTGGAGTCTCCATGCACCCAAACCCGAAACCCGAAATTGAAACCCGAACCCGAACCCAAAACCGATTCGGGTGGAAATCCAAAACCAAACCCAAACCCGCGGGTACCCGAAACCCGAACGGATACCCGAAACCCGAATGGATACCCGAAACTTGCGGATTACCCATGGATATATATACATATATTCACATGTATAGACAAGAGACAACAAATAATAAATATTTTCATGAGTCAACTTTGAATAAACTTAATAATTTAAGTAAACAAGTTATTATTCACATATTATAAACATAATTTTTAATTCCAAATGATTTATTTCGGGTATCCATTGGATATCCACGGGTGGAATACTAAACCCAAACCCAAACCCAAAACCGAACCCGAACCCAAACCCTAAAAGTTTGGGTGAAAAATTGTACCCAAACCCGAACCCGCGGGACCGAACCCCCCGCGGATTACGCCCGAACCCGATCATTTGCCATCCTTAGAGAAGGCTCACCATCTACCTTCATCTTGCCATTGAATTTTATGTGTCCTTCCCTGAATGGCTTCTCAATTCTTACCCACGAACACTTTCGGCAATCATTAATGGAATGGGAGTTAGTGTTGTGAAAACCACAATATTTTTTGTCCTTCACTCCCTCAGGATGCAGCATAGGATGCCCTTCGGGTAGTTTGATACGCCCTTCCTTCACCAAAAGATCAAAAAGTCTATCTGACTTAGAGACATCAAAATCATAAGCTCCCTTGTGCTGCCTCAACCAGCGCTGATTGACTTGAGTAGGCTCCTTCGCCCAGACCAATTCAGCTGCAGCTACTTCATCTTCATCTTCATACTCCTCTGCCTCCTCCAGAAATTGCTGATACATCTCTATAGCGGCATTATTCTTTTGGAAGCGATTATCTCTCCTGAACCCTTGAGCTTGATTGTTCATCATTGCTAGTCGTTGTGACAACTGACCAAGATCTTCAAATTCCATACCAAATAGCTTCTCTCTGGCATTCGGCTGCATACCTGCTATTGCCATCCCTGGCAACTGATCATCTGGCAGATTTAAAGAATAGCAAAGATTCTTGGTCTCTCTAAACCTGCGAAGGAACTCCTATGGTGTCTCATTAGCCCTCTATCTTAAACTCGCAAGATCAACTAGCATCTTCTCATTAGTACCCGTGAAAAAGTATGAATGAAACTTTTGCTCCAACTCTGCCCAGGTACCAATGGAGTTGGCTGGCAAAGACGTGAACCATGTGAAAGCTGGACCTGTAAGAGACAATGGAAAATACTGAATCCTCCAGGCTTCATCTGCAGAAGCTTCTCCCAGCTGCATCAAATACCGACTGATGTGTTCTACGGTACTAGTGTCATCCTGACCAGAAAATTTAGTCAAATCTGTTGGAGTTTTCACCCTTGGAGGAAGTGCCACTTTGTTGTACCATTCTGGATAAGGAGACTTGTACATATAGGATTGATTCTTTGGTTTCAAACCAAACTGATTCTGCATCATGTCAGCCATCCTATGCATGATAAGATCAACACTTGAGTCCGGAGCTCCATATGCTTGTCCTCCAGAAGGCTGTCTTGAAGCACTCTTATATCCTGGATTCGGCAAAGCATTGAGAGAATTGTAATCAACAAACTCCTGATATCCATCTCCAAACATACTCTTATGTAACCTGTTCTCCATTGGAGACACCCTAAAAGCCGATGCTGGTATATTCCCTGATGTGCCAAATGCAAGCTGGCCATAAGTCATAGGATTCGACTGGGGATTCGGCTGATGTCCTGGCTCATTAGGTGCTGGTGCACCTTTTAACGTATCACCTGACCCAGATGCTCCAATATTCCTAGTGAACTGATTCTTTGGCGTATTGAAATAAGTAGGTCCCTGGATTGGTCCCATAGTCTCCTCAAAATGTTTATCGGCCATTGGACCGAAAGTGCCGAGCATGATGGAGCGAAAAGTATCCAAAAAAGCTGAATGATGATTAGTCATGGTGTCTCCCAAAGCTTTGTAGATTAACTCGACATCTTCGAGCATCTTCTTCTTGAGTATAGTCGATGCGGTGTGGAAGAAGAACTCTTGGCAATGAATGCTGCTGGAGGACCTTATTGCTTTTGTTCTTAGAAAAAGACATCAGGCACTTCTGCAGATGTATCTCACATGCTCTTTGAACTATCTTCTTCAGATCTTCTGGCAAATCATCCATGGTCACATCTAGAGCATCATTGTTGTTGATTTCGGGCATCTTGAATTATGGGGTCCCACCAGGCGTGCCAAAAAGTGTGTTGACACAAAATGTGGCGACTTTGTGCCTCACACCTGACAAGCCGTAAAGCGTGGCTTCAAACAAAAAGTGCGGCGAATCGAGAACCAAAAGCATGCCAGTCAGTTTGAGCTGAAACTAACAAGGGATGAAATTGTTAGGTACAAAAGCTGGAACATGCCGGGTGAGACCAGACAGTTCCATATATATGGCCCTGAAGCCACTTACGATGACATATAGCTATGAAAGCTATCTGCTAGCATGTTTATGAAGCGTTCAGCTATTATGAGGGTAAAAGCATGTAAACATGATTGCCGAATGTAGATAAAAGGACATGTTTGAACAAGAGAAATTGATCATCAATATTGTATATTATCAAAGCACATAACATTGACCAGTAAGACTATCAAACATGATAAATATGATTAGGCAACTCATGAATATAGATCTAATTTGAATAACACATGCATAGGCCTAATTCGACTAGTCTGCCGCCCGTCTAGTTTCCTCAAACCCGTCTAGCATAAACCCAAGCAAGTCAATCCACCGCATGATACAACTTAATTGAAGTCTACACTACTCCTCACAACTAGATTAATCCACCACATGATACAATCTAGTTGTGAGAAGCTAAAAGCATGCATTTATCAAATAATATCTATAAAGATTCGTTACTCGTGAAAGCATAACCGTATTCGGCAAGTTTGCCGAATTGGGGTCCATGAAGAAGGAACAAGCAAGTAAACACAAGCAAGCCTATTAAAGTCTACTTACATTCAACAAGCATGAACCCGCAACATGTGACAAGCTAGATTGATCTAACTCGGCTATTGTAAGCACATGATCCAATTATCACGACAAGATGAACCTAAAACATTAAAGGACATAAACAGATCTAAAAGATATAAAGCCGAGCCTTATCAATCTAGATTGGGCAAAAGAGTGTTACAAATATATATAAAATATTTAAAACATGCAACACGTGATAACTTAATGAATCTACTAGATCTTGCCAAATCTAATAGAGCCGATAACTATCTTGCCTCGCTAAGCTATCAAGCAAACGCCTGCCGCACGGCCATTCAGTCGAGATACACAAAGCATAAGCAAAGACTACTTGATTATCAAGCGGGCGCTGCCGCCGCACGGCCATCCAGTCGAGACAAACAAGACTACTTGCATCATAATCTAAATCCACCGCATGATACTAGACATGATAGCAAGGTTGCTGGAACTTACGGAGGTCGACGAATCGATGGCTCCTCTCGAAGAACTCGACGACACGACAAAAGGGACTCGAAGTTGGCACGGGGCGGTTTGATTGTATTGGTTGTGAACAATATTACAATGGTCTAGGGTTTATATTTATACCCCTGAATCGACCACGAGTCCTAAAAAGTTTACGATTACAAAGAATAACTCTAAAAATAAGATAACTTCAGCCCCAAGTCTTCTCGAGTCCTTGTTGCTTCCATCATTGCGACTTCCTTTCTAATCGGCAATCTACTTGCCATTCTTCACTTCGAATAGAATCGGCGCTCTCCATATTGCAAAAACGCTCTCCGCCTTCCATTTGCCGAATCGCTATGAATAGCCGACCGCATCCTCCGAATATGGACATTTGCCGAATCTTTGCGTATATCCATCTTTTGCCGATTACTCCTCATGAATTTATTATTAGCATCTTGCACTGGCCCACCTGCCATCCTTTCGGGCTTACCAAAATCCAGTGTTAACAAAAACATACAAGAAATAACAAAGCTCTAAATGGCCCAAAGCAAAGCAAGGAGAAGAGAGGAGAAAAGCCCATAAACATGGTTACAAATATCCCAACACAAGCCCAAAAGGTGGAGGCCCATGTCCAACATAAAATCATATTGGGCCACATGACATGGGTTTAGTATTTTGGGCATAACTCCTTCATAGGAACTCGGAATTCAGTGATCCACCCGGCCACGCGAAGCTAATGACGAAACGCAGACACCTGTCGAATTTCAGCATGATTGGCCCACATCTTGGCATGGCCGCGCCAGCCACGACGCCAAACTGGACCAACTTTGGCCTGGTGGCCCATTTTGACATGAGAAGAGGTGCTGCAGTTGTTTTTGGCCCATAGACGATGCACGTGACACCACAATGGCTGGTTGTTTAGTACCAAATGGATTAGCCAAGGATGGTTCTCATGGGTGGGATCCTATAAATAGAGGGGCACTCCCTCACTTGTAAAACACACCATTGCAGGGTAAGAGCTCTCCCTCTCCTCTTAGAGAGCTCTTCCCTCTACATACAGCACAAGGAAGGGCACAATGTAGAAGACGGGAAGAAGCTCCCACACTTATTCTTCTTCTTCCTCTTCTTCTTTCTAATGGGGAGTGAGAGAGGGAAGGCTAGAAGAGGGCTTGGCCTCTTCTCCTTGGAGTCCCGGTGTACCCCCTGGTGCATCACGGTTCTCGGGTGGTCGAAGTACCGGACTTGTCGGTACCTACCACGCTTGTACCTCTACAATCTACTTACACTTTGGTAAGAAAGGTTGTGTCCCTCTTTCATCTTATTGCTCTTAAGTATATTATCTTAGCTATTATAGACTTGTGGGATTGATAGTCATCCTTCGGGGCGGAGCTCTGGTAGAGGAACCTCTTGACGGGGGAACCTAGCTGACATCAGAGTTATAATCACTAGTGAAGACGTGGTGTTTGGGCTAGTGGTCATCTATCTTTTGTGGTGCACCCCACGGTTGAGGGGGTAGGAGGCTGGGTAGTGATAGCCTTGTCCGTCCCTTGAAATCCCCCCATGTTCGGGTGTGTTGTAGTGCTAATTGCCGAAAGCTGCCTAGTGTTGTGCGTTGGCCGGTGCCCGAAGTAAGGAGATAACAGCCGAGTGATCCCCCTAAGAGCATTTGCCTATAAAGATACCTCACCGCCCATAGTTATCCTTGGGTGATTCTGTTCAGAGAGTAGTCACACAATCGTTCCTTGTGGAAATACGATACCCTGAATACTTTCGGGTGAAATGCTACAACGGTATTTCCGTGCGCTTGTGGACTTATTATGTAAACGTTGCAGAATACCACCCGACAGTCCATGGCGGTGTTGCTGGAATGTAACAATTCCGGTGATGACATTGTGGAATGTCAACAGGCATTTCTAGCGTGATTGCCTCTTTGGTGGTTGCGCTTAGAAAATGCAACATGGGCACCCCGGCCGGCGGGATTTAAAAGGCGCTTGTCGAGAGGAGGTAATCTTTGGTCGGGAAGTACCTCCGGATTTTGCCATTTTTCGTGTTTGGCGATTATTGTGGGCTTTTGTCGACACTCTTTCTTTTGCACGAAGATCGGTTGCTACCCGCTCGCGCCCAACCCGCAGAAGAGGTTGCGAACGCAACCTTCTACCGTGACTCCAACACCGCACCGCCCATCCCGCCGGGAGCGGCGGGGACGGGTCCGTTGCTCGGGAGCGTCAGGGGGTGCCCCGTCTCCTCGCGAGGCGTGACAAGGGGAGGGCGAGTTGACTCAAGCCCCCGAGCCCCCGATGACGGCGGAGACGGCGCCGACGACACTGGCGCCCGGGGACCCATTGCTAGGCTACGGAAGCCGTGGAGGTCCCGACCTCGAGGGGAAGGTGAGGCGGCCACCCAAGGGATGGAGAGGACCCCTGCGGCCGGCCGATGGTTGTGCCCGGTCTTGGGAGATACCGGCCGCCGAGATTCCGGTGCAGGCAACGGCTGGGCTGAGAGCACCGCCATCGAGTCACCAGTGCCGCCGCCTTCTATCAAGGCCCCGGGCCAAGGTCCGCGCGGTGGGATCCTCGCCGAGGTGGTAGCGGTGGCGTCCGAGCGGCCGGCTGCTCTCGTGGGGTCTTGTCCGAGATCACGCTACGGATGTCATTGATTTCGGTCGCCGTGAGGAGGTCGGGGGGAGGAGATGGAGCTAGCCCCCAGCCGAGGTCGACGCCCGCCCTCGACCAGGGATCAATGCCCATGGAGGAAGTTGTTGCCGAGGACCCGACAACCGGCACGGTTCGCGAACACCTTCAAGCGGCCCTAGGGGTGAGTGTGCGTTTCGATCCCAAATCGCTTTTTACTCGAGAGGTTTTTCTTGACTCCCCCACTCTTTCTTTTTTTTCGATTAGGGCCTGGCGACCCTTGGTCGGAGGAGCCAGGAGGCAGCGGCGGCTCGAGAAGAGGTGGGGCGGCTTTGGACTAAAGCCAATCTCTTCCTCGTCGAGCTCGAGAACGCCTAGGCCGGGTGCCGAGCTCTTTGTTGACACCTGTTATCATACACATTTATATGTC